>BSBK01004952.1:2165000-2627500 GCA_027943335.1 Chamaecyparis obtusa | reverse complement strand
CAAATGATGGTTGCAAACCCTCTTAAAATAGCTTAAATGATGAACAAAAGCTTACCAGAAACTATACAAAGTTGTTTTTCAACTTGCACATCAAGTACACACTTCAAGATATTGGTCAAACATCAAGAAAACTTGGTCAAATCTCATCTTTTAATGTTAAACTTGGTCAAATAGTGTTCCTTTAACACTATAATTGATCCTAATCAAATTCTGATAGATTCTAAACATTTTATACTTGATCCAAACTAAATTTTTTTTTTATCAAATCAACATCTTCATCAATGCTTGAAAACAAGAGTTCATCAAATTTCCATTCAGATTTTGATCTCGAGGGGGCATGATCATACCTAAAATCAATCATTTCAAACCAAAAAATCAATCATGTCAAACCGATCAAAGATTCAAATCAATCAAATCTTCAACACCAAGGGCATGACAATTTTCTTCATTCAAGTTGAAAACTATTGGGTAATTAATTTCATCGAGAACCATATCAAGTTTATTATCTGTGCCATAAACAAAATCTTTATCACATTGATCAATTTCACCGCTTCAAAATCAAATTGATTATTTGCCAGCATCGTGATCTTTCAGATATTTAGTTTCATTTCACCAAATCAAACTGGATATTCTAATTAACTTCTATTGATCTTCATTCAATCAAGCTCGAAGTCGGTATGGTCAATTATATTGTGCAATCAAGTTTGGAATCGATAGCTTAAAAATTTCCAATCATGTTGAATTTTGTTTAATCAAGCTCGAAATTCTCAAATTCAAAGTAGTTTTTGTTGCTCTCTAAATCTCTTAGAATTCAGAGTAGTTCCTATTGCTCTCTAAATCTCCTAGAATTCAGATTAGTTCCAGCTGCTCTCTAAATCTCCTTGAATCCAAAATGGTTTTATTGCTTAATATTGAGCCACTCTCTAAATAAACATCTATTTTCTTTGAATCATTGTGCTACTCACATAGAAATTCAAAGAGGGGCAAATGTAATCACCCTAAATCAGGCTAATAGAACCAAACACCCTATTTGACCTAATTTGGAATAATCTCCTAATTATGTTAATTTGAACATTTGATTATTTAGCATAATTTGTTAAAATCAATAAAAGAATTTAATTAAGCATTTAACTATCATCAATTGATCAAAAATCCTAATAATTACCTCTAGCCTAATTAATTAAATCAACCCCACTTAAATACATGGCTAAAGTAATTAATTAAAAACCAATTAATAAAAGGGCTTTAAAATACATGTCACCTCTCAAGGGACAACAAGGAAAAATAAAACCAATCAGAAGTTAATAACATGGATCAAATCACATGGATCAAAGGGGGATGAATCTCAATCACTCCTCTCAAATTGAATCTCACCCCATCAAATTCACTAATGTTTATATAAAAGAGAAATTTTCAAAACTCACAAATCACCTAGTTAATTGCATTCATACTTACATGTTGTCATTTTGAATTCATATCTTAACTCATATTTCAATTCATAGCTTAATTCTATTAAAATTGGTAATGAACTAATGGTATTTCATGATTTAGCTTGATTTTTCAATTTCTTAGTTTAATTGCATTGAATCTCTCATTCTGGTAGTGTAATGTCACTGTTCAGAGTCTAAAACTGAGAGAAAAATAAACTTTAAACACACGCTTGCTAGTTAGAGAGAAATAACACAATTTTTCTTTGTTTACTTGATTTTAAATTTGATTGAGAAACTAACAATATAATGTCTTATTGAAATGTTGTGTTGTAGGATAACAACTACCACAATTCACACACACAGTATGGTATTGTCATTGCTAGAAACAAGGTTGTGGTATTTTTTTATCGGTAACAAGTATTTTATTAATTTCAAAAGTTGTTGATTACAACTGGATACAAAGCCACTACTATGGCAGATTCGACTCATCCCCCCAAAGATGATTACAAAGCCACTCACAATGGTAGATTCATCTTTCCACCCCTAGAACCTTCTAATTCTTCAAAAACATAACAAGAAAGATCCAACATTTAACACCGAAGGACAAACATGCTACTAATTAAGCAACCCAAAAAAATAGACAAACCACAAGGTGAAGATCAATAACTCATAGTAGAAAAACTAGGCATGCTAAAGAAAAAAGGTCATTCATTAGACATTAAGGAAACCAACCCGCCGCCTCCTCCCTGGAAAATTTCAAGAAATCACATGCCAATGAGCCCCCTTGCGCATCACGTGGAATTCCAACACCACCTCTCACACCATCACTCAACCGAGCATCACCACGAGCCAACTAGGTGGGAAGAATTTTTTGACGAGGGACAGGGGTTGTTGTTGATCCCCAAAGGGGTCATCAACTTCACCTAAGTATGTTTCATCTTCTACCTCCTTTTGGCCTCCAAAGCTTGTCGCTCCTCTTCCATTATTTGTAGAAAAGTTAAAACAACCCACCACCCCTTTTGTGCATCCACCATATACACCATCATTAGATAGGATGAAGTCCAAATGAACAAAGGTTGCAGTTTCACTTCACCACTAGCAATGATCTTCCAAGGGCCTTGGTTCATGTGTAGGCCCACACCCACCTCTTCCCTACCTACAATCTACGATAACCCACCTGCCCATTTAGAAACCAAGCACGCTCAATTCAACCTCACAACCTCATCTTTTGATGAGCCATCCATTAAGGCCAAAGCCAAAGACAATGAGGAAATGTAAAGGTTGATCCTAGGATGAAAGTCCGAGTTAAGAAACTTGTCACCCAACATCAAACACACCATTTCCCAAAACTCCAAATGATCAAATTTAAAAATATTTTGCAACCACTGAATTGAAATCACCCCCTAAAATCCAGAAGCTGCCCCAATGACACCAATGAAAAATTTGCCTCCATGCCTAAGACAGAGCACAACCACTAGCAAAACCCCAATTCTAAAAACTTGAAAACTTGCAATTTAATTTCCTCTGAATCCCAATCCTGAATATAAAGAGTTGTCCCAGCCTCAGAATCAATCTCAATTACTACTCATGATGTCAAAACATCATGTCATTTGACTCCTAAATAAATTCAAATCAGATGGATCCTTACTCACACCACTCGCCCACTGTCATCTTAGCTTGACGTGTCCTCACCATCTTCAAAGGGAAAAATAAAAGGTCCTAACCCCGCTTCCACTTTTATAACCCACTTGACATCATGACTTTGTGATGTATGAGAGATTTAAAAATCATGAACTACCAAACCAAAATTTACATCTCTTAAGAATATAATATCTTCAAAAATTTCAAATATGTCCTCTAATGAGCCATTCTCCCCGAAGTTAGAAAGCTTATCTGCAATTGTATTAGCCTCCCTAAGAACATGGGTCACCCGAAAGTTGGAAAAATCCCCTAGAAGATCTCAAATCCTTCGGATATGTTCATTGAGATACCAAGTATCCATTTCCCCTTTAATAATGCCATTTACAGCTAGTTGTGAATCTTCCTCAATATGAAGCCTTTGAATACCCAATTTTTTTGCCATTAGGATACCCCCCAATTGCCACCAAAAATTTTGATTAATTATTAGTGCCATCTGCTAGCCTTTTGCCACCAATCCCTAGGGTACTCCCAAACTCATCACGAGCCACAAAACCAGACCCCTATGGTCCTAGATTTCCCTTAGAAGCACCATTGAAGTTAATCTTAATCCACCCCTTATCGGGCAGGTGCCATCTTAATCTATCATCCCAAACCTACAAAGGTTGAACCCTCTAAGTCCCATTAATGGACAACCAAGGTTATGGTATTGGAACTGCAATGTACTAGAGTTCACACAATACAAATAGTTCAAAAGAAAATAAAAAAAATACAGATTATCCAAAGTTGTTAAAGAGAAGTATTATAAAGGAACAAAATTTACAAAAAAAACTTCTCACACATGAGATCATACATTATAATTACATTAAGATCGACCCACTCATCAATATAACATTGATACAATGGACCACTAAAAGGTCGATACATTATATGAAATAAAAAGTGATACTATACATCATCTCACCTCCTTTAGCCATCAGACTAGTCTCCATCTGCTATGCTTGAGGACAAGAATGAGGCCCAGGAACTTTATGCACCCATCCATAGAGTGGTTCGCTCCTCAAAGGTGTTAGTTCCCTCAGTGCTCAACATGAAAAGTTGAGTGCCCGACCCTGGATGAAGAACCTAGCAAACTGGAATTGGCAGGTCAGATGGAATTCGGTGCAACACCATGTCCTATCTACATTTCATACAAAAATGTAGCATCTACATAGTGATATGGTAGGGAGTAATAACCATAAACATTCACTAGTATCTCATGAATGCCACAATTGCTTTGGCAAAAACATAATTTAGCCAATTCCCTGGTAGATAGACTAGAAAAATAAATTGCCTATCCTTCCTTGTTATCCCATATTGAACACCCATCCATAATGTATAAGAATACATCAAAAGAAAATAAAAAATCATAACACATCACTCCTAATATCTCTATTTCATTTGCGAAAAACAAAAAACAAAACAAAACTACCTTAACAAAATAAATATTATATATAAATCTTTCACCTACTAAATGCACTACAATACCTCTCTACGTCACTACAAATAAAAAAATAGTTTTTAAATCAATACTCTAAATCAAGATGCACAAAATAATAATAATAATTATTATGACAAATATAATTGTCTATAAAAAGAACCAAATAAATAGTTAAAAAATAATATTAACAACTAGATTTAAGATGTATTCATAAATCTAGTTAAATTCATATCTAAAATATACAATTCTAAAAAAGCAAGGTTAACCCTTTATGAATTAGAGTTTTTAGAAAAATCTAGATAAGAAAGGAGTTAAATCTCATTCTAAAATAAGCTCACTTTCTATCCCATAAATATCTTCTTTTCAATTCTATAAACTTTTAAGTAGATCTTTCTTTACAAACTTAATTTCTCAACTAAGTCATTATTTTTATCCTATACCTAGGCTAGGGAATACTAAGGTCTTATGGATTACATTGGTAAGAGTAAAAATTATCCACCTATTTCCAAACTAGTAGTGTAATGTCACTGCTTAGAGTCTAAATCAGAGAGCAAAATAGGCTTTAAACACACTCTTGATAGTTAGAGAGCAATAGGATGATTTTGCTTAGTTTACTATGTGTGAGAATTGTGGTAGTTGGTATCTTGCAACACAACACTTCAATAAGACATTATATTGTTAGTGTATAGAAATTCAATAATGATATGGATTTTTTTTTCTAATTTGTCATGTATCATTAAAGCCTAGACTATTTACAGGAACACAATCCTTTTGTATTTCATTTTATTATATTATCTATACGGAAGTGAGTATAACACTTCAGCTGGGGACATACGACATATCTGTGTTAGATTCCAAAAGGGAGCGGACAAAACAAAAACATGAAGTGACAACCAGGTAAGAATTGATGCACAAAAATAGAAAAGGGAAACTACATTCATGGTGTAGGTAATTAACATGAACCTTATTTTCCACCAACTTCTTTGTGAGACAAGAAAAAGAATTTGTTACCTCAAGAAGTGGAAGGTGAAAAAAATAGACCCAACGTGAACAGATCTAAAAATAAAAATATTTGCTTAAAAAAAACAAGAAAAAAACTACGACAGATTGAGCACTTCCAAACCACCCAGCAGAAATGGTCAATCATAGAAGTTGTGGGCTATAGGGAAAGCTAAAATTTGGAAAAACAATGAATTTTAAACAAAACAAGCTTCAATTGGCACGATTCTACCAAGAAACATAGGAATTTTTTTTTTCAAAAAAAAACTTTTAGTGGTTTGAATTGAACAACTTAACACAAAATGACAACTCATTACAACTAAGGCTAAAATTCCTCATAAAATTTAAAATATATCGTAGTAGTAGTTATAACTCAGCCTCTGTGAATCCTTTTTTTTTTCATTATATGTAGCCAAAATAAAATAAAATAAAAAATAAAAAAATGAACTTGAAAAAGAATTTGAGGACCCTGGTGATGTGGTCTTCCTTTTTATCCTCTCTTCTTCCAGAGTGCTCCCTCCCTCACTTCTTTTGGAACTCCTCCCCTCTTAATATTTCCTACCTACTCTTATTCACTCGCACAATGTCCATATTAAATTTTTTCACTTCCCCTTTGGAAATGCGAAAGAGATTTCATTTAATAGGCATGAGCTTCATAAATGAGTATGATATTTTTTAATTAATGAAGAATGGGCTAAAATAAATAGGTATGGGTATTTTAAATGAGTATGGGGTAAATTGACTTTCTATGCCTCTTATAAATTTTTTTAATTGTTTTTACCTTTTCTTTCATTAATAGGCATGGAGATTTTTTTCTAATTTTATTTTTTTCATGACTATCATAAATGTGGTAGTTAAATATTTTTACAAAATGGATAAATTTGATTTGATCTTTAGAAAAATATGTAAAAATCAAAGCATATCATAAATGTACTTTTCAATAATAAAATTCAGATATATATATATATATATATAGATCTATATATATAATATATATATATATATAGATCTATATATATATATATATATATATATATATATATATATATATATATATATATATATATATATATATATATATATATATATATATATATATATATATATATATATATATATATATATATATATATATATATATATATATATATATATATATATATATATATATATATATATAAAATTAATTTTTATTTAAATCAATTTCAACAAATGGTAATCAAAACCATACTAATTTCTAAGGAAGATAACTTTTTTGACTAATAAAACACTCACAACATTTATTTCAAATAAATTATATGATTACCTACATGTAAAATACATATATCTATATAAACATACTAATGCACACATGCACGCCCATATTTCATAATGAAAATTGAAGATAGGACTAGAAATTTATTAGAACACACATAATTATTTATCTAAGCGAGTGTGTGAATGCTAAATTCTATCATTCCTACTGCTACCAGAGTGCTAACTTTTTCTACCTGGGCCTCATTCTCGCCTTCAAAACCTGTCCCAAACTTACAACACTCTAGTTTTTCATCAGTATGGGTTAGTACCAAAATCCATAATCCATATTCAATAATTAAACATCATTAATTTATGTCATTCTATGATCAACCTTTCATAATACATATAATAATGATGCATAAGAACATAATCAAAGTTACAACTATAACATGTAATATTCATAAAATCATAATAACCAAATGTCTAACCATCCATAAACATAATAATAAAATGTCTAACATCAGTCAAAGTCTCTAAGTAGATCAGACATAGTCAATGAAATTCAATAAAGTCTAAAAAATCTTTGAAAAACTAGGCCACTAAAAATAAAGATGTGACATCCTCCCCCCTAGGAAGAGACATCATCCCGATGTATTACTACTTACTTAAGTACATGCTCACACATAAACATAATATCAGAAAAAAATAAAATATATAGAGTGTAGGAAACCAAGTGTGGGAAGGAACACTCTATGTCCTCAGCATTCTCCCATGTAGCACTATCTACTGATTACCGGTCCCACTAAACCTTATACTGTATAATGTACATATTATGCAGTCTAATGGTGTACCTTTTAATGACATGTGTGGGCTCCACTAGTACAACCCATGGATCCTGCACCTGTAATGCATGTCAATCAAGAATATGAGATGCATCAACATGATAAGGCTTAAGCAAAGAAACATGAAAAACATTATGCATATGGGCAAGAGCTGGTGGTAGAGCTAGTCTATAAGCAATTGGGTTGATCACTTCGAGAACATCAAATGGCCCCACATATCTAGGTGCAAGCTTGGAAGACTTCCCAAATGAAATTTAACTCTTATGAGGCTTGACCCTCAAGAAAAATTAATACCCTATTGAGAATTTCTTGAAGGTCTTGTTCTTATCGACAAAGATTTTTTGTCTATTAGTTACTTCCTTCAACCTTTCTTTAATCAATTTCATCTTCTCTTTAATTTCTTTAAACATATCTGGACCAATAACCACTCTGTCCTCCACTCTATCCCAACTAATGGGAGTATGAAACTTTCTCTCATAGAGTGCCTCAAAAGGTACCATGTCTAGGGATGCTTGATGCGAATTATTTTATGCAAATTCCACTAGGGGAAGGTTCTCTTCCCACTTATACTTTTGATCCATACAATACATCCTAAGAAAATCCTCCACCACTTGATTCACATGCTCTGTTTGTCCATCTATCTATGGGTGATAATTTGTACTGAAATTCAATTTTGTCCCTAAAGAAACATTCAAGGCTGTCCAAAATCTTGATGTCATCCTTGTGTCTCTATTAGAGGTAATGGTTTCAAGAACACCATGTAACCTAAATACTCTTGCACAATTTTTTTGCCAAGGTTAAGTATTTGCCTTTAAGATTCCCTGGTATAAAATGTGCTACCTTGGTTAGTTTTTCCACAACTACCAAGATGACATCATGTCAATTCCTTGTCATGGATAATCCCTGAATAAAATCTATGCTAATAATTTTCCATTTGTATTCTGGCACATCATGTGGGTACAATAAACCTATGGGATGAATATGCTCTGTCTTGACTCACTAGCATTCTAAACATTGGGCCACATATGTAATAATATATTTTTAAAGTCCTGGCCAAAAGTATAATGGCTCGTGTCAGCTACCATTTTATTTACACCGGGATGCCTTGAATAAGGCACAATGTGCATCTCATCTAAGATTAATTTCCTCAACCTTGCTCAGTTAAGAATATACATTCTACCCTAGTATCTTAAAATTCCATCCTGATCAAAAGTATATCCATCAAAGTGGTAATCAGATGGATCTTCTTCTAATGCTAACTTGAATAATTCATCATGCTCATTGTATTGAATATTCTCCAACACCTGTTGCCTCAAGTTAGTCTTGGTGGTAGCTATAATTGATATATGCCTTCTCCTGTTGAGGGCGTTAGCTACCCTATTTTTCTTGCCTTTGATATACTCAAATCCCAAAATCATATTCACTCACTACTAGATTTGGGGCCAAATTTCGACAGTTACTTCCGACGGATGATTTTTTTTTTATGAATTTGGTGTTTTTTTTTTGTAATAGGCCCTGATGGTGTCACTATTCCGATGGGATCTAAATAGACCATCAAAATTCCGATAGTTTTAGGGTATAGATGAAAAAAAAAAGTGAACAACCAAATCATTTTTATTTCAATTACATATAAAAAAAGAGTGAGAGAAAATGAGTGAAAGTTGAGCATGAGAGAAGGTATGTGATTTCTTCATCTTTTGAGCCTCTGGCATCATATTCGACCGCAAATTTCAAATGCATTGCATTTTATTTGATCATGAATGCTCTCTAAAATGACCGAATTCTATTGGTTTCATACCCTAGCTAGTGTTTTATCTCTATTATTTAATGTTATTGGTGCTTGTGCTCAAGGATATCAATTCACTATTTTGAAATGTTTGGATTCACATTTTTTGATATTACTGGCACGTTGATAATGATGCCATTTTATATTGCTAAGATGCTCACTAAAATGACCGCATTCTACTGGTGTCGTGCCCTAGCCTGTGCTTTAACTCCATTATTTGATGTTATTAGTTATCAATTTTTTTTAAAATGTTGATTGTGGTTATCAAATGGATAGCCCGCGAGCTTCTAGCTAGGTGCCATTTGTATTGATAGCTTAGGGCATCAAATGTATTGTATCATTGATAGTTAAGACTTTGTTAAAAGGAAATAGGACAAAGAACAATTTTGATTTATTTTCTCTATTTTGATCCCTAAGTGGCTTACAACCCTATTGAAGTATATTCAGATTTATAGATGCAGTTGCAGGATACATAGCAGCCAATAATTCACAAGAAATCCATGCATCCAATTTGAATAGCAATTAATACAAAGAAATAGGGTCCTCCAATGGCCCAATCATCTGGACCTTGACTGTCCCCTCAACTAGTGACCCTTCAAAATCGGGTTATCATGCAATCAATGAGTGATCCTTCATTCTCCTGGTCTACCCTGCATCCAAACATATTAGAAATACACAATATATGATTCTTGACACTACAATAAAAAAACATTGCAAAAAAACAAAAACCCTATCATTTATATTTTTTGTCACAACCTAACTCACTATACCAATTTAATCCCAACAATTAGAATCCTTAACAAAATTAATTCAATCCAAATAACCAAAAAAAAACATAATTCACTATACCAATTTAATCCCAACAATTAGAATCCTTAACAAAAGTAATTCAATCCAAATAACCAAAAAAAAAAACAATCACATATCTATCAAAGAATTCATAAAAATTTAACCAAACCAAATCATTACAATCTAAATCATCAAAAGAACCAAGCCAAACCCAAAAATTCAAAATACCTATAGTATGTACACAATAAAAATACTCAAAATAAATAAAAGCAACCTACTAACAACCCATTTGGTCAAGAATGGAAAGAGAAAAAATACACAATAAGCGATTTGCAAATGGTAAGCCATACTCAATGCAAAGTGTACATGTTTGAAGAATTGATCATGTCCATTAGATAGATCTATAACATACATACCTTTCCCTCCACTTTTTGAGATTCCAAACTTTGATAAATATGAGGGAAAAGGGAATCCTTGACTAAATGTTAAGAAATTTTGCATTTTTATCCAAGAAGTCACTTTTAATGATTAGATTATTTGTACAAAGCTTAGGTGGATAGATACTTGAGTGGTTTCTACATTTACCAAATAACATGATCCCCACATTTAGACTTGGTGAAAACATTTGTTACACATTTTTATATAATATAAAAGTGCACTCATTATGATGCACCTTTGTAATGTCAAATAACATAATGAGAAAAGATCCTCTTCTTTCTTACAACAATGAGAGACCTAGTGAGTTGATTCCCTCAACTAATACCTACAAATAAATTGGTTAATATTTTATTGAAAAGGTAAAACTAGAAAATGAATTTCACCTACAAGTCAATGATAACAAGTCTTTCAAAATCCCCCTTCCCTTAAGGAACACTATCAACCATCCCTTCCACACATAGCATTTCACTATTGTATGAGTGGATTGTGCAGGAACAATTAACATTAAACAAGGAGAAAACCCCTCAACACATCTTGGAAACCATTGAATTCAATAATAAATGAAACCTAACACCAAAACTATTCCTTCCATTCACTTCTACCAAGAATAAAGCATTTAATCCATTCAACATTACATATAATCATTAGACAGTTACATTTCCTGACTGTGTATAGGAACAATCATGACCAAAATGATCAAAAGTACTTTCGCCCTTGCACAAGCTCTTCCAAACTTCAAGTAAAATGAGCAATATGGTATATCAAATCATTCATATTCATAGTAACCATTCAAAGGATCATTTTGTCAATGAACCCTCTGACTATACCCTTGCGGCAGAGACTGGCAATATACATTTTTTATTACTAAAAGTGGTTTACATAGTTTCATATGATATTTGATTGATCATTAACCTTGTCTCCATTCCTTTTTCATACACAAGGAAAAGAAAAGAGATAACATGAGAAAATCCTAAGCAGCCCTTCCAGAAATGGACCATGTCAAAACCTCAACTAGGCTTTTCACCTTGATCCTAACATCAAGTATCATCTCATCATGGTCTATTCACCATGTTTCAATACCACATTTACTCTGATCTATTCAAATTACACCATTCTTCTTCTACATCCCTTCTAGGCCTGTCTAGTAGCCCTACACACACAAAATTCAAAAAACTACACCCAAAGTCTCCAAACAACTTGGTAAAGTACTTACCTTTTCCAATACCCTTTTAAGAGTTATTAACCCCATCTCAAACTCAGTCTTCCATCCTTTTACTGGTGAATACTTCCGTCCCCAAATGCTCTTCTCCTAGGCCTAATTAGCCCTCTCTCAACAAAACAACTCCTATTTCCACTTGTCTCCAGGAATCAAAGGCTTGAAATAGTATGTGGTAAAAATTCATGAAATACTAAAGAAGACATGCTATTTGTCAGACAAATCTTCATTGTCCCCCACAAAAAACTAAGTAATAACTACTCTACCCTTAATTTGTTTGACAATGCACCATATTAGATAAAGTAGGTTCTACGACACATGGCACAAACTCTCTTCAAACTCACAATACATTGCATGCGTAGTACAAAACTCATGAGATTCTAAAGAAGGCCTCACTCTTAATTATTTATAAACATGCCATTGCTTCAGTTTTGCTTGCGACTTATGATAATTATTGTAAACATGCCATTGGTTCAGTTTAGTGTATTCATTTTTGTCAGACAAATCTTCATTGTCTTTTGATTGTCTTCTTTATATACTAGCATTTATTAATTGGCTGACAAATAAAGAAGCATTTAGACAATCAGAAGACAATGAATATAATTTTAAATGCATTTAACACAATTTTTTTTTGCAAAACTGAACCAATGGCATGTTTACAACAAAGAAATAGAGTGATAATAAAATGCTAAAAATTGTATTTTATTTAATACATGCCAAAGGACCAGTCCCAACAATTCTTAAACATACTTTATCTGATATGATGAATTCTTAAACAATTAAGGTTGGAGTAGACATAGTTATCACATAGTTTTTTGTGTGGTACATAGAAGATTTGGCTGATTAAGAGTGAGGCCTTCTTTAGAATCTCATGAGTTTTTTACTACACATGCAATGTATTGTGAGTTTGAAGAGAGTCTATGCCATGTGTGATTATTAAGTAATGGGAAAGTTATGATGATTTAATCATAGAACTATTGGTCCCTTGAAACGTTAAAAAAAAAATCTCAAAAGATGCACTCTCATGGAATACGATGACTTCAGGTTATGCACAAAATAGATCTATCTTCTATCACTATGCTCTTATCCTATGTCAAAATGGGATATTTATGACACGGTATAGATATCCATCAAGGCATAAATAAAATTCAACTTTTCTCTAATGTTGTAGTTGCAAATAATGAATTTTAAATTTTATTTTCTTATTCATAGAAGCTTGCAATATAGTTGCTTTTAATGTAGACAATTTAGACAGTGTATTTGCCTATAGTGTTCCTTAGTCTTGATTGAGGATGACAAGCACATGGTCGCTAAACTGGACTTGCATAGTGTAGTTAGATTAAAGGGGTGATTATTTTGGTAGTGAAGATGTGAAGAAAAACACAATTCATTAGTTAAATAGTTTGTATATAAATTGGGTACTACTTTTGTAGGTAGTTTTAGCTCATTTTTTTGTAATGTAATTTTTCAATTTCATGTATTTTATCTCCTATTTATTAGGTGCATGAGATGAAGGTTGAATGTAAGATTCTTATAATGTTGAGTTACCTTTGGATCTCGAGTTTTTGATACTCCTATGATGATCTTTCTCAACAAGTATTTTATTCTATTGTTGTTTTTTGAATAACATATTGGGGAAATATAAAACTATGTACTTCTACAGGACAATCAACACAAAATTGAAGCATCAAACAAGACTTGATCAAGTTGCAAGTGGAACGTGCACTCAAATAGTAAGTAATGTAGAATAACAAAATAAGTAATATGTCGTGTCTACATTTTGTTATTTTCTCAGATTACATCCATGTTCTATATTCACAGAATGGTTCAAAATTGAAATTTACAATTTGATAAAAGTATTGACGGGTGTTGTTCCCTACACCCTCAATCAGCAACTTGCCTCCATTTGTGGTCTCAAGTTGCCTCCATTTGTTGTTCCCCGCACCCTCAAAAAGTGTTAGATAGGCATATTTGTCATTTTAAGATCAAAGATAAAGGCCCCCTTTTTTATGTGCACACACACACACACAACATATACAACATATACAACCTTCACCATGAAGATTTGCCTAAGCACTACTGGGACCTTATACCCTGTAACAAATGTATTATTGTGAAAATCATCACAAATCCATTTGTTACTGGGTCCAGCTCCCAGTAGTTCTTGGTCAAATTTGATGCACTTTTGATATATTTTGTGTATAATATATATGATATTTTATTTTGATTTATAAACTACTATATTATTTGAATATCTTTCTTTCTTGCCACAATAGGAAAGAGTTTGAGGTGGAAGACTACAATAACAGAAGTGTCAGTATTTGGTATACTATACTACAACATCATTTCATAACTAACTTTTCAATTTCTATATATAATTAGGTTATTGATAATCTAAGTGAAGAGGATCATGTCAGACAATCCAAGTGAAGAAGGTAATGGGGATACAATCAATATATTGTGGTCTAACTTGAAAAGAAAAGGCGATGGAAAATGTTATTGTCCCTGCAATATTTGTAAGGGCTTAAACACTAGAAGATTGCTAATCAAAATAGCTAAGAGACATTGTAGGAATAATGGTCACATTGAAGGATGGTTTGATTATCATGAATTGGTCAGTTTTTTATTATATTTATTTAACAATTAATATATATATGAAATACACTTGATGATGAGATCATTATCATGGTTTATTTGTGTTCATCATTTTTATATAGGTTGACCTCCCCAGGGGAGTACGTGATATGGACCATGGAGGTGTGAATATGGAGAATATGGCTTTGGAAGTGGAGGATCATGGAGGTGCAAATATTGAAGCTAAAGATTATGATCCCATGGAAGATGATGATCATGCACCAAATAACACATTTGAAGATGATGGTACTAATACATTGATCCATGACATATTTGGCACTGGTGCAATTGATGATGATGATGATGATGATGATGATGTCATCCATGATATACCTCTACTTGAGAAGGCAGCCATGACCTTTTACGAAGGCTCCCAAACAACTCTTCTCTTTGATGTATTGTTATTGTTGAACTTGAAGGTTATGAATGGTTTATCCAAGATAACAATGTCACATATGCTAAGGTATGTCATATATGTCATTATAGTAATTAAAGGGTGAAACATGTACCATAAATATTGTTAATATTAACAACTTATATTTTTTTCTATAGATTGATAGGTGAGTTTTGTTACCACCACTGAATATTCTCCCTCACTCATATCAAGAATTATGTGCCACTATGAAAGATATTGGAATAGAGTATCAAGCAATAGATGCTTGTCTCAATGATCATATTATTTATCATAAAGAACATGAATTTGCAACAGAATGCCTTGAATGTCATATGAGTAGATATCGAATAGATCAAATAACAAAAAAGGTGACTCACAAGGTTCTTTGTTACATCCCCATTATACCACATTTGCAAAGATTATTCAGGTGTAGTAGCTTGGCACAATTTATGGATTACCATGCATGCAATAGGAGTCAAGATGACATTATTCGAATACCTACAGATGGTTTTGTATTTAAGGATATAGAGGAAAAGTGGTTGCACTTTATCAAAGAACCTCAAAATCTCAAGGTTTTAGTGGCAACAGACAGTGTTAATCCATTTGGAGAGCTAAGATGTGTTTACTCTATTTGGCCTATTTCAGTCATCAACAATAACATTCCTCCATGGATGTCAATAAAGAGGGAGCACATTATGTTGGCAATGCTTGTTCCAGGTATTTGATCATTTAATAGCTATCTACATGTAATTATACATCTTGCAGTAAAATGGTCACAATAATTATGTGATGTTGTTCATTCAACTAGGTAAATACCAAGTTAAAGATATGAATGTATATATTGAGCCTCTTATCGACGAGTTGGTGGAGTTATAGAATGGTGTCACTATGTATGACATCTCTAGACCAATATGAGACAAACAATTTCAATTCCATGCAATGCTTGTATGGACAATACATGATTCCCCAGGGCTAACACATTTTTCTGGTATGTTATGGTGAATTCAAGTTGCACATGATAATTATAAATATAAAAATTAATATATTTAATCCAATTATATCATTATCTTGTATGTCTTTAAACAAAGGGAAAATTTGCATGTCCAGTTTGTGGTCCAAAGATGAAATCTCATCATTCAAAAAGTTTAGGAAAGCAGGTGTTTGATGAGCATAGACACTTTCTCCATAAAAATCATAACTATCGAATTACCAAAAAACATATTTTCAATGGGAAAGAAGAGACTACATCTAAGCCACAGAGAACGACACCTCGCCTATGGAAGTTGGAATATAATAGAATTAATCATCAAGGTACTACCGTTCTACCTAATGGTTTATGTTTGTAATTTGTATATTTATATTATGTTTTGTTTTCTAATTATGTGATTGATGATCATGAATGTCATCAAGGCAATACTACTGAGCACCTTCCAAAGGGACTAAAAAGTTATCCTAGACAATTTAGTAGGTTTCCCTACTACGAGTAGCTGTAAATTGTGCATTTGTTTGATACTATGCATATTGGAAAGAATGTAACAGAGACATTGTGGAAGATATTGGATGGAAGGCGTGACAAAGAAAAAATTATCAAAATTTGTAGCAACATTCATGAATCCAATCATGCAATGAAAAATTTCATTGAATCAAATAGAAATGGAGAACGGATTAATATAAGTGCCCTTCTTTGGTTATTAACAAAGCAACAAAGTGATGCCATAATAGAAGTCATATGAAAAATTCAATTTTCCACAAGATTTGCTGCAAACATAAGCAGTACCATATCAAAGAAAAGTGAATTTTGGCTAGGGTTGAAAATGCATGATTGGCATAGCTTCATCAAGGTAAGTCATGTTCTTTTGTATTTACAATATATTTGTAAATTACATGTACTTCTCATTGTATTATGTGAGCAAATAATAACATGATTATTTTTATAATTGTTGCAGTACATGCTACCCCTATCTCTCCCAAAGAACTTCAACAATAACATCAAACAAGTGATATATGATCTTGGAAAATACATGAGGTAAGAAATGATATCTATTCAATTTTTTATATATATTGTAAAGTCTCGTGTTTATATATTTTTCTGTCTTGAATGTCTTATAGGTGGTTGTCATCTAAAAAAATCCATGAAGTAGATATAAAATACTGGAAGAGAAGAATTCCTCATCTAATGTGTGAAATGAAAAAGTGTCTACCTTCAACCTTTTTCAATGCACAAGAACACTACCTCATACACCAAGTTGAGGAGATTGAATTGTGTGGACCCGTACACACTCAGTCAATGTGGATGGTTGAGAGGCACCTACAATTTTTGAAGGCTTTGGTTCAGTAAAGAGCACGTCCTAAGGGTTCTATGGTGGAGGGATATATGGTATACCAGACTATGGTCTACGTTACTGAATATCTTCCTAAGCTTGTAGCAAAGATCCATATAGATTGCATTTTGGATCTCGACACCATTAGAAAATTCAAAGGGGAGTACTTGGTGGGGAAAGGTAGAATGAGAAAAGTGAGAGGTAATAAATTATAATATGTTATTTTAGCTTTTAATTAATTCTTAAACTTCAAAATTAATCGATTGTAAGTCATCTATTTATTTTTTGTACAGCTGCTTGAGAGTGGGATGTAATACATTTGTATATTGCAAACAATAAAGATTGGATGATGTTATGGATTGAACAATGTCATCATTTAGGTCGCACATTAACATGAGAAGTTGTGTCTTAATTGGTTAATGAAGCTCATTGTAATGGAGATCCAAATGTTATGCAAAGGGAAATAGATTTAGCACATGGTTTAAGAGATTTCTAGGTACGTATAAATTTGTTAATCACCCATACGTTTATGAACTCTCAATGCAATAATTTATACATGTTTGACATATTTTTATAGGTCAAACACCACAAGGCTATGTTTTGCAATGGTCATAAATTTCACATCAAAAAGTTGGATGACACAAAGAAAACTTGTGATTCTGAGATAAGTGCAATCTTTTAGGTGACTAATATTTCATCTAAAAATGACTTACATCCTCGAGAGTCTGAAAATTGATACTATGGCATTTTGGATGATATACTTGAGTGTGACTTTAATTCTTTCAGATTATATCTCTTCGTTATTAGATGGTACAAGCTACAACTTTATCAAAATGATCCTGATAAAACTGTTATTGAACATGACAATGAATTTCCAATGATTAATACAAGGTGGTTTGAGCCAGTTGGGGATGAGCCCTATGTTCTTCCAAGCCAATGTGAGTAGATATTTTACTCAAAGGTTCCAAATAAATTGGGTTGGTCTTTTTTTGTTAGACATGATCCAAGAGGAAGGCCGATGAGGTATAATACGATGGAAGAAGAAGATTACAAATAACTGGAAGATGATGTAGATGATGATCACGAACAATAGTTAGTCGATGATGTTCCTGACGTAACTTTTCTTGAAGAAGAAGAAGAATATGATGATGATGATGCTACTAATGATGATGATGATGATGACTGTTGGTGTCCAAAATGATGCTTATGCTCTAATAGGTTGCCAATGTACCTTGAGACTGATATTAGGAATGGTTAGTTCCAAGTGTGGGAGCTCTGCAAGGCAATTGGACCAACTATAGGGACAAGACTGCCCTCTTCTACTTCTGGCTCTCCAAAACTGAGGCGGGTGCACCTAACCTAGTATAAACTATACTTCATACACCAAAGACTAGGTTTGAATAACAGATAAAAGGATAGTAAGAAAGTACTGAATGATAACCACACATTCATTGACTCTCCATTACTATGGGGTGGAACCTTACACAACCAAATACTGCAAACTTAAGGAATGGTTCTTATTTTCATGTATTTGAATCATAACAACCTCAATTAGGACATATCAACAAGGAAATACTTATCTAGGCAAGTGCCTCATCCATTGGGCAAGGTTTCTTAGATAGACTACACACACACACCAGAATATATCTGAGATTCAAAGCCATAAACACATTTACAATCTCCTTTAATACTTATAGAGTATCCTTACATAGATAGAAGATAAATCTATGTCTCATCTAGAGCATCATTTCATCTAATCCTAGATTAGAACTCAAGAATGAAAGCATATACATAAAAAGGTTATGCAATGAACTAGAAAGTTCAAAATTTATCTATGTTGACATAAAGGAGAGATAAGAATCAAGTGCCTGCATTAAGTATGAAGAATCCTCAAGTGTATACAGTCAATCCAAAGGAACCATGCTTGCAAACTATAGCTTAGACCTACACTTTTCTTTCTGTTGTCAAAATACACCTAAATAGATCATTACAGTTCAGACTGGGCAGAAGACTCACAACCAGAAAAGTTTGAAAATTTAACTCCCAATAATTAGAAAATGATCATAAAAATCCCTTTATACTAGGGTTACAATGCAAGCACAATGATCATTTCAAACTCAAAATTTCAAAAAACACCTAACCCCACCGAGGAGTTAAGATAGATAAGACAGGGACCAAGCTGCAGCATGCAAGTGCCACCAAACCAGTCAAATCTAGCCACTAAGCATTCAATTTTGGTACCTCTAGGTCGTAGGAAATCCTCCGCAAAAAACCCTATAATCACATGTGAAATCGGGCACCAACGGCTAGCCGACAAATTTTAAAACACCACCGTAGATCTCTTCCTCTTCCTGACAGATCGGGCGGTCACATTTAATCCACAACAGTCACGGGCCCCTTTGAAAAGTCTTTGGCCACCTCACCAATAAGAAACCAATCAAAACCAAACATCTCGGCAATACGGGCACCACAGACCCACCTTTAACTCCGCAACCGCGACATCCAAAGAGTTGTTGCATGATCACATAGCCTTGAAAATGGCTATGCGAACATGTGACACACTACAATCCTCTACCTCTGCATAACCATCGATGCCAAGAGTTAACGCAAAACATCAGTCACATGATCGCATAGCCTTGAAAAAGGCTATGTGAACATGTGACTAACTGCCAACAATCACCACTGCTACCGCCATGCTAACCAATCGGGAACCGCCATGACACCACCTACCAACGGGACCACCAAACAACAACAAACAGGCCCCAGCACATGTGGCACCCTTGTCGCATGATCACATGGCCAGAAGATGGCCCTTGTGATCACACGACAAGGCAACAAGATTGCCACCTATCGCCATGCTATTCTTTGTATCCGCCTGGTCACTAACACAAGACCCACCTGTCATAAGCCTTAGAATGGACGGCGGGTGTAAGATCTCATAGCTCTGACAAATCCTTCACGCTTTGGCAACAACCGTTGATGCTCTGACATGTCAGGAAACCAGGTCCCACCATTACGTGACCGCGTGACTAAGGCAAACAAAACCACCAGGCAAGTCACTAGATGTTAAGGGCTTAACCGTCAGGAATCAGTGACCAAGAGATAACCGCAAGTCACTAGGTCATGGAATGAAGACTTAACCGCTAGGCATCTAAACACTGCTTAAGAATTGGGACCCACACGGATAGGTGGCAAGCGATCACATGATCACATGTCAGAAAAGTCTGACATGTGGCTATGCGACAACCAATCACTTTGAAACCTTTGAAGACCCGGGCCCACCATCCATCACACTTGCGCATTTAGGGAATGCCAGCAAATAGAAAACTGTGAGGATGAAAACACACAGGGTTTTTGATGAAAAAGATCGAAAACACACAAAGTTTCTGATGCCAAAAGATAAGCACACAAAAGCTGGAAGGCACAAGGTCGAAAATAATGAAGGTTTTCACACAGACCGAAAACATCATGGATTTTCAAAAACATTGTGGGTTTTCGACACTTAGGCAGATTTTAAAAATTTATTTCTTGCAGACCTTAGAACTCAAATAATTCTCTGGATTTTGCAATTCAGCACGTGCAATTTGGACTAGAGCAAGGTGACAACATGAAGAACACAGGGTAGGACACTTTTACAAAAACATTTTTAGGGAGGAGGCCATTTTCAAAGGATTTTTGCTATGACAGAAAATGGCCTAACAGTGGGTCTAGTTGGGGATGGATGTCTCTTGTAGGCATGGAAAAGATTCAAAATCACTGGGAGAGCAGACCAACTCAAAAAATCTGACTCAAAAACACAGAGCAGACAAAAACAAGGGAACCTAAACTACTGTTCATGGAAGAGATACTTCAAGAGAAGTAAAACTTTAAGAATTGTCCATGAACAGGCAATTCCAAAGTACCACTAATTAAATCCTTCAAGATATATGAATCTTTTCCCCACTTTCCCTCAATAAGATAAGGGCCCAACCAAATAGGATCAAACTTTCCATGCCTTCCCTTATCTTCCAACCTTGCATTCCACATCAGAACCAGATCATCAATTTCAAAACTTCTTTGAGTTGTCCTCTTATCAAACAAATTTTTACACTGCCTCTGCAATGTCTCATTTCTCTCATGTGCATCCCTCCTTACTTCCTCTAACTGGATCAATTCATCCATTCTCATTCTCATCTCATCATTCGAATCTTCATCATATGACTGGATGAACCTATACATTTGCAACAAATTATTCTGAGGTAATCTAGCACTTATTCCATAAACTAGGTCAAAAGGGGCACAACCTATGACTTTCTTTACAGTTACTCTGTCAGCCCACAATGCCCACCATAAATTTGAGTCCCAAGCTTTCTTATTTCTGTCCAACACCCTCTTGAGAATCTTAATAAGGCTTTTATTACTGGATTCAGCCTGGCCATTTCCTTGTGGATGATATAGGGAAGAAAATGAAATGTGTATCCCATACTACTGACAAAAATCACCAAACTCCTATGATCTAAAGCACATTGCATTATCAACCACAATTGTCTCTGGGCAACCAAATCTAGTGAGGATATTCTGCATTATAAAATCAGTTACCACTTAACTAGTAGCCCTCCTAGTAGGGATAGCCTCAACCCACTTGGTAAAATAGTCTATTGCCACTAGTATGTATGAATGTCAACCACTAGACTTGTTTGGGATCTCACCAATGAAATCAATACCCCACTTCTGGAAAGGAGCCTGAACTGAAACAGGTCTGAATGACAAATTCCCATTGAATTTCATCCTTCCTGCAAATCTCTGGCATGCATCACACTTCCTTACAAATTGATGTGTGTCCTTAAAGATAGTAGGCCACCAAAATCCAGACCTAAGGATTTTGTGGGCTGCGGTCTTTGCCATATAGTGTCCTCCACATACACCTTGATGCATTTCCTCTAGCAGAGTCTTAGATCTTTCATGATCAACACACTTTAGCAATACTCCTTCACTACTTCTCCACCACAACTCACCATGTATAATGGCATACCTTGCTGACTGTAACTTGATAGTCCTCCTCTTATTCTCATTCATGTCAGGGGGAAGGACCAACCTCTGCAAGTAGTTGATAACATCTTTATACCAATCACAGTAATCCATATCACAAATATATGGCCTCTCTTCCTCCTCTAACATGTTCACATGATTTGCAACCAGATTACTTTGAGCCATCAATTTTGCAAGTCCTAGGCCTCTTATCAGTTTTGTAATTTGAATGTCTATGTTGAATTCTTGGATCCTATTGATCCATCTACATCTCTTACCTGAGACCTCCCATTGCACTAGAATATCCTTGACAACAGCATTAGGAACATAAGCAACCACCTTAGCTCCTACAAGATAACATCTGAAAGCCTTGACTACTTTGACTAGGGCATAAGCCTATTTCTCAACTATATCATACTTTAGTTTTGCTACATGTAAGGATTTGCTGAAAAAGGATATGGGTTGTTCATACCCTTCTGAATTCTTTTGTAATAAGACTGATGCAATTGTATGATAAGAAGCAAAGGAGAAAATTTGCATGGGTTTACCATAATCAGGGGTCCTTAAAACAGGGGCATCCTTGATGGCCTGTTTGATATTCTTGAAAGACTCAGTTGCTTCTTCATTCCATTCTACTTTTGCATTTTTCTTCAACATTCCAGAGATGGGAATACAAATTTCTGTAAAGTTAGTAACAAACCTTCTAAGAAAATTCACTTGCCCAAAGAAAGACTGTACTCCTTTAACATTCCTTGGTGGTGAAAGCTTGTCTATTGCCATAACCCTTTCAGGATCAACTCTCACTCCATCCTTGGACACAATATGTCCTAAGAGCTTGCCTTCCACCACACCAAAAGAACATTTCTTTGGATTCAAAGAAATTCTGTATTCCAGAGCTCTAATAAAAATCTTTTCAAGATGCTCACAATGCTGATCCTCCTCTGAATATGCCATGAGATCATCCTGATACACTACTAGGAACTTGTTTATGAAATCTACAAAGGCCACATCCATAGCTCTCTGGAAAGTAGCTCTTGCATTTGTCAGACCAAATGGCATTCTGACATAAACATATGTTCCCCAAGGAGTAGTGAATGCAGTCTTAAATTGTTCTGACTCATTAACCATGACCTGATTATATCTAGAGAAACCATCCATCATGGACATTAACTCTGATCCAGTAACCCTTTGCAGCATATTTTCCATGTTAGGCAGACCATAATTATCCTTTAAAGAATTGGCATTCAAATTCCTAAAATCAACACATAACCTAATGTCACCATTCTTTTTTTTGACTGGAACCAAATTTAACACCCAAGTAGAATGTCTGATAGGCTTGATAATGCCAGCATCCATCATCTTTTTAAGTTCATCTTGCATTTTTGGTGCCAAAGTAGGGTTCACAAGCCTTAATTTCTGCCTAAAAGGTTTAGTTCTTCCTTTAATGGTATCTCATGTTGAAAGAGATCTTCTCTATATGCCTTCAAATCACCATAAGACCATGCAAAAACATGTCTAAATTTTTTGAGAAGATCAATCAAATTTCTTCTAGTTCTTTGAGATAAGCATTTACTTATGTAAATATTTTTTGGTTCTTGGCTTGTTCCTAGATTCACTTCCTCCAAATCATTTTTCTTGTCAACAATTCTAGCAACACAAGCCCTCTCCTTATCATCAAATGCTCTCTCAAGAGCAACCAATCCCCTAGGGATCCTATTTGAATTTAGTTGAAAAACTTCCTTCCCAAGAACACTTTCTTTTCCATCTCTGATGTCAACATAGGTGCTAAAATCCATTTCCTGACCATCAAAATGAGATTCACATTGCAAGAATCTCAAAATGTCCTGATCATTAGAAAATACTTGCCAATTCTCAACATTATTTGGAATAGAAGGCCTGGAATTACACTTAGTTCTGGATATCCCTACAAAGGTAACATCCTCTGGCCTTAAGGCTATGTTTGCTAGTAAATCTGCCATCCTGTTTTGGCTTCTATCCACCCAATCAATACCAAAGATACTGAAACCCTCAATTTCATCCCATATAGCATTTCTATATTGTTTCAGCCTTTGATTCTTAGATGCATACTTTGATCTAATCTGAGAAACTATTAACTCAGAATCACCCATCACCCTAAGATGTTTGATCCCATGTTTTGATTCTTGTCTCAAACCAATCAATAGGGCCTCATATTCTGCAACATTGTTTGTGCAAGGAAACAAGAGAGTGAAAGAAAACTTAAAAGTCTTACCACTTGGGGACACCAATAACACTCCTACTCTAGCACCTTCTCTAGAACTTGCTCCATCAAAATATAATGTCCACAAGACACTAACCTCTACCATGTTACTCTCATCATTAGCCAAAAGGATAGGCCTGACCTTCTCTTGCATCTCATTCCTCTGGACTTGGAATGAGCCAATGTCAGTGTCAACAAAACAATTCATGCTATCCTTTTCATTTTCCTCAATCATATGTGGGGTCCTGGCTTCCCTTGACACCTTCACACTCTCTCCTTCAATGTCAAAAGTGGCAAAGGACAAGTCACATTGAATACTTCCTCCCATGGAGGCACTCCACTTTCTAAATAACAACATTCCATATTGAGGAGGAATGTCAACTACAAGAACACTCATAGTCAACTATTTGTTAGGAAATGCAGCTAATTTATAAGGTAGAGCCTTGATGGTACCAATAACTGGCACTTCTCTTGAGTCCATAGCTTGGCATCTCCCATGAGGTGTATCAACCTTTAGTCCTAATGATTTCATGATCTCTACAGGCATGACAGTGTTTGATGCTCCAAAATCAATCATGCAGTTCTTCAACATTTTACCATTAATAACAAGAGACAAGAAGAAAGGATCAACTGTCCCTACTGCATTGTTTACAATATTTGTATCCAAGAAGATTTGAGGAATCTTAGAAACAATTCCTTCACTCTTACTGTCAGGTGTGTCTTCCAAGGAAGCCACATGTTTGTCATTTCTATTTACCTCTTGGATTCCTGTAGAAGAAACACCATTCACCCAATTCAAGGCCTTGACCTTATGTTCTTCTATTCTCATCATTTCCAAAAGTGGAACCTTGACAGTGATCTGTGAAAGCAATTTGGACATATCAATTGGAACATACTTTTGGTTGTTCATGTCTTCTTCAAAGACTGTGACAACTTTATCCTTTGTGAAACCAGATTTGTCTTTGAGAGGAGATTCCTCTCCCTTCTTAGGAATGGGAACAACTACCTCTGCTATCTTTTCTTTATTCTTAGGTGCTGCAACAGGCACAACTTTCCTTTTTACCTTCACTTGGTTAGTATCATCGACACCCCTGCCATTTTCTCCATGCTGTTGTGTACCATTTTCTGTCTCCTTGATAAACATACTACCTGGCTTACCAGTTGCATTTCCAATTGCCCTATTCCTCAAGTTATAATTGCTTCTAGCTTGAGTAACCATGTCTGCAGTGATCTGAGCAATTTCTTCATCTGATGGTCTTCTTAAAGAAACCTGCTCCTCACCCCTCACAATACCACATCCAACATCATCAAACTCTTCATCTTCTTCATCAAAATCATTCTCATCCTCTACATGTGCAGAAGTCATTCCACAACCACTCTTGTCATATTACTCCTCTTGTTCTTGATTCTCTTGTAAGTTTAAAGTAATGACACAATGCTCAGGGTCATGAGGAGACTGACAAGCAGCACACCATGGGATATCTTCAGTCATATTTACTAAATTTCTATGCAAGGGATCATGGATTCTTCCATCAGGCCTTTCTTGCTTGGTTGGGAAAATGGGCTTTCCATCTTTCCACTAAGTGTTGTAAGGGTAATTCTGCATTCTTGGCTATCTGCTAAAATTGTTTGGAGCTGACCTCTCCATATTCACAGTTCTATTATTTCCCTTTTCACTAGGCTTTAAACCTTCCAAAGCCTTTAAAATTTGTTTTAGATTGTCATCATCTTTGGGTTTAGAGTCAGCAGACCTACCCATTTCTTTCTTACTCTGCATTTGAGGCCTGCAATCATCTCTTCTTCCTATCTTTCCTGATATTCTTCTATTGCTCTTTATGTTGATGGCCAATTTGTAAGCTTCCCCAAAATTTCTAGGGTTCTTGTCCCTCAAGAGGTATCCCATTTTTGCATCAAAGGCATTCAAGTATGTCATAAGACATACCCTATCATCTAGTCTGATAACCTGCAAGAGCCTATGCATAGCCTTTTGGAATCTTATATTAAATTCCAGGACCTCTTCATTCTGATTCTTCTTTATGTTATTGAATTCATTTAGGATAAAACCCTCATTAGTCTTCTCACCATAGTGTTCCTTGAAGCAATTCTTGAATTCATTCCATGACCCTATACTAGCATGGGGTAACACTCTAAACCAATCCCTAGCATCCTCAATCAGGGATTGTACAAATAGCTTCATTATAACATCATTAGGTTCTATATTATAATCATCTATTACATCTATGAAATTTTTTAGATGTTCTTCACATGTGATGACATTGTTTCCAGTAAATTTAGGAAGCTTCTTTCTAATTTCATCAGGGATTACATTAGGATAACCAGGAATACCAAAGAAGACAAGTTTTTTGTACCTTTCATGAATAGGAGCTCCATGTAGTGGATCCATTCCTTGAGATGTAGATGTCCTTGTGTTTGAACCATCAGGAACTCTAGTGGCACCCGGTACACCATTTGCTTGAGCTGCATTGTTACCATAAGTTCCACCTTGTCCTAAAAAGGAAGTAGCAATATTTGAAGGTCCTGAAGCATGCTTGAGAAAATCTATCTTCTTTCTGATTTCTACAACAGAAGCCTCCAACTCTGCTTTCTCTAGTTCTTTATCCAATATTTCTTTCTTCCTTCTAGCTATCTCCAAATCTAAATCTAATCTCAGTCCTGGATCTGATGTCCTATCCACAATAACTTGTTCATTGATTTGAATCCCAACAGCCTTCTGTTTGCCTTTATCTCTTGGTCTAGTTTCTTCACATATTTTTTGAACAATAGGCTATTCGTTTATTCTTTTAGGCTCTGGGACAAAATTAATTGCCTCCAAATCTAGTAACTACCTCTTTAGCTGATCAGACCTTATCATGGCTTGTCTTACTTTATCTTCTTTGTCTTTTTCTCTTTGCTGCCTAATGGAAAGCTATTCTTGAACTCTTCTTTCTAGTTCATAGACCTCCTCAAAGATCTCTTATGATTCAGGGAGAGTGGTCTCAAAGTCATCATCTCCCACGTGAGTTTCATCCTCATATTGGTTCAATCCCAAATCAACAACCTCTTCATATTCTGAGTTATTTTCTTCTTGACTAGGCTTGGCTTGGGTTTCTTGTTTGGTATCTTTCTTGTTTCTCCAAGTATGAGAAACACCTCTTCTCTTCTTTCCTCCCCTTGTCTAACTAGGCCTAGAAGTGCCTAGAATGCCTTCTTCCATTATATCTTCAGGATGCTCCTTTCTCCGAGACCTAGTAGCTCTATAACTCATCTTGCAAAATAAATACTAACTAGCACTGCTTCAAAGATGTTTGAGTTTCCACCCAAGTGTATTGGGAATATCACAATATAGTTTCTTCACTCTAGAAATACTCAAATGAGTTAGAGAGACAAGGGACAAGAACAACCCTGTTTCTTCCAATGATGACCTACTAGTTAGGCTGAACATGTATAACACTTCCCTAGTAGAGTCACCATCTTGTTGGTGTCCAAAATGATGCTTATGCTCTAATAGGCTGCCAATGTACCTTGAGACTGATATTAGGAATGGTTAGTTCCAAGTGTGGGAGCTCTGCAAGGCAACTGGACCAACTATAGGGACAAGACTACCCTCTTCTACTTCTGGCTCTGAAAAACCAAGGCGGGTGCACCTAACCCAGTATAAACTATACTTCACACACCAAAGACTAGGTTTGAATAATAGATAAAAGGATAGTAAGAAAGTACTGAATGATAACCACACATTCATTGACTCTCCATTACTATGGGGTGGAACCTTACACAACCAAATACTACAAACTTAAGGAATGGTTCTTATTTTCATGTATTTGAATCATAACAACCTCAATCAGGACATATCAACAAGGAAATACTTATCTAGGCAAGTGCCTCATCCATTGGGCAAGGTTTCTTAGATAGACTACACACACGCACCAGAATATATCTGAGATTCAAAGCCATAAACACATTTACAATCTCCTTTAATACTTATAGAGTATCCTTACATAGATAGAAGATAAATCTATGTCTCATCTAGAGCATCATTTCATCTAATCCTAGATTAGAACTCAAGAATGAAAGCATATACATAAAAAGGTTATGCAATGAACTAGAAAGTTCAAAATTAATCTATGTTGACATAAAGGAGAGATAAGAATCAAGTGCCTGCATTAAGTATGAAGAATCCTCAAGTGTATACAGTCAATCCAAAGGAACCATGCTTGCAAACTATAGCTTAGACCTACACTTTTCTTTCTGTTGTCAAAATACACCTAAATAGATCATTACAGTTCAGACTGGGCAGAAGACTCACAACCAAAAAAGTTTGAAAATCTAACTCCCAATAATTAGAAAATGATCATAAAAATCCCTTTATACCAGGGTTACAATGCAAGCACAATGATCATTTCAAACTCAAAATTTCAAAAAACACCTAACCCCACCGAGGAGTTAACATAGATAAGATAGGGACCAAGCCGCAGCATGCAAGCACCACCAAACCAGTCAAATCTAGCCACTAAGCATTTAATTTTGGTACCTCTAGGTTGTAGGAAATCCTCCGCAAAAAACCCTACAATCACATGTGAAATTAGGTGCCAACGGCTAGCCAGCAAATTTTAAAACACCACCGTAGATCTCTTCCTCTTCCCGGAAGATCGGGCGGTCACATTTAATCCACAACAATCACGGGCCCCTTTGAAAAGTCTTCGGCCACCTCACCAGCAAGCAGCCAATCAAAACCAAACATCTTAGCAATACAGGCACCACAGACCCACCTTTAACTCCGCAACCGTGACATCCAAAGAGTTGTCGCATGATCACATAGCCTTGAAAATGGCTATGCAAACATGCGACACACTACAATCCTCTACCTTTGCATAACCACCGATGCCAAGAGTTAACACAAAATGTCAATTGCATGATCGCATAGCCTTGAAAAAGGCTATGCGAATATGTGACTAATCATCAACAATCACCACTGCTACCGCCATGCTGATCAATCGAGAACCGCCATGACACCACCTACCAACGAGACCACCAAATAGTAACAAACGGGCCCTAGCACACGTGGCACCCTTGTCGCATGATCACATGGCTGGAAGATGGCCCTTGCGATCATGTGACAAGGTAATAAGATTGCCACCTGTCGCCACGCTATTCATTGTATCCGCCTAGTCACTAACACAGGACCCACCTGTCATAAGCCTTAGAATGGACGGCGGGCATAAGATCTCATAGCTCTGACAAATCCTTCACACTTTGGCGACAACTGTTGATGCTCTAACATGTTAGGAAACCAGGTCCCACCATTATGCGACCACGCGACTAAGGCAAAGAAAACCACCAGGCAAGTCACTAGATGTTAAGGGCTTAGCCGTCAGGAATCAGTGACTAAGAGATAACCGCAAGTCACCAGGTCATGGAATGAAGACTTAATCACCAGGCATTTGAACATCGCTTAAGAACTAGGACCCACATGGATAGGTGGCAAGCGGTCGCATGATCGCATGTCAGAAAATTTTGACATGCGGCCATGTGACAACCAATCACTTTGAAACCTTTGAAGACCCGGGCCCACCATCCATCGCACTTGCGCATTTAGGGAACGCCAGTAAATAGGAAACTGTGAGGATGAAAACACATAGGGTTTTTGATAGAAAAGATAAAAAACATAAAGTTTCTGATGCCAAAAGATAAGCGCACAAAAGCTGGAAGGCACAAGGTCGAAAACAATGAAGGTTTTCACACAGACTGAAAACATCATGGATTTTCAAAAACATTATGGGTTTTTGACACTTAGGCAGATTTTAAAAATTTATTTCCTGCAGACCTTAGAACTTAAATAATTCTCTAGATTTTGCAATTCAGCACGTGCAATTTGGACTAGTGCAAGGTGACAACATGAAGAACACAAGGCAGGACACTTTTACAAAAACATTTGCAGGGAGGAGGCCATTTTCAAAGGATTTTTGTATGACAGAAAATGGCCTAACAATGACGATGATGATGATGATGATGATGATGATGATGTTGATGTTGATGATGATGATGATGATGATGATGATGATGATGATGATGATGACGATGATGAAGATGGTGACAATGATGGTGGTGGTGATGATGTCGATGACAATGATGATCATGGTGATGAGTTGGATGAACAAGAAGATGAATGACATGAATGAAATGTACAATTACATGATCACTGCTTAATCTATTTAATATTGATTTCTTGGTAGAAATATGCAGTTAAGCGATCAATGCTTAATATAATTAATTTATGATGTACCTTTTAATATTTTTTAATTCATATGGGATGCTTATGATTTTTAATGTACTTACTATGTATTTTTGAGTATATGTATCATGAATTTTTTAGCTAACATAAGATAATTGAATTACATATGTAGGTACCTGGACCCCTTTCACGAGCATCCCACATAGTCTCATGGATCAATAGGTATAAGTCAATACACCCTATAGAGATCAATGTATTTCACAATTTTCAAAATATCTCACATTACTTGCTATCTCTCTCATTTGACGGAGTGCAGGTTTCAACAAATAGGTATTTGTCAGATGTGTCTTCCTTGAGCGAAGAAAGTGAGTCATGTAGTATGTCTAAATTAGGAAGATCAACTAGAGGTCAAAAGACTAGAAGGAAATTTAATAAACACATGAAATTTTTCCTTGCTCAAGGGGGGTCATGTTCTTATGATGATGAGAGAAAAGGTGACATCGAGGTGCCCTCTAGGTACCAATATCTACATAAACAATGGGTCCCCAAGGAACTTCCTCCAATAAACACTGATTTTAGTGTTAAAGGCAAGATATATTACATTGCACCATCATTAATACATGGTTTGGGCCTATTTACATGGATGACATAAAGGTCTCTTACATCAAAGTTGTTGAATTGATAGAGTATGTTGTACCTTGTTACGATTACAAAATTTGGATGCGAATTGTTCAATATAAAAAAATTATGTGTAGGTATGCACTCTCGACAAATTATATTCAACAAAAAGACAATGAGCAAAGTAAAAGAGTGGCTATATACATTGACGGAAGGCCAAAAACATCAAGGAATATTGTAGGTTTTATAAATAGCATGCGATCTTTGTCAGCTATTAAGCAACCCAATTGCATATTTGAGGCACGCGAGGGAAATCATGTATTTGTATGTGTAATAAAATCAATAAGTGTAGGGGTTGAGCTTCTTATTGATTACAATTTGAATCACATAGATACAAATGATGTCACTATCATGGGGGTGTAGGTACATATTATATACCATTAAATAATTGAGTTTTTTTGCCAGCCACATTTAGAGTGTCTCCTCACCATCCACCTCATCTCCATCATCATCTTCTAATGAAATTTAATAATGTAGTCCTTTCTAATTATTAGCTAACTTTAAATAATAACACAAGGCCACAATATGGAGCAACCATGTAGAGGGGACAATGATGATCCTACATGCACTTCTTCCCAGTAGGTAAACCTCTTTGTTATTGTACTACAAATTAGATAGAAGCAAAATGTTTAATAGTGTTTTTTATTATATTCTTTTCATCACTGTTTCAGATTAATTCTAATAGTGTTAGTAATAGTGTTGTCACAGACAGGTGGTTAGCAGGGAAAGGGAAAGGAACCCGCAGTCCTTGAAGAGGAGTCCTTTGATGAGGACTTGGCTGTTGATTTCACTACTTGTGATGATCTGACCTCTGCAATTAAAAAATGCCTCCACAAAATTGGAAAAAGAGTGGCTGAATTGGCATCTATATTCCCTCCGACTGCTGAATCACAAAAGAGGGCAGCTAAATTGGTGCACATATCTCAAAATTATAGAGTAACTATTAATGTAATTTTTAATTATAATAAAAGCTCAAAAATAGTTTTTATGTTCTACTAGTCTTTTATATCATTAAAAAATAAGTGGATGTGTTGCTTTTACAACTTTTTTTGCGTAATTTTGATCCTTGCGGCCATGATGAGGGTACTGCAGCTGCTTCAAGTAGATCGCATTCTGGACTATTTTTTTTTACTCTCTAAAAATATTGTCCATGCTAATCACTGCTTTTATTATGCTCTAACAATCTTATTCTTCAGCAGGGGCTAATGATCATTTACTATCGCCACCTCATATGATGGCATGCTCAGATGTACTGTGTCCTTCAATGTCAGCAATGCATAGCATGGCCACAGACGCCATGGCACCACCTACTCATACACATATTTTATTTAATCTATCATTATATATATGTTTATTTCCCTTGAAGTATTCTTTCTTAGGGGCATTTCGTAATGGATTCAATTTATGCAACATGAGATACATCACTTGATGGTGAATTTCCTGGATGTACTTATATTCCTAGTATAGGAATGGTGAAGGACTTCATATTGCTTGTGAGCGACGAAGAAGGAGTTCCCTTGAAAATAGAAAAACTTCCAGGTACTTTAAAGATTAAACCTTTATTTTATTATACTATCATATGTTAATTACACCTTGCATTCAATATGAGAAGCTTACATCTATTGTATTCTTATTTTATACTATTATATCCTTCGACTAATGATCCCATGATTATTTTGCAAGGAATGATGTTTTTATGATAAACTTAGTAACGAGTGTTTGCAGATATTCGGGCCCACCGTCTCTACAGGGTGGAACATCATATCCAAACTAAAACCCCAATCCACTATTTTGATTTCATATCATTGCTAGGATAGTTATCATTACATCCATTTCTTAAACTATATTAAAGGTAATTTCAATTCATTTTTGAATCTAACACTATTTTTTTTCTTAAAAGGTGGAAAATCCAAGATATAAAGTTAAAGGATGCTCTTGTATAGAGTATGACAAACTTATTTGGACCTCATGCATTTGAGAAGGGTAAGCTCCTTCAGAGAGCCGGGTTATGTTTGAGGTATATTAGGGACCAGTACAGGTGTACATTATCCAAAAACCCAAAGTACCAGTGTCCCCCTTGCATTTCTGACAAAGAGCGGGAAAAACTTATTTTGGATGTGAATGAGACAAAAAGGAAATACACCACCAGACAATAGAAGAAGGTATGTGATATTGTTAAGAATGTAATTGTGTACTAAATACTCTTCATATTTATATGAACTAACATATTTCAATCTCTTCATAGATTATCTGACACATCAAAGGAAACAAAGGCAAGACTACAAAAGCACGAGAAACACAAGCGAGGCTCTACCGGTTATTCCAAACTTGTTGCACGAGTTGTAAGTGTTAATATTGTCAGAATTAAATGAGGAAAAATACAATTTGTAGATGGCTTTTAACACTGAAAATAATAATTTGATCTTTATAATATTTATTTATAATTTGCAATCTTTTTGGTTTTGATGAAACAATGAAATAAAATTTGACAATACCAAGAAAAAATGTAGGGTGCGGAGTTCAATATAAGTCTCACAGAAGAGGACAAGAGAATTGGCTTCCAACAAGGCTATAAAGCTATGGAAGAAAGAATAAGAAGTGCACAAGGTTCTACTGATGGATCCATCGTGGTAAGTAAGCTAAATAGATGATATTTCAAATTTAATTATTTACCAATTACTTTATTTGATGTTAAGTTCCAACATAAAGTGAGCAAATTTGTTTTAAGTAAGAAAACAATGATAACATGAATGCGTATGAAATTGAAATGCAGCGTGCCGATTATGGCCATACACAACCTGTGCATGATGATGACAATGAGGATGTGCATCAGAGTAATACAAGTAAACATATTAAATTGATTGGTGTAGTAATACAAATTTAATTGCAATTGGTGTTTGGATTAATGTAACAATTTGTATTGTAGCTGTAGAGAGTGTAGAGGCCATTGTTAATGAGCAGGTTGAGGTTGAGGCCGAGGCCAAACAAACTGATCTCAATGTTGATGATGTGACTAGATTAGGTAAAGAGCTATACGATTATGGCCTTTAAAGTACTGAAATACTTTAAAATGTTTTTAATGTTTTTAATTTAACCCTTTTACATGTTATTGCAGATGACCCCCCTTTGCATCAACAGAGAACTAGGCATGCATTGAGATCTAATGAGAGGGGAGATGATCATGATGATATCGATGCTCCTCTTAGAGATTACTTCTTAAAAACAAGAAATCAAAAGAAAAAAAAGAAATGATTGTCATCTATGCACCTTAATTGATAATGACTGATATTTATATGCCAATGAATTTAATTATGTGTTATTAAATGTTCATAAATTTTATAATGTGTTAATGAATGTTAATGAATGTTATCATGTGATAATTAATGAATGTTACATTTTATGAATGTTAATGAATGTTATCGTGTGATAATTAATGAATGTTACATTTTATTAATGGATGAAATAATGAATGAATGTTAGATGTTAACAGGGAATTTAGAGTGATGTTAGGGGGGGTGTGGGGCCAAATGAGCTCCCACCTTCACGTGGTTGGCCCTGTCTAGTACAAAATATAAAACTATTCTCGATACAAAGTGAAGCTCAATAAGATTGTTCCTTATATAGGGTGTCAAGTGTAGCCTTTATCCCACTCTCAACATTGCAAGGCTTCAAGTGGTATTCTGAGATTGGTTTCTCCATCTCCCACTAACATCTTGTCTTTCTCCTAAGAACTCTTAGCGAGCTCTGATACATGGATGAACAGAAGATGTCCCTTACAAGCTGCACATATATAATATGGTAGATCTAGGGAACAAATACACTACAATATAGAATGAGTCAACTTGAATCTATAGTTTCTTCATTCACAATGAAAATTCAAATTACAAGCCATATTTTAGATTTAATATTCATATTCATCTTCATCATGATCATAGCCATCACGGTCAACATTTGGTTCAACTTCGTTTGAACCACACTCCATGTCGAGTACCATTAGGCATGGAGTGTGGTCATACCCATGTTACCATAATAATGAGTTAGCCTATAAAATTATGAATAAAATACCTCATGTATCATATTTATAATACTGCAGGTGCACTCGGGATTGGCCCAGGCACCAAGTTCCTACCAAAGGAACCCAAGTCGAACCCATAGGAGAACAAAAGTAGAACCGTAACCCAGCCTCAAACAAAGAGCCGGATAACTTAGCTTTTTTCTAATTCAAGTTTATTTCTGAATTCTTCTCCAATTCCAACCTGATTATTCCATATTTTGTTCCAATTAAATCCTTCTTCCCCACTCCAAATAAAATATCTTTCCTTATATGCCTCTATATCCAAATGAAGTGATGCATCCCTTTGAATAGAGATCTCTTTTCTAAGAGACATGGCTTTCTATTTAAACTGTAAGCGCTGCTTTATACTTATTAGTACTTGCTGATAGGATAAGCAAGTACTATTGCATCATTTTTTGGATTGTTAAGCTTAATGAGTGATTAAAACTAATTGTATGAACCAATAACAATTTAACATATTTTGTATTCTATTATAAATTGAATGTTTTTTATAGTACAAATGCAATTTTTTTAACTTTAGAAATTTTCAAAATTATTTCTTGAAGATATGATTGGTTCATTATGTTTGAGTCTTATTGCACAGATTTCTCGAAAAATAAATAACAAATGCATGGTAAAAACATGCAGAATAATTAACAAATTTTTTTATATCAATAAATTTATATTAAAAATTATATTTTATAAATTTATTTGTAGTTTACACTTTATTTTAACAAAATATTACAATTTAAATAAAACTTGTGATATTATAATATATATTGATTTTTATTAAAATTAAAATATATTAAATTAATATTTAAATTTATTATCATAGTTTTATTTCAAAAATTGATTTAAAAATTTATTATAAAATTAATAGTACAAAATAAGATATTAATAGTAATATTTAATGAATTAAAAATTTTCAAATAAACTTCACATAAAATTATCTCAACATCTATAATAAAAAAAACCTTAAGTAAATAAAATAATTTTAAATTCTTATTTTTTGTTACCAAAATTTTGCTCAATTTTATTTACTCCAATAACAATACACTAAATAGAATAAAATAATAAATAATCTATTAAATATTTAATATATTTAATATAATATAATAATATTTTTAAAATATATGTAATAGTTTACATTATATAAAAATAAAATAAGATTTATATAATACTCAACCAATATATTTAATATAAATTAATAAGTTATAATATGTATTATTAATTCTTTCTTTTTAATATGATTTTCTTTTTTTTTTCAATAAATTAATTTATATAATATTTTATTAAAATTAAAATTATATTTAATATTTAATTATAATTAAAAACTATAGTAGAGGCAAGTACTAGCCACTACGTGGCACTTGTTAATAAAGGTAATGATTATTAGTTATGTTGTTATTTCCTTTTACTAATTGTGCTATTTCAAGGATCACCACCCATGACTTGGTTAAGATGATGAATGCTGTCAATGCCTTTGTTACCAAGGAATCACCGCCCGCGATTAATGAATATTAATGATCATTGTTTCCTAAGGGTAATCCTTGTTTGTGTATGCTAATCACCCAAGTCTTTGGCTATGATTTGCATGCTGCGAGGTTTGCCAGAAGTGGGGGTTTGACATGCTAGTTGGATTATAACATATTGACACTTACACCATGAAGAACACAAATGATTAATAGAAAGAGAGGACCAATTGAACCGTCTTGTGGTTAGTCTATATCACATTGGGAAACAACATCAAGACTCGAGAATCAAAACAAGCAAAGAATGAATGTGAAGCTTATATAGGTAAACAAAAATTTAACTCTGGAAATTATTCAATTTGGCCAATTCACCTGTACTAGAACTCAATGAATTCAGGATACACCAAATAGAAGAAAATTTTCTTCAAGACCATGAATGATCAACAACATTCCATGATTATATTGAAAAGATTTTACATCAGAAAACAAAACACTAATCTATATTATCATTAAGCCATAAAATATGTCTTTAAAGTTTAGAAGCATCACAAAAAATTTCAAGAAACATAGTACTATCCAAAAAAATACCCTCCAAATGATTATGATTATGTTGATGTTGATGTATATAATTTATGTCTAATGATTATGATGATGTTGATGTTGATGTCTATAATTTATTTCAGTTATTGATGCTTGCCTAGATTGAATTTTGAATTGCTAGGCTGGAGAATGCTTTCAAAGTTTAGGCTATGTTCTACATGATACTCTTAATTACAACTCAAATGCAACTCAACATATTTTTGATGCTGGGCAACCCGCTACAGAAACTTATCCGCGGGTGAAATTTAATGCGGTGAATCTTGGCATTGTAAATGTTATTACTTTTCCTCACGTTTCATATTTGTGAAAATGTTTCTTGGCACTATCTTCTTTTTCAATTCCTATATTTGTAGCTTTTTAGATCATTAACATAATCATTACATGTCTTTGTTCAAAGTTTATTCTAACACTATATTATATCTTATTCTTATTACAATGTTCTTTGTTGTGGGGCAGGAGGTCAATCTTCGTTGTCTTCATTGTGGGGACAGTGAAGATTTCTCTGACAAATAGCAAGTCTTCTTTAGTATCTTATAATAACATGCTAAATTGATAAAGGTGTTATCTGCATTTAATCTACCAATTACTAATAGATTAAGCATATTATTACTATGCTTAATGTTCCATTTAAATGCATTTAACACAATTTTTTTTTTTACAAAACTCAACCAATGGCATGTTTACAAAAAAGGTCTCCAAACTGATTTCTTTCCGTTTCAATGATTTCCAAGATGTGTTGAGGAGTTTGCTCCTTGTTTAATGTTAATTGTTCCTACACAATCCACTCACACAACATTGAAATGCTATGTGGAAGGGATTGTTGATAGTGTTCCTCGAGGGAAGGGGGATTGTGAAAGATTTATTATCATTTTATTGTGTATTTCCAATATGTTTGCATGCAGGGAAGACCAGGAGAATGAAGAATCACTCACTGATTGCATGATAACCCAGTTTTGAGGGGTCATTGGTTGAGGGGATAGTCAAGGTCTGGATGATTGGGTCATTGGAGGACCCTATTTCTTTGTATTAATTGCTATTCAAATTGGATGCATGGATTTCTTGTGAATTATTGGTTGCTATGTATCCTACAACTGCATCCATAAATATGCATATACTTCTCTAGGGTTGTAAGCCAATTAGGGATCAAAATAGAGAAAATAAATCAAAATTGTTCTTTGTCTTATTTCCTTTTAACAAAGTCTCAACTATCAATGATACAATACATTTGATGCCCTAAGGTATAAATACAAATGGCACCTAGCTAGAAGCTCACGCGCTGTCCATTTGATAACCATAGTCAACATTTCAAAAAGAGAGATATAAAGCATGGGCTAGGGCACGACACTAGTAGAATGCGGTCATTTCAGAGAGCATCTCAACAATATACAATGTCGTCATTAAACATGCCAGTAATATCAACAAACATGAATCCAAACATTTCAAAACTAATGGCATGTTTACAACAAAGGTCTAATAGAACTCCCAACAATTCTTAAACATACTTTATCTGATATGATGAATTCTTAAACAATTAAGGTTGGAGTAGACATAGTTATCACACTTTTTTTGTGTGGTACAAGGAAGATTTGCTAGGTCAAATCTTCCTTCGTGCTAGCAATCTACATAATTATACCTTTATTAACAATTCATCATATCAGATAAAGTATGTTTAAGAATTGTTGGGACTGGTCCTTTGGTGTGTATTAAACAGAATAGAATTTTTAGCATATTATTATCATTCTATTTCTTTGTTGTAAAGATGTCATTGGTTTAGTTTTGTAGCTTCACTGTTGTATGAGTGGATTGTACAGGAACAGTTAACATTAAACAAGGAGAAACTCCTCAACACATCTTGGAAACCATTGAATTCAATAATAAATAAAACCTAACACCAACTCTATTCCTTCCATTCATTTCTACCAAGACTAAAGCATTTAATCCATTCAACATTACATATAGTCATTAGACAGTTACATTTCTTGACTGTGTAGAGGAACAATCACGACCAAAATGATCAAAAGTACTTTCACCCTTGCACAAGCTATTCCAAAATTCAAGTAAAATGAGCAATATGCTATATCAAATCATTCATATTCATAGTAACCATTCAAAGGATCATTTTGTCAATGAACCCTCTGATTGTACCTCTACGGCAGAGAAATGAAACCTATCAATAGAGAAAGGAAACATAGTAAAACCAGTCTATGCTATTGTTTGTGAGGTATAGTCATGATAAGTGCCTCTCAAACCTCTCCAAACATGTAAGATTGTCTTTAAATACTTTATTGATCTCTTCTAAACATTAACCAAATCAAACCTACATTTGAATCCACACACAATAACCCAAAATAAAGGGTTTTGTATCCTTTAATGAATCTCAGTCACTGGTAACGCATGGATAGTCAAACCAGTAGTCTCCAAAGCATTCAATAAGTGAATATGAATGTTTAAAAACTTTCCTCTCAACTTCCCCAACCACTCCTAATCGGTTAGAGGGATTAGTTGAGTGTTTAGACACTAAAAATTCTCATGCAACTCCCAAACTTTCACATACAAAATAAAATTAAATCCATTTATGAATTAAATCTAGTATGCCAAAGGACTAGTCCCAACAATTCTTGAACATACTTTATCTGATATGATAAATTGTTAATAAAGGTCTAATATACAATGGGCGTGCCAATAATATCAACAAACTTGAATCCAAACATTTCAAAACCAATGGCATGTTTACAACAAAGGTCTAATAGAACTCCCAACAATTCTTAAACATACTTTATCTGATATGATGAATTCTTAAACAATTAAGGTTGGAGTAGACATAGTTATCACACATTTTTTTGTGTGGTACAAGGAAGATTTGGCTAGGTCAAATCTTCCTTCATGCTAGTAGTCTATATAATTCGACCTTTATTAACAATTCATCATATCATATAAAGTATGTTTAAGAATTGTTGGGACTGGTCCTTTGGCGTGTATTAAACATAATAGAATTTTCAGCATATTATTATCATTTTATTTCTTTGTTGTAAACATGCCATTGGTTCAGTTTTGTAACTTCACTATTGTATGAGTGGATTGTGAAGGAACAATTAACATTAAAGAAGGAGAAACTCCTCAACACATCTTGGAAACCATTGAATTCAATAATAAATGATCTCTTCTAAACATTAACTAAATTAATCCTACATTTGAATCCACACACAATAACCCAAAATGAAGGGTTTTGTATCCTTTAATGAATCTCAGTCACTGGTAATGCATGGACAGTCAAACCAGTCATCTCCAAAGCATTCAATAAGTAATATCAACAAATGTGAATCTAAACATTTCAAAATAGTGAATCGATATCCTTGAGCACAAGCACCAATAACATCAAATAGTGGAGATAAAGCACAGGCTAGGGCATGACACCAATAGAATGTGGTCATTTCAGTGAGCATTCATGATCAAATAAAATGCAATGCATTTGAAATTTGTGGTCGAATATGATGCCATAGGCTCGAAAGATGTTGCCCGTCAAAGATACCAATCAAAGATGAAGAAATCACATACCTTCTCTCGCGCTTACCTTTCACAAAGGAAGATTTGATAGCCAAATCTTCCTTGTACCATACAAAGAACATGCCATTGGTTCAGTTTTATAAATTTGTTTTTTGTGTAATTAGTAATTGGCAGATTAAATGCATGTTATTATCATATCAAATAAAGTATGTTTATCAATTTAGCATGTTATTATCATATCAGATAAAGTATTTTTAAGAATTATTGGGACTAGTCCTTTGGCATGTATTAAATAGAATGGAATTTTCAGCATATTATTATCATTCTATTTCTTTGTTCTAAACATGTCATTGGTTCAGTTTTGTAAATTTGTTTTTTGTGTTAAATGCATTTTTCGTGAGGAGGGGTCTTCTTCTGAGGAGATTGATGAAGATTGTGCACCTCAAAAACCAATTCATAAGGTACCAATCATGTTTTCTATTCGCTTATATTTTTGGATTGGTAAATCTCCTTAGTTTCATGTCCTTTCTTTTGATTACTATGGATGAGATATATATCTTACATTTAACATTCAACTTCTTTACATTTTAGAACATGTAGTGTGTTTTTTGAGGATTTTACCAAATCAACTTTTAACATAAAATGAAAACAAAAAATTGATATCTTGCCCTCTCAACTTGACAAAATATTTGCATTTGACCAATAACGACAAGCAACTGAATGATAAATCCACATACCTGTATCTTTGTAAAATACCTGGAACATCAAAAAGATGGCTAAGTGGCTGCCGCCATGATTTTTATCTACTAAATATGGGAAAAAAAGGACCAAAAATAATTGAATAGAAAACATGATTGGTCATTTCAGAGAGCATTCATGATTAAAAAAAATGCAATGCATTTAAAATTTGCAGTCGAATATGATGCCAGAGGCTCGAAAGACATTGCTTGTCAAAGATACCAATCAAAGATGAAGAAATCACATACCTTCTCTCGCGCTCTATCATCTTTCACCCGCTTGTTTTCTCCCTCTCCTTTTCATTGCAATCAAAATAAAAATGATTTGGCCATTTCAAAATAGTGAATCAATATCCTTGAGCACAAGCACTAATAACATCAACTATTTTGATCTGTGGGTACCCTAATGTTGGCAAGAGTTATTTTATTAATAAGATTACTCTGCAAGCTTGAAGAAGCAGTATATTTTGGAAAATGAAGAGTGGAAAGATGATGATATTCCTGAGATCATGGATGGACACAATGTTGCAGACTTTATTGATCCAGATATCTTGTAGAGGCTTCAAGAACTAGAGAGGGAAGAAGGGCTTAGGATGGTAGCTAAGGGTGATGAGGATGATGAGATGGGGGAAGTGGAGTTGAATCCTAATGAAAAGGAAGCTCTAGCTACAATTAGGAAGAAGAATATGATTCTTATCGTCGAACATAGATTGAAGAAGAGTACTATAGAGAGCAGGCCTACCGTACCAAGGAAGTTTGACAAGATCAAGGAATATGGATTAAATAGAATGGGAAGACATCTTTCTAGCCTGGGCTTGGATCCTTCGACAATTGGGTTAGGATCTAGACCCAAGCTAGAAAGATGTCTTCCTTTCTATTGTGGATAGGCTCTACTACTGCAACAACTATAGACTGTGATGTAGATATCACAACAGCTGAGAAACATAAATGTCGGCATCATGGTCACAATTTTTTATGTTGTGTCTCCAAAAAATTGTGACCATGATGCCTACATTTATGTTTCTCAATTGTTGTGTCCTAGGACCCCTTATGACCCTTTACAATCCCTAAGAATACATCTTAGAGGTCTTAAAATGTCGTAAAGGGTCATAAGAGGCTCCTAGGAGGGGCCAAATGAGCTTCCACCTTCACGTGGTTGGCCCTGTTAAGTAGAGAATGTTAAACTATTCTCAAAACAAAGAGAAGCTCAATAATTTAAGGTCTCAATCTGTGAAGATGCTGAAAAATGACGGGAATCAATGATGGAGAGTTTTTAGATTCTGAGAAGACGTATATGCAGTGGAGGCCAGAAGGGATTTTTGTGGAGATTTGCTAGATGTGGAGATTTTCTAGAGTGGCTATATACATACAAGGGTTTCTAGATTGAGTACTAGTGTAGAGATGATGATTCAATAACCTACATCTATAAAACCCTCACAAATATCCCTTCTTTGGCCTCCACTCATACCTCTTCTTAGAATCTAGAAACTTTGGATACTGTTTCTCATCCATGCACAAAATGTGCTAGTGATCATATAAAATTACTTCAGGCCTCCAGTATTGATGAGTTGCACAAGTGTAAAATGTTTTTGCGAGATTGGGATCAATTATATTGGATACTGTGTAGTGTACATAAAGGCAAGGTGATGATTATTCTCGATGATTGACATGTATAAGTCTTCTAGGCCTTACCCAGTAGTTAGGACTAAAGATAACAGAGCTCAAGAGACCATCATAGTTGGTCTCTTTCTTCGGTCTATATTATTGACAAAACATTTTACCTTTCATTAGCTCATCAAATACGGGGATTTGAAAGAATTTAATAGAATATTTTCATGTATAACGTACATTATTTTAGTTTGACACTGAATGAATTTATATACTTCGTGCACTTGTATACTACGAGGACAACCATAAAGAAGCATCCCCTCTTGTGGCTTGAGTAATGTAGGCCATTGGAGGAGATGCTTCTTTATCGCCATCCTCATAGTCTACAAGTGCACAAAATAGATAAATTTGTGCAACGTCAACTTAAATAATATACGTTATCATGAAAATATTCTATTAAATTCTTTCAAATCCCCAGATTTGATGAGCTAATGAAAGGTAAAACATTTTGTCAATAATATAGACCAAAGAAAGAGAGAACCTATGATGGTCTCTTGAGCTTTGTTATATTTAATGTGCATGTCCGTCGATTTTTTGACACCAATGAAAACTTTTTCTATGGTGGTGCTATACCTCCGACGGGGCTCCTGTCGGTAATTTACTATGTGATGTCGCTATACCGACAAATATAATGTCAGAGAGAACTAATTTTTGACAAAGTGTTATGACAAGAATACTATACCACCGATGGGTATACCTGTCAAAAAATCACTACAGTGTCGTCGCTCTTCTGATAGGTCAAATGTCAGAGTAAACTTATTTTCGACAGATAGGTGCGATAGGAATGCTATACCATCGATGAGTTTACCTGTCAGATAGTGAGTGTAGATCTATTGCTTTTTTGACTGATACAATGTCAGAGAAAACTCTATTTTGACATATAATTGTGACAGGCATGCTAAATCTCTGATGGGTATTACTGTCGGAGATTCATTGCATTGGTGTCTCTATTCCGACAATTATGTCTGACAGGATGGCCACATGATTTGTTAGAGTTCTGATAGGTCTACCGTTGGAAATTCCATACGAAAGTTGGTATTCATGTGCTAGATTTTGATAGAAATGGATGTCGGAAGATCGACGGTTAGCACTTTCATCGCAATTTGCAATGCAAAAATGTTGACAAACACGTATGTCAATTGTGACAAATAGGCATTGCAAATTTGACAAATGACCGTCATAATTTGGCCTCAAATGTACTAGTGACTAAGGAACTCAAGCCATCATCTTCAACGACCATTAATATTTGGTTGTGTAAAAAAAATCTTGAGTCCTAAGTGATGAGTTTTTAGTTCAAAGGGCTTACCTAGAATGTAATGTCTCCACATCTGTAATGCATGCACTATTGCAGCTAGCTCCAAATCATATGGTGGATAATTGAGTTCATATTGTTTTATTTTAATAGACTTATATGCCACCATGACCATTTTTCATTAATACTCCTCCAATTTCTTCACCGGATTCATTTGTAATAACTGTGAATTATCCATTGGGATCAAGAATTGTCAAAATAGGGGTTGTAGTAAGATTCTTCTTTAGAAGTTGGAAATATTGTTCACACTTATTTGTCCACTCAAATATCTTCCCTTTCTTCTGAAGAGAAGTGATTTGTGCAACAATTTTGGAGAATCCCTCCACAAACTTCCTGTAGTATTTGGCTAGTCCCATAAAACTTTAGACCTCTTTGACATTCTTAGGAGCAGGCCATTCTACTATTGCCTTGATCTTATCAGGTTCTACAACGACTCCTTTTTTTGATATAATATGACCCAAGTAGTGTACTTGCTTATGATAAAGTAACATTTGGATAGTTTTCCATACAACTTATGATCCCACTGATGATGTAAAACTATCCTGAGATGTTTATCATGCTCTTCTAATGACTTAGAATAGATTAAGATATCATCAATAAATACCAACACAATATCATCAAGGCAATCTCTAAAGACATTGTTCATGAAATTCATAAATGAAACAGGTGCATTTGTTAATCCAAAAGGAAGCACCACAAATTCATAATGTCCATACCGGGTTCTAAATACAATATTTGGTATATCTTCCTCCTTAATTTAGAGTTTGTGGTACCTCGATCTTAGATCAATTTTGGAGAAAATTGCATCACCCTTCATTTGATCGAATAGCTCATCTATCTAAGCTAGAGGGTACCTATTTTTGATAGTAACCTTTTTAAGCATTCTATAGTCGATGCATAAATGAAAGGTACCATCCTTCTTTTTCACAAAGATCACTGGGGCTCCCCAAGGTGATACACTAGGGAAAATAAATCCCCTGTCCAACAACTCCTCTAATTGCACCTTTAATTCATATAATTTAGTTGTGGTCATTTTGTAAGGATCTTTTGATTGTGGCTCAGTTCTAGGAAGAAAAACAATAGAGAAATCAAATTATCTTTTAGGAGGTAATTCAGGCAATTCTTCTGGAAAGACATCCTGAAATTCTTATAAAATAGGATAATTATCAATTGAAGGAGGAGTGTTATCTACATCTTTAACATGAATGACATATATCACCCACCCCTTCCTCTGAGATTTCTTTAGTTGGATTGCTAAGATCTACCTCAATTAAATGGGCCTCTTCACACCCCTTATCTCTATAGGTTTCCCTATATCATCAAGGAAATCTACTAATTTGTCTCTACAATTGACTATTTCCTTATGTTTTATCAACCAATTGATGCCCAATATGACATCATATGAACCTAATAAGGCTACATACAAGTTTACTTGTGTTTGGAAGCTTGGAAGCTCTAATTCGCTACAAGTTAAACATTGCTCCACGCTTCGCTCAACCTTATTTCCATATTCTACTATCCAAGGTTCATATATAAATTTGGCTCTATTAGGTTATATAGATGCAACTATAGGATCTACAAAACATTCAGTGGCTCCAGTATCAATTAAAATAGAAACATTGTGTCCAAAGAGTTTACCAGTCAATTGTATAAGAGTAGCTTGGAATTCAACTTGTCTATGGTCAACTTTTGCATGGATATGATGTTGTTCCTGTACCTTTTGACCTTTTCCATTCTTGTTTCCTGAGTGATGAGGACACAAGTTAGCATAATGATCACCCCCACATACATAGTAACCATCTAAGGGTCCTTATTTTCCCTCAAACTTGTTCCTCTTGTTACCATTCATGTTATTGTTGTTCCAATTGTTGACCTTGTTCTAATTTTGATTTTGATTATTCTTGTTGGAATTCCTACTAGAATTCCCTTGTCCTCTTCCCCTCATATTTCGGATATGATGGTGACCTCCTCTTTGTTTTTCCTCCTTGGAATTTCCTCTTATTATACCCTTGTGAAGTATTGGATCTCTGATTCTTATGGATCAATGGCATCTGTTGTAGTATTTGTTATTGTTTGATGGCTTTTCCATAAGCTTGGTCCATCATGGTTGGGTTATGCATGTCTACCTCAGTGCCCACTTCAAGTCTCAAACCTAAAATAAACTTGTGAATTTTAAATCTCTCATCCATCTGATATTGAGGAACATATTTCAATAGATGATAGAATTTATCATGATACTATGCTACTGTCAAGACACATTGTATCAGATTATGAAACTCATTCATTTTCCTATCAAAGTATAATTGAGGCAACATCTCTTGCAAAAAATATGTAAGAATACCTCCCAAGTAATCTCTCCTGGTTGTAGCCTTTTTTTTTGCTCTCTCATTATCCCACCATGTGGAAGCCTCCCCAATAAGTTGGTAAGAACCCCACATTTCCTAAGATTCCTCGAAAAGGTTTCAAATCTCAAAGTACTTTTCCATAGCTATGATCCATGTCTCTGCCTCATCCCCTATAGTTTTACCATTAAAGGTAGGAGGAGTGATCTTCTTAAGGTCTTTACTAAGTTCATCTACAATCTTAACCTTGTTATTCACTGGTCTTGCAACCTAAGATCATCTTCCCTATTTAGCTTCTCCTCATCCCTCCTATCCTCCTCTTTCCTCTCTTCCTCCAATCTCTGGTCCTCTTCCCTTTTTCTTTGTTCCTCATTATGTGGATTCTCTTCTTTAATTCCCCTCATATCTTGTTCCAAATGATCCATGCAGGCACCTTGTTGTTGTAATAGAGCTCCCCATTGAGTCAAAAGCTCAAGGATTTGGTCCAATCTCTGATCAGGCTCATTATTAAGTTCATTACTTGAACTAGCCTTGTTGGTGTTCCTTGTTTGCATGGTGACTGATCAAATTCTACTCCAAAAAAATGTGTAACTTTGAGCATCAAGGTAGACCAAGGCCCTAGAGTTTAACCTAAATCTCTAATACCAAATGTAATGTACTAGAGTTCACACAATACAAATAGTTCAAAAGAAAACAAAACAAAAATGCAAATTATCCAAGGTTGTTAAAGAGAAGTATTATAAAGGAACAAAAGTTACAAAAAAAATATTCTCTCACACATGAGATCATACATTATAATTACATTAAGATCGACCTACTCATTGATATAAAATTGATACAATGAACCACTAAAAGGTTGATACATTATATGAAATAAAAATTGATACTATACATCATCTCACCTTCTTTAGCCATCAGACTACTCTCTATATTCTACGCTCAAGGATGAGAATGAGGCCCAACCACTTTCTGCACCCAACCATAGAGCGGTTAGCTCCTCAGAGGTGTTAGCTTCCTTGGTTCTCAACATGAGAGGTTGAGTGCCCCAACCTACACAAAGAACCTAGCAAACTGGAACCGACAGGTCAGATAGAATCTGGTGCAACACTATTGTAATCACTGAAAAATGGACAAAGAAAATTCAATGATAAATCAAGTCAAATCAAAGAAAATCAAGGACAAAATTGAATCAATTGAATCACAATGCATAATTAGCCAATCAAAATTAAAATCAAGTCTTAATTCGAGATAAATCAAAATTGAGAGTGTTTTAATCAAATACAATCAAATCAAAATACAATTAAATCAAATAATTGTATAGTCTTGGATTAAATCAAATTCAACCCAATCAAGGGGTACATGGCTAAAATAAATCAATTAATAAATCTCAATTACTCTCAACAACCCAAAAGGAGAGAAAATTCAATCAACCAATGAGATTTGATGAAAGACATTCACATGGATCAAGCCAAATTGAATCTCAATCACTCAAAGTGAAAGAGAATCTTGTCCATCCATCTTGTCTACTTGTCCCAAGCTTTGAGGACAAAAACTTTGCATTGTCTTAAAAGGGTGGAACCAAAGACTCAACCAAAGCTTAATCATGATCAACACAACTACACCCCCTACCATTGGGAAAATCTATAAAAGGAAGGCCTAAATCCTTCATAATTACCAACCACACATCTGAGAATTGCATTGAACCTCTTGCAATTTGAGTTTAGAAAGGCATTTGAGAGCTTAATTAGCATTTACTTTGATATAATTGTTAGCTTTAACTTGTTTATCTTATCATTCTCATTCTAGACTATCATTAATGGAAGCTTGCTGAGAGCTTTACATTAACATTCTTAGTTAGAGAGCCATAGGATGCTCAATTGATCATTAATTTGCTAAATAGTTTCTCTATTGTGGTTTATTTAGTTACTATTTCATTTATTATTCAACCTTAATTCTATGAAGATACTTTCCCCAGTATACAAAATGGCGCCCATCGTGGGGCAGAATGCTTCACTTTGCTAAATGTACAAAAATTTATCATTATTGTCAAATTTGCACATGTTTAACCCTTAGCTTTTTCATGAAACAACACTTTTGATAGATTAAGCAGTGCTTTTACTCGGTTAAATGATGCTTTTGATCACTGTTCTGGCACTTCTGCGACAAAGTTGTGCACCTTTGCGTCGATCTGCAATGCTTTTATACTTTCTATTCTCTGTCTCACTTTCTTTCAGTGCTTCTGCATGAATTAAGAGCACATTTCTCCTGACTACTAGGCACTTTCATTCTTTTCTTGAGCACTTTTTCCTTAATTTTACCGCCTTTGATCAATTCTATAGCGCTTCTGCAATTTAATTGTGTGCTTTTGCATTTACTGATAGAGTTAAAGCAACACTTTTAACCTGATAAGTTGTGCTTTCAAGCAATAAAATAGCACTTTTAACTATTTTAGGAGCGCTTTTGCATAATTTCTTAGTTTGATTAATTTGACTGTGGTAAAATGGTTTATTGTGTTCTACAGGATGTCTAATCACAAAAAGGTGAGAAAACCAGAGAGTAAATTTAATCAAGAAGGCAAAGCTTTGGCCAAAAAGATCAAGAAGGAGAACTTTTCTCACATAAAAGTGGTTCTTGAGGAATCACAAGAGGAAGAAAACCAGGTATATCAAAACTATCTTGCAATTATAGAAGCTTACAAAACAAAATTTGTATCTCTCAATTGGATTTTTACTCCTTAGTTCAATTTTTTTGTTAAAAATTTGCAAATAAGGTGCTTAAGGTTCACTACATAAGTTTTGTTTCTTCAATTTTGATTTGGTTGCCCTCATTGTGATTGGTTGTGTTGACTAACTTTCTGGTGGAAAAACACATTTGGAAGGAGCTATTACCAAGGTAATGATAAAAATGATGAAATCACTCAAAAATGCCCCTAACTTCGGTTAGCTACAAGGAAAAGGTAAGCCTCAAACTAGTCCATATTTTCCCTTAAATTGTGGCATTGGTGCATTTTAAAATCTAGTAATTACGAAAACCTCTCTTTGTTTGAAAAGTTTAGCATTTAGGCCTATGCTCTTCACTTCTTCTAGTGAATCAAAATGCCAAAGGTGTTGAACTTTTTGATTAATAAGAAAGGTTACGGAATCAAGCACATAAAATCAAAGCCCCTTGTTTGTGGAAGAGAGGAGCAATACTCAAATCCCTATAGTTAGTGGGTGAAATCAATTGAACATTGCTAATTGTGTTTGGGAACTAAAGGAAAAGTTAGGGATATGCTCTTCACCTTTTGGTGAACCAAATTCCCAAAAGCTTGACCTTAACTCCATTTTCCTTGCTTTAAATGAACATGTTAGAGAATTAGTGGGCTCACCTCCCGAGTTTTCCTTAACGAGGCCAGTGAGAGGGATGACCCAAAGTGGGATACGCTCGCTTTTGCTGTGGGAATCTAACCCACTCTAAAATGAAATGCATGCATCCTTAATGGGGTGTGTGACAAATAGATTTTAAATTTTTCAAACTTCCTCTAGTAGTCCTCACGGATTGCACCAAATCATAATTTTGTGCATGTGGGAAGCCTCTTAACATACTTGGGGAATGAAAGTTTAAAGTCTATTTGAACGTAATCAATATTAAGTCCTTGATAAAGTAGCAAGACCACCTTTTAGAGCCATGTTTACAAACCAAATCTTGTGCTAGGTAGGTGCTTGAAGTGTCTTTTTGTGCAAAACCCGTGACAACATTCTTCAAATCAAACATTTTGTGTTAAGTGGGTTCAAAAAGACAAGTGAATGCATGATTGTTGTGTTTGGAATACATAAACAAGTGAGAGATATATCCATTGAAAACTCATCTTATATTTTTAAATCTCTTCAATATAAAATCAACAATTCTTGAATCAAGAACCATTCCCAATCAAACCCTTCTTGGATGCCAGTTTCCACACGGTCCCACACATATAGGGTATCATTACAAGGAGATAGAACTCTTGTTGCAAACCAAGGACAAGAAGTTGAATACCAAAGTCTTTTCAAAGGTCCCAATCAAGAAGAAATTTTTCCAAACCTATTTGAACAAAGACTTGGAGGGATGGATAGAAATTCGGCATATCATAATCACAATACCAACAATGCCAATCATAATTCCAAAGAAAAAATTGAGGAAAGGGTTGAGAGAGCTGCCCAAGACCTAGAATTCCTAGAGGTTATGGAGAAATTGATAGATAAGGATAAGGAGAACTTTTTCCTAAACCTAGCCCAAAAGGGAGTAAAGCTACCTTATGATTTTGATATTGACCAACTCAAGAAAGACCAACATCAAGATGACCCTATGAATGTTATGTCTAGGCAGATAAAGGCCTTCCAAGAACAAATTGATATCATGAAGGAGGTTGCTGAACCTAAAGCCTTTTCCATTGAAGCTTTGTGTCCTTTCCCTTTCGACAAAAGCTTAGTTATGGCATCTTTTCCTTTCAATACCATTTTTCCTAAATATGATAAGTACATGGGTAAAACAGACCCACAAGATCATCTAAGTGAGTTTTGCACCCTAAGCATAGAGTTCATGCACAATGATACATATCTAGTGAGACTCTTTCCTAGAAGCTTAGGAGGTCCCGCAATGGAGTGGTTCTCAAAACTATCCCTAGGAATAAAGACATTTGAGGAGCAAGTTCGTAACCCATTACTCTTATAAAATTGAGTGCAAAATCACAATTCTCAAGTTGTGTGATACCAAATAGAAATATGGAGAGTCCTTCTTAGGATTCCTACAAAGGTGGAGGACCGTTTTTGCAAGGTATCCATGAAGTATCCCCGAGAAAGAGAAGATGGAAATCTTCACTAACAATTTGACCATGGAAATGAATTATAGACTACAACTTCAATGTCCCCCAACATTTAAAAAACTCATCAAAAATGGGATCAAGATTGAAGATGTTTTGGTCAAGAGAGGTGAAATTAAATTATTTAAAGATAACAAATCCAACAACAACAACAACAACAATAACAACAATAACAATAATTATGTGCCTAAGTATTTCAATAATCAAGGGTCCAACAATAACAATGATAAATCTAAATCATGGATAAAGAATAACAACAAAAACCTTGTGAATGATGGAGTTGTGGAGGCCCACAACTTGAAGTCAACCCCTTTTATCCTACCATATGGAGCTAATTCTTCAAATAATGTTAATCAATCAAACAAAGCTCCATATAATGCCAATAACAATTCCAACAATAATGCTAATGGGAATAAGTCAAAATCCTCCTACTCCAATTATAATAAAAATAAATTCACCTACTTAGGTGAACCTTTGGAGAATGTATTAAGGACCTTGGTTACCAATAATATCATCACACTACCTGATATGAAAGATTATGAACTAGAAGTTAAACCTTATTGGTGGAATGATGCCCATCACTACAAATATCATCGAAATAGAGGTCACCCAAAAAATGAATGCATGAGGTTAAAACACTTGGTACAATATTTAATTGACAAGGGAACCATTAAAATTGAAGGACCTCAAATTAATGGAGATCATACAGCCTTCAAAAATCCCTTTTTGAATCATGAAAAGGGTGAGTCATCTAATACTAATCAAAATAAAAAAAAGGGTAATGAGAAAGTAAGATTTTCTCATACTTATGATAACACGATAAATACTCTAAGAGAAGAGGATCAAACCATAAATGTTATCATAGTGAAAGATAAGTCAAGGGAAGTATCATCGAATGTTGTCACTAGAGGGCAAGCATAAAAAATTATCCTACCTACCAATGCTCCAAAGATTGTGTTATCAAATCAAGCTTCAACATCATCATCGAAACAATATAACTTGGTTGATCAATTACAAAGAACTCCTGCTCAAATCTCTATTCTTGAGCTGCTCAAATTATCACCAATTCACAAGGATGTCTTGGAGAAGGCCTTATTGGAAACAAATGTGCCTCTAAATTTGGAGGTAGAAAAATTCCAAAATATGGCAGGGCACTTAATTGCACCCCATTGCCTATCATTTTACAAACAAGACGACATGTCCCTTAATCATCCTCAAAATCTACCCTTACATATAGAAGTGTTGATCCATAAGCATAGGGTGAAAAGAGTCCTTATAGATGGAGGAGCTGGCCTAAACATTTGTACCCTTAACTTGGTGAAAGCCCTAGGATTTTCTGAGGAGGCTATTGACCCTAAGAAAAAGATAACCATAAAAGCCTACGATGATGAAGAAAGAGCTTCAAAAGGAGTCATAGTGCTACCCATTAGAGTTGGTCCCATGAAAAAAGAGACCATATGTCAAGTGTTGGACTTCAAGTTGACTTACAATATCTTGTTAGGAAGGCCATGGATCCACGAAATGCAAGTCGTTCCTTCAACTTATCACCAATGTATAAAATTCCCATATCTAGGGCAAGAGATAATGGTAAGTGGGGATTTGAACCCATTTCAATATTTTAATAATGTCAAGCCTATCAATGAATCCTTGGTTCCACACAATGTTGAAGGGTCTATACCTAATCAAATGGAGCAAGGTCAAAGTTCTAAGGACATCCATTTGTTGAAAGGAAAAGAAAATATGGAAGAAGAGGTTGTTATTGAAGATACACCAAAAATCATTAACCTAACTACATCGACTAAAGGAAAAGAGAAGGTTAATGAGGATAACATTATTGAAAAACCAAAAGAAGACCATACTAAAGCTATCCAAGTGTACACTAAAGAAGCCCATTATCAAAAGATGGACCAAATGATGAAGAATTTTGATAAGCAATGTAAGATCAAGCAAAAAGGAGTAGGAAAATACTCCTTATCTATGATGGACCTACCTTTATCTCCCAAGTCCTTTGGAAAACCTCCAAATCTACCCCATTGATATAATGATAAATTTGTGAGGGCAAGTACATCATCTGCCATGGATGAAGAAGACAATGAAATCCTATATAAAGATGAAGAATCAAGTGCCCACGTCAAACATATCCAAAATATAACCATTCCCACACATCAATATGGGAAAGGGTTTTCAATCATGAAAAAGATGGGGTACAAAGGTCAAGGACCTTTGGGCATGAAGAATGAAGGGCTCATTGAACCCATAGAATCAACATGGTGAGATTCCAAAGAGAAAGCAGGATTAGGATATCTTGAAGAAGGATACACTCAAAAACATTACCCCAAGCTATATGATCAAATATTACAATTAGAATCTCATAGTGATGAGGATTATAATGAATGAGAATGGGATACCCTATCAAATGAGTCATTTCAAGATAAGGGTATTGATGTTATCCATACTTATGCTTCTACCAAAGATAAAGGACCAATAATAGAATCAAGTTCAAATCAAGCATCTAGTTCTAGTCAAGTGATCCTAAATGATGTACCAAGCATAGAAATAGAGATCAATCAATGGGTAGGTGAACCATACATTCCTTCATGGAGACCTACTATGGAAGAATCAAATGTTAGGTTTAATCCACATGATTTCTATCCAACAAAAACCCTAGAGGAGTCTAGTGAGGAGGACTTTGATCCTTCTTCTTTAGAACATTTAGAGGAAGCCCATGTTTGAGATTTTCAAGATACAATGTATGAACCCTCCAATAATGAGATATATATTCTAAATCCAATTTTGAAACAAACCCAAGTGTTGACCCATTAATTCTCACCTGTCTAGACTTAATTGAATGGAATACCATTGAACCAACTACCTTGCTAATTTTCTTAAATGACAACATGGTCCCAATACCTCAACGCGGTTGAACCTTCTTCTATCAAAGAATATCAAGAAGAAATGATCAAAGGGAGCATCCAAACTTTCAATCCTAGAAAAAATGAAAAAAATAAAAAAATAGAAAAAGAAAAGAATCAAATGTTGAAAACCACGTTGTGGCAACATTAGATCCAAAGGAAAAAAAGAAAGAAATAAAGGATGTTTCCAAAGGTGAAAACCCAACTGAGGAACCTAAGGAAGGGAGTTTGGATGCTCTACCAGAACATTATGAAGAAAGATCTCCGATCTTAATTGAGCCAATAGAAAAAATATTGGGTCAGAAACATAACCAAAGATCATCCACCTAGCAGCATCCCTATCTAGCGATGAAAGAATAGAATTCATCAAGTTCTTTAAAGAAAAGCAAGTTAACTTCGTATGCTCTTATGATGATATGTCGGGCTTAGACCCAAATATGATAATGCATCATCTAAATATCAAGGAAGGAGCCAAACCTGTTAAGAAAAAGATAAGGAAGATGCATCCTCATATAGCACTACTTGTCAAAGTGGAGTTAGAAAAAATATTGAAGGTGGGATTTATAAGGGCCATTGATTATGCACAATGAATCTCAAATATAGTGCTTGTATCAAAAGCAGACAAATCCATTAGAATATGCACGGACTTTAGAGACTTAAACTTGGCATGTCCTAAGCACGATTTCACTGCCAAGTATTGATGCCATTGTGGACTTAACGACGTGACACTCCATGTTCTCACTCATGGATGGATTTAGCAGATATAACCAGATAAAGATAGCACCAGAAGACCAAGATAAGACCAACTTTACATGTGCATGGGGTACTTTTTGTTGGAATGTCATGCCATCTGGGTTAAAGAATGCAGGAGCGACCTATCAAAGAGTAATGACCACAATATTTCATGATATGATGCATAAGTTCATGGAGGACTATGTTGACAACATATTAGCTAAATCCCATTCAAGAAAAGAGCGCCTTCCAATTTTGGCGATTTTGTTTGAAATGCTAGAAGAATTCAAAGTAAGACTTAACCCAAAGAAATGTGCATTTGGAGTCTAATTCGGCAAGCTAGTAGGCTATATTGTATCTGCAAAAGGGATAGAGGTGGATCCCACTAAAGTGAAGGCTATCATGGAAATGGAAGCACCTAAAAACATTATTTAGATGAGATCTTTACAAGGAAGGATCCAATCCATTAGGAGATTTGTTTCCCAATTAGTGGAAAAATGTCATAATTTCACCCAACTTTTGCATAAAGATACAATTTTCAAATGGGATGAAAAATGTGAAGAAGCCTTTAATCTATTGAAGAAATATCTCATGAACCCACTGTTAGCACATGCAAAAAATTTCATAGCTATGTAAAATTTTCCTTGGTTTCTGCATGTTTTTCTCTATCCCTGGCCCTTGAAAACCCTAGGTCTTTATTTCAAAGTTATAGCCGTTGGATGGAAAAAACCCTAGTTTTTCCAGGCCCTGATCTAATTCTTCATTACCTTTTTCGGGCCACTTAAGTGATTATCAAGCATGTGCGCTTTATTTTTCTCTTTAGTCACTTAGTCTCCCAAAGAAGTAAGAATATTCCTTTATATTTAGCGGTTGCCCAAAAGCCTTTGTTGCCCGATCTCACAAGCACTTAGGAATATTCTTTACTATCAAATGACTTAGCGATTACCCCTTTAATCTCCAAGTCTCTGTAAGTTTTCTTGAGATCCAGCGACTTCTGTAACAAATTTTGTAAGAAAGGAACTATAGTCGCGTGGTCTCTAGATGGAAATTACCTTTGGTTGAGTAATCTCTGAATGATTTATTAAGGTGATGTTTTACTTCGTGATTATGTTTTTCTCTTTAGTCGTTGAGTCTCCAAATAGAGGTGCGGTCTTCTTCTATGGTTGTCTCCAAGTCTCCAGGTCTTCATGCGGTTAGTCATTTCATTCAGTGAGTCAAATTTCCTTTGGTCACGTTATCTCCCAAAGAAGGTGGTTATCTCTTACGCAGTTAGCGATTTAGCGATGTAGTTGTCTCCAGATGTCTAGATGTGGTCACTAAGTGATAAAGGATTCTAAGACTCAGTGACAACCATAAGATGCAGATTTGATCGATGGATGACGTGTAATCTCAGAGCTAGACTATGGTTTGAGAAATCTTTCAGTGACTCCGAGATTAAAGGTTTGTTGCTAGGTCTCCAGATAACATTTCAAGATTTGGTGACCACTATATCAATATTTTCAAGATGGCCTTAGTCACCAGTACTCCTAAGAAAAGTCAAAGTCAGCATAAGGTTCAGAGATCCAGTGACTACTATTAGATTAGAATCATGTGGTGGAAATTTAGTCACTGGATGAAATTGATAAGTGAATAAATTTTTTGCGATTCAGAGATATAGCTGCTAGTCGCCAGGTTGCGAGATGGTAGGCCCTTTATAGAGATAATCCAAGTGGATCTGATATGAAAAGATGCTGAGGTGGTAGCTGGTTATTGGTTGCGGGATGGTGAGTTGGATATGTTGTCAGTAGTGCTTGGAATTCATCTTAGTTCCCTTTTAATCCTACGGCGGGCGCATGAGCACATGGAATCTTTTGAGCTTTTGAGATCATGCGCCAGCTATCCGATCTTCCAGGTGTTCAGATAGACTGTAGGTGGGCCCGAGGTCTTCAATTTATGGAGTAAATTAAAGTTCAATCTGGATCTATGGTTGTCATATATTCTCAAGAGGAAGATGCATGATGTTTATCCGACGCAGTCTTGCGACAGCCATTGATCTCAGTATGATCAGAGTTTAAAAGGTATTCAGCAGTCTAGCGACTGAGGGATGTCTCACAATCTATTGAATCCAGCGGTTAAGTGCTAATCATTCGGCGACCTGGCGAGGGGTTATAAATCTTTTGAGTCGCTCAATCTTGAGATCAAATAGTTAAGTTATCTAACATTATGAGATTGAGTGAGAACCGTCGATCGCCACAAGAAAAAATTGAAGATCAACGGTGGTCACGAAGTCTCAGAAAGAAAATTGAATAGTCAAAAGTTGTCATGACTATGAAACTTCTTGTTAGTTGCTGGGTCTCCAGGTCACTAGATCGCCAGATAGAAAAATTAAAGGTTTCTTATGGTCGCCAGATCAGGGAAAGAAGAAAGTCAATTCAACAACTATGTGTTGAGGCTTCAGTTGTGTAATCTTAGGATGAAGTCAAAGGGTTTGATGGTGGTCTGTTTCCCTGCAGTTGGGTAATATCATGATGATGATGCAATTAGTGATTTTATCTCGCGACTGAGAATTTCTTCGGTTGTGTGATCTCAAGAAAATGTGGCGGTTAAAGAGATAACTATGAGATTAGGAGACTGCAGTTGCAGAGTCTCTAAAGGTAACTAGGGTTAAAGAAGATGTCAGGCAATCTCATGACTAAGATAAAATGTAAACCAAGATTCCTATTAAGGTTAGGCTGAGAAACCCGGGAAAAGTGAAGAGATCCGACGATGCTGATATAAAGTAGGTCTAGATTTGAATGCTGACCGTTGATATGTTGTCTAGCACCATAAAGTAGCCGTTTCTTTCATATTTGAATATTTTAAGGGTTTCTTAGTGACTAAGGATTGGTTTTTAATGTTGAAGTGGTTGGATCAAGTAGATTTGATTTTGTCAACTACTGCGGTGTGGTCCTGAGAGTTTGATGATTGATTGCAGAGGGTTTGTACATTGAAGGAATGGGTAAGAGTTTCTTGAGGCATGTTGTAGGTGAAGTGTTTAGATTGATAACATGGTAGATTCATGATATTTGGTACATTACTCAGAGATTTCTCATAAAGGAAGATCATTCTAGGATTTGTTTGCTCTAGGTTGCTTGGTTTTCTCCCCTGTAATTAATTCTGATTGACTCTGATTGGTTTGGTGGTTGAAACCCTTACCTTAGTCATTCGTAGCTTGCATCCTAATTTTTTGGGATCCCAAGATGACTAATGGTATATATTGTAGTTGCTTTTATTTTTGAGGGGTTCCAATTTTTGAGTTCTAGATCTTGGTTCCATGAAGGTTCCTTTTCTTGTAGATATTTTCCTTCTTATCTGCATATAGGGTGTTCCCTTTTTCCTTTCTGGTTTGGAGAAGATAATATAAGTCGTAATAGTTTGTCTTATGTATAAGGTTTCAATATATTTGTACTGTTATCAGATTGTCTCCATTTGAATCCTGAACTTGTTAATTTTAGCATCAAGGATGTTTGATATTTCTATTTGCATTTCCTATGTGTCTATAATAGAGTTGTCTTCGCAGAGATAACTGAGTTCAAGATTAGTTTTCAGATGTGTATGAGCTAGGGTATCAAGGGTATCTCATGTTTGTCTTTCAGTGGATGCTGATTAATGTATTGCTTGTTTATAGGTCTCTTATAAGGGGAGGGTTAAAATCCTTTGAATAGGTGATAGCATATCTGGGTACACAGGTGGATTGTTGAAGTGAGGTTTGATTAATGGTGTATGATTGATGTAAGGCATCAACATATTAGAATGTATTGTCTTCTTGTTTCACAGTTCTCTGTTGCAGTGAGGTATTTGACTTTGTTGTCCATTGGATAAGGCACCCATCTATGAGAGACTTAGGGTATTTTAGGGGTCCATTCAACCCAAAACTTAATTCTTTCATAGTAAAACACCACCTTTCCCTTTCATGTTGTTAGAGTAGGTTTCTACTTTTCAGAATCATTCCATGCAAGCAAGTTATTGCATTATGTTTGGTTCATTGGGGTATAGGATACCTATAGGGGTCTGATAACTATTTCACAATAATCTATCTGTAGGCCTTTTGTTTATCAAGAAGAGTCATGAGTGTGCAGATAAGGTAATACCTACCTGAGTGATGTGGAGCTCAAAGAAGAAGGAGGATCTTATCCAATCCTCATCAATTAGGCTTTTTCTTGCAAACTTGGAGCCCCTTTTAACTGAGAATCTAGCCTATAATTTTGCCAAGTTTGACCCTACAAGAAAAATCCCTAACACCCACCAATCTTGATGCCACCTATCAGAGGCAATCCCTTGATCCTATACATTTCAACAACAAAGAATTCATTGGGGGCACTTTTAGCACAAGAGGATGAAACAGGAAAAGAGAAGGCAATTTACTACATAAGTAGAACCTTAGTCAAATACGAGCTTAACTATACATTCATTTAAAGGGCATGCTTGGCTATAGTTTTTGCTTCCCAAAAATTATGCCATTATATGCTAGCCCACAAGATAAGGCTCATTTCCAAAATTGACCCATTGAAGTATCTACTTAGTAAAACAACATTGAATGGAAGGCTAGCAAAGTGGGTGATGGTGCTGAGCGAGTTTGACATAGAATATGTTGATAGAAAATCAATCAAAGGGAAAGTCATTGCAGACCAATTAGCAGAAGCACCACTTCAAGATGATCATCCCATCCAAGTGGAATTTCTAGATTCAGAGATTGTGAATGTGGAGGCGAAAACATGGCAATTATATTTTGATGGTTCCTACACTCATCATGGATCAGGAGTAAGCATACTTCTAATCACTCCTCAAGGATCTACTATCCCTAAATCTTACAAATTGCTATTCCCATGCACCAATAATATAGTAGAATATGAAGCCTTGGTTATTGGAATCAAGCTAGCATTAGAGTGGAAAGAAATAGAATTAAAGGTTTATGGAGATTCACAATTAGTCATAAATCAAGTCAATGAGGAATATCAAACAAAAGATGACAAATTGATACCCTACAAAAATGTGGTGGACAATCTTAAGAAGTATTTCATACTTATCACATTTGAACAAGTGTCAAGGGAAAAGAACAAAGTAGCGGATGCAATGGAAACTTTGGCTTCACTTCTGCAGATGCCAGATCAGAGTACTAGATACGAATTCCTGGTAGAATAAGTGGATCAACCTACATTTGACCCTACCCACCCTTACACCATTTGCTTGCTAACTACAAACAAATCACCTTGGTATGGACCAATTTACACTTACTTGAAAGATCAAATCCTTCCCATAGACCAAACTAGGAATCAAAGGAAAAGCTTCATTCACCAAGCCGCCAGATACACCATAATTTCTGAAACATTGTATCAAAAAAGTCTAGACGAAATGCTCCTTAGATGTTTAGAAGAAGAGGAATCAAACTTAGCCTTACGAGAAATCCACGAAGGAATTTGTGGGTCACACTTGAATGGATTAACCCTAGCTAAGAAACTTCTTAGGATAGGATATTTTTGGCCTACGATGGAGAAAGACGCTTGTAACTTTGCCAAAACTTGTAGAAAGTGTCAATTCCATGGACACTTGATACATGTGCCCGCACAAGAGCTTCATCTGATGACAACACCTTGGCTATTCTATCAAAGGGGTCTAGACCTAATAGGCATGATTTATCCAATTCTTCGAATGGTCATAAATTCATCATCATGACAACTGAATACTTTACCAAGTGGGTGGAAGCTGTACCCCTATCAACTACAACAGGAAAGCAGATATCTTTGTTTATCCTCAATTGAATATTATTTGTAGATATGGCATACCTCATGCTATCATAATGGATAATGTAAAGAATTTTAAGAACAAAGACCTAAAGGAATTATGCACAAAGTTTCACATGATTCATCATTCTTCTTCAATCTATTACCCTCAAGGTAATGGACAAGCCGAAGCAACAAATAAAAACATCTTGAAATTTTTGAAGAGAACGGTGGACAATTCAGGGAGAGATTGGCACATTAAAATAAACTCGACCGTATGGGCTTATAGAACAAGCATAAGAACTCCAACATGAGCTACACCTTTTTCCTTAGTCTTTGGAACATAAGCAGTTTTGCCTTTAGAGGTAGAACTTCCTTCCTTGAGGATATCTATGCATGGTTTGATAAATGAGGAAGACTATAGGGTTGTGAGGTTGCAAGAACTAGAACTCTTAGATGAAAAATGGAAGCAAGCATTTGATCATTTGAAGGTGTACCAAAATAGGATGTTAAGGGCTTACAATAAGCACATCAAGCCAAGAAAATTTCAAATAGGTGACTTAGTTTTGTGAGAAAATCCCAAGAACCAAGTAGAATGAGAAAAGAAAGGAAAATGGGAAGCAAATTGGTTAGGACCATTTCTCATTGTTGAAAATTTTGGGACCAACACCTACAAACTAGCAGATTGTGATGGCGAAGAACTACAAGAACCAATCAATAGCATACATCTCAAGAGGTTCTATACATGAGGTAGAAAAAAGAGTATAATGAGTATCAGATGAAGATCATCATATTTATTATACATAGTGAAAAGAGATCCTGAAAATACCAAAACATTTGAAAAGCAGAAAAGATCAAAAACAATGGAAAATTGAGCATGAAGAAAGTAAAAACATCTATATATGATCCTCAAAAAGATGTTTTCTTGGTGAAAACATATCAAATAGGCACCTTGATGATATGAAAAATAATTGAAAAAAAGAAAAATACAAAAAAATCAAAAAAGAAGAAAAGTGCCTTGGTGAAAGCCTAGCAAATAGGCACCTTGGTAGCAAAAAAAGAGAAAAGCTTTAAAAATAGAAAAAAGAGCTAGATCCATTCAATCAATGAAAACCTGGTAAATAGGCACCATTGAAAGTCCAAGTCATTCACATACCTAGAAGGTCACCTTGTAAATATTGCATTCGCCATCATTTGTATAAATTGCATAATAAAACCCCACAGTTACATTTGCGAGTACCTCAAGATTTTGGTCACCTAATCGACAAATTGTCCTAAGTCCCACAATTGAAATCAATATCAAATTGGGGGAAATCTACTCAAAAGGAGAAAGGATTCATCAAAGAAAGCTTTATTTAATTAGAGAATCAATTCATCAAACTCGAAAGAGGAACACTTAATCAAATCTACATTCTAATCCAATTTGAGCCTAAAACGCAAAATTTGAACCAAGAATTGAAATGACCTTACCGTTATCAGGATTAAAAATATGAAATGGATGGAACTACACTTGACATATGGATTTGAAAAACATTGCAAATTTTTTTCTAAAGTGTTGACTCAATTAATGAAGTCATGTCTTTCTAGCGAATCGATGAAAGTTTTAGACTAGACAAGCTATGATGAAAGGATGATATTTTTCTTGATTTCTGAATGACTATCTTATAATCAAAGTTTTAAATCATGTATTATTTGTCTAAGGACATGATCATCAAAGAATCATTAAGGACTTGTACATAGGATAAAACTAAGATTTTTGCTTGTTTACGCAAACATATACCTTGGCTATTTTGATCTTCAATATCATTATACCAAAATCCACTTGCAACATAGAATCTGACAAAATCGGTATTCACACTCTCATGATTGGCTTCAATTAGTGATAATCGCACTGAAGAGAGAAGGTAAAGAAAAGAAAGAGGTGCAAAAAGTATTCATATCATCATAGTTGAACTAGTGATGGTTTTACTAAAACAGGATCCAAAAAATGCTCAATGATGATTATAAGCTCCAAATCTTGAATAACGACAGTTATCTGCATTCATCTTAGATTAAGTGAATTGTATATATTGTTTTGCCTTTCTTAGCTTAATTTTCAAGGGGAAATAAAAAGGGGGTGTATGTAAATCAAAAATCAAAAGATCATAAAAAAAAAACCAACTATATAGGATCGAGTGTGTTGGAAGTCAAAAACAAAGTACATTTCATTAGTTCACTTGCATTACATTTAGGTCATTTTAAAGTTGCATTAAGTCATCTTCATTAAACATTGCATATATTTAGATGTGTATAACATTTGAATTATTAGGTGCATTACATTAAGGCATTATCATTAGATTGCATTCATCTCATTTAAGGTGCATACATTAAGTGCATTACATTAGTTAGAAATCATTCATTACATCCAATAAGATCATTCAACATTAAATGCACATCATACATAATAGTACCATCCATGCATATATCATTAATCATTAAAATCTCATAAACATTGCATCATACATACATCACATTTACATATCCAAAGAAATGCATTCATTAGATTCATCATCCATTCATTAATCCATTATATACATCAATATCATTAAGTAAAACCATTACATATTGCATTCATCTATTCTATGTCATACATAAGACAAGTCATTTATCCATCATTAGGACATCTGCATACATATGAAGATTGTACTCTAAAAAGCATAAAATAAAGCATATAGAATATAGAATCATATAGAGCTGCATATCATCCAAAACATCTGAAAATGGTATCCAACACATAATGACATCATATATAGTCAAAATCTATGAAAGAAGAGATTAGAGTCTAGGGTATGATCATAAAAAATGAACAAGAGAGATCAAAGTCTATAACACATCATAAAAGCAACATCTAAAGATCAATGTCCATCAGATATCAAGTATCAATGTAAACAACATCGAATCAATAAAAAAAAAAATGATACATCAAGGGTCCAATGTCTTGATCACAATAACAAAAAAATGTAACATCAAAGTCCAAATGAAACAATGGAACTAGCTCATAAGAAATCAACTGATAGAGTCACCCGCACCATCAGTACCATCACGATCAAGAACACTATCAAGAGGTCGACTCGAACTAGCCTGTAATCTGTACTGACTCATAGCAGCCATGAAAGTCTGCATCATCATACTCATCTATGAAACCTACTACTGGATAGAAGATATCTAGGTCTGCAAAGAAGCAACATCTGATGTTGAGGCTAGGGCATGACCCTGAGCTGCAAAAGACTGTGCAAATGGAACCAAAGAAGATGACATCACCAAAGAAGATAGATCACCCAAAGAAGGAACAAATTGAGATGAAGATAGATGCAAAGAAGATGAAGGCATCGAGGTAGAAGCATGTGCCTGAGCTATAGGAGCCTGAGGAATAACAGGAGGAACAATAGGAGGAACAACTTGCTGAGCAAGAGGACCATGTGCCTAATCAAGTAAAATTTGTGCTATATCTACATCCATCTCTCTCTGTCTAGAATGAGGCCTCTGTGTAGGATCTCTGGCAACCTGATGCAAAATATTTTCCACTCGTCCATCCCTACCCTAACCACCACCCCTAGGAGGAATAGGAGCAGTAGCTAACACTGACATTTGTACTCAACCTGCTCTAGCTCCACAACAACCCCATCATCCGTGCTAACCCTTGATCCTACCACGACCACCTCCATCATCATCATCACCCCCATCTCCACCAACACCGTCATCACCACCACCACCATCATACCCATCTGATAACTCCTCAATGGTTGGAATCCTCTCGACAAGATCTGTAAACCTGGGAAAAGGATACCGATGTAACCAGACACCATACTCATCAGTAATACTTGCATCCATGATGTGTGACCTAGGAGCCCAAGGATGATACCCAATCTCTTGTATCTCTCATATAGCTGTACCAAAATCAACATAAGGGCCCCACAATGATCTCTTGGCCTGTACACGAGCATACATAGCTACGCCCTGTGGCATATCCTAAACTCTGCCATACTGACAGAAAACACAGTGAAAGTAGAATCTCTCAATAAAAAATGTGGAACGACTGATCATCCAATGAGGACATAACATATAAGGGAGCTCACCATCATCCTCTGGCCAAGCCTCACATCCGAGATAAGGTCTCCAAATAATGGTATCCAGGTCATCAATCCGACATTGCCAGTAATCTAGCTTACCCATATGGGTCTAGATAATAATACCACTATACATCCATGCAAAAGGCCAACTTGGCTAATGATCTCATGCTGTCATAGGACGTGACACTGGGATATGCTCCCAAGTCCAAAGTTGTAATAAGATGGCTCCAACAGTCAAAGTGGTAGAATGTATATATACAATAGTGTGTAATTCATGATACAACTGTGACAACACACAAGAACCCCAGTCAAACCGATGAGGCTCTACCATCAAATCCTCCAAGATAGGATCCCACTCGATAGAAAACCCATGTCCACGCCTATCACGAAGTAAAAAACCACTGATCAGAGTACCCAGAACCACTGGTAACACAGGGAATGAAATGAACTGAGCCCACTGGATATGTCGATCACCAATGGTAGCATCACTGAAGACTCATTGACAAGTAGAACCATCATAGATAGTATCATAGTACACGAGCTCTCCTCAAGTTGGCAACCATAGAATGCGATACATGTCCTCAGGTGTAATCGTCATCTCCCCCATGGGAAGATGGAAGGTGTTATGGTCTGAGTGCCAACGCTTAGCCATAGTAGTGATGAGACCTTGATTCACTCAGAATTGAGGAAGATACAGAAGGAAGGACAAACCACATTGAGCAATGTGATGACAGTCAACATCACTCAAATAAGGTATCATATCCCATGACAAAGGATAAGAACCATAGATACATAAGGACCCAAGACCCTCCTACAAAAACAAGTTCAAACACATCAGAATTGAAATCAGAAATTATTGGGGTTATCCTAAGTCAATCAAAAATTTATAAACATATCAAACCACAATCAAATTTTGTGTTTCTACTTAGATAGAATGGAAATTTTATCCTCATCCATCATCTGAATCTAGATTGACTGACGATACCCTAACTATGATGAATTTCTAGCTGACATATCAAAACTTGTCAAAAACTATTAAGATTGTGAACTTAACTTATCAATTGATCGAAGATGTCAAAAAAATTGCAAATTGGACTTAATAAAAAATCCAAAATTTTTGTAGAGCAAAAGCATTGTTTCATGGTGCAAAAGCGAAAAAAATTAGAAGTAGAACAAAAATGTGTGAAAGCGCATCTCAATTTTGTAAAAGTGACAAGCTAATCAAAAGTGCCTAAAGACACTGCAGAAGCGCTCTTAAAAGTTGCAAAAGTGAAAACCATGAGCAGAAGCGCTCATATACATTGTAAAAGCAAAAATCATAAGTAAAAGTGCACAATAAAAGAGTAAAAGTGGAGAAGGGCAAAAAATTGGCAAGTGAAAGCACTCAATCGATTCACAGAAGCGCACATTCAAAGGTGAAAGCGCCATTTAATCATGCAAAAGTGCCCATACAAGAAAAAAAAGAGAAAAAAAGGGCTACTTATCAGGAAAAATTTAGAAAAAAAATGAAATAAATGCATGAAATGAGAAAAATGAAGAGGTACAAGTACTCACTGGAGGTCCTGAGCTAGGTAGACGCATATATCGGTGGCACTTCTCGAACCAATGCTCACGAAGAGGGACAGACATTATGAAAAGGCAAAAGAGTCAGAGAGGGTAAAAGTCAAAAGTGAAAGGTGAAAATGAATAGTAAAAAGGGATTTTGACCCCTTTATAGCTTTTTGACCTAAAAAGAGGTAAATTTGACCTAAGGAAGGATTTTTTTCATCAAATGTGACATAATCAAGCAAATTTTACCATCAAATCAGATAACACGAGGGCATTTGAAATCAAACGAACATAACATTGATATCAAAAATTTAAATAAAATTCATCAAACAAAATAGGAACTTTATCAATATTAAAATGATCAACATCATCAAGAATCAATCAACGGTCAAATCAATTTGAATTTTATTTCATTTTCGAGGGGGCATACCATTGGATATCTCAACATCAACAAGATCATCATCAACAATCGAGAAATCGATCATCAAATCAAAGCGAAAATTTTATCAGGAAATTTTTCGTAATCAAACGAATGGGGCATCACATCGAAATCAATCATCAAATCAGGTATCATATCAAGATTTTCAATCAGGATCAAGCATCATATCAGACATTAATCATTAGAATGACCATCATATCAGAACGATCATCAGAACCACATTAATTGAGAGTTTCATATCGATCATATCTACATCAATCTCGTATCAAAAATCAAGGATCGACCATCGAAAGACATCAAATGAACATCAAAGATCGACCATCAATGAATCAGGACCTATCATCAAGCAAGATTAGAGTATTCTTTGAATCGACATGCTTCGCACGTCAACTCAAAGAGGGGCATTTGTAATCACTAAAAAATGGACAAAGATAATTCAATGATAAATCAAGTCAAATCAAAGAAAATCAAGGACAAAATTGAATCAATTGAATCACAATGCATAATTAGCCAATCAAAATTAAAATCAAGTCTTAATTCGAGATAAATCAAAATTAAGAGTGTTTTAATCAAATACAATCAAATCAAAATACAATTAAATCAAATAATTGTAGTCTTGGATTAAATAAAATTCAACCCAATGAAGGGGTACATGGCTAAAATAAATCAATTAAATCAATTAATAAATCTCAATTACTCTCAGCAACCCAAAAGGAGAGGAAATTCAATCAACCAATGAGATTTGAGGAAAGACATTCACATGGATCGAGCCAAATTGAATCTCAATCACTCAAAGTGAAAGAGAATCTTGTCCATCCATCTTGTCTACTTGTCCCAAGCTTTGAGGACAAAAACTTTGCATTGTCTTCAAAGGGTGGAACCAAAGACTCAACCAAAGCTTAATCATGATCAACACAACTACAACCCCTACCATTGGGAAAATCTATAAAAGGAAGGCCTAAATCCTTTAGAATTATCAACCACACATCTGACAATTGCATTGAACCTCTTGCAATTTGAGTTTAGAAAGGCATTTGAGAGCTTAATTAGCATTTACTTTGATATAATTGTTAGCTTTAACTTGTTTATCTTATCATTCTCATTCTAGGATTGTCATTAATGGAAGCTTGCTGAGAGCTTTGCATTAACATTCTTAGTTAGAGAGCCATATGATGCTCAATTGATCATTAATTTGCTAAATAGTTGCTCTATTGTGGTTTATTTAGTTACTATTTCATTTATTGTTCAACCTTAATTCTATGAAGATACTTTCCCTAGTATACAACCGTGTCATATCTACCATTTCATACAAAAAATGTAGCATCTACATAGTGATATGGTAGGGAGTAATAACCACAAACATTCACTAATATCCCATGAACGCAATTGCTTTGGCCAAAGTATAATTTAGCTAGTTCCCTGACAGATAGACTAGAAAAATAAATTGCCTATCCTTCCCTGATTTCCCATATTCAGCACTCATCCATAATGTATAAGCATACATCAAAAGAAAATAAAAATTCATAACACATTACTCCTAATATCTCTATTTCATTTGAGAAAAAACACTACCTTAACAAAATAAATATTATATATAAATCTTTCACCTATGAAATGCACTACAATACCTCTCTACGTCACTACATAAAAAAAAAGTTTTCAAGTCAATACTATACATCAAGATGCACAAAATAATAATAATAATAATAATTATTAAAACAAATATAATTGTCTATAAAAAGAACCAAATAAATAGTTAAAAATTAATGTTAAAAACTAAATCTAAGATGTATTCATAAATCTAATTAAATTCGTATCTAAAATATACAATTATGAAAAAACAAGATTAACCTTTTATAAATTAAGGTTTTTAGAAAAATCTAAATAAGAAAGGAGTTAATTCTCATTCTAAATTAAGCTCACTTTCTATTCCATAAAATCTCTTCTTTTCAATTCTATAAACTTTTAAGTAGATTTTTCTTTACAAACTTAATTTCTCAACCAAGTCATTGTTTTTATCCTATACCCAGGCTAGGGAAGACTAAGGTCTTATGGATTACATTGGTTAGAGTAAAAATTATCCACCTATTTCCATAATTAATGACATACTCCTAATTTCACATAATCATAATACATTTCTAAATAATTTATTCTTATTTAGTATGGAACATATTCAATATCCCAAGTTCATAAACTTCAAAATGGATAAAGGTTGACTTTTGTCTTATAATTAAAAATGTATTTGCTTTTAGTAGTCTACTTTACTCCTTTATTTCTTTTTAAGAATCGATTCTTAGAAGAGGTTTATTTATGAAGGAGTTTATTAATATTGCAACTTTCAAACTTTTCCTTGGTTTTATACTCTTATGTTGTTTTCATTCGTACAAACATTGTAAAAGAGGGAAGAAATTTGATAATGATATGGGTTTTTTCTAATTTGTAGTGTATGATTGAAGCTTAGAGTATTTAAAGGAACATAATTCTTTTGTATTTCATTTGATTATATTATCTATATGGAAGTGAGTATAACACTTCAACTATTAAAAGGGAGTGGACAAAACAAAAACATGAAGCGACAACCGAATAAGAATTGATGCACAAAGATAGAAAAGGGAAACTACATTTAAGGTGTAGCTAAGTAGGTAATTAACATGAACCTTATTTTCCACTGACTTCTTTGTGAGACAAGAACAAGAATTTGTTACCTCAAGAAGTGGAAGGTGAAAAAAAAATAGACCCAACATGAATAGATCTTAAAATAAAATTCTTTGCTTAAAAAAAACAAGAAAAAAACTAGGACAGATCGAGCACTTCCAAACCACCCAGCGGAAATGCTCAATCAAAGAAGTTGTGGGCTATATGGAAAGCTTAAATTTGGAAAAAAAAAATTAACTTGAATTGGCACGATTATGCCAAGAAACATAGGAATTTGTTTTTTTTTAAAAAAAAAATCTACTGGTTTGAAGTGAACAACTTAACATAAATTGACAACTCATTACAACTAAGGTTAAAATTCCTCATAAAATTTAAAATATATTGTAGCAGTAGTTACAAGTCAGTCTCTTGAATCCTTTTTTTTTCATTTATATATAGCCAAAATAAAATAAAATAAAAAGTAAAAATATGAACTTGAAAAAGAAATCGAGGAACCTAGTGATGTGGTCTTCCTTTTTATCCTCTCTTCTTCTAGAGTGCTCCATCCCTCACTTCTTATGGAACTCCTCCCCTCTTAATATTTCCCACCTCCTCTTAGTCACTCACACAGAACCTTCATATTAATTTTTTTCACCTCCCCTTTATAAATGCGGAAGAGATTCCATTTAATAGGCACGGGCTTCATAAATGGGTATGATATTTGTAATCACCTAAAAATGGTCAAGATTAATTCAAGTGAGCAACTAAAGAAAAATCAAACCAATAATTGCAATGAAGCCAAAATCCAATAATAATTGAAAATCAAAAGCCAATAAAATCAATTTAAATAAAATAAATCAAGATAATTCAATTAATTGTGCAATTAATATAATTAAATGTATAGTTCAATTTAAATCAAATCAACCCATTTAAGGGGTACACATGGCTAAACAAATCATTTAAATTTAATTATTTAATTCCTAATTTTTCTCACCCACCACATGGGAGAAAAATACCTCAAGCAATAAGAATTAAGGATTGGGCTCACATGGATCAAGTCAAAATCAAATCTCAATCACTCATAAGGTGAGAGCATCTTGACCGCTCATTTTGTCTCTTTGTCCCAAGCTTTGAGGATAAACCATTTAAATTGTCCCTAAAGATGGAACCATGGACTTAACCTTAACCTAATCATGATTAACTCAACTCCACCCCTATGCTTGCCAAAATCTATAAATAGAAGACCAAAATCAGGAGAAAATGATCCACACATCTAAGAATTGCATCAAACCTCTTGAATTTTTGAGCTAGAAAGACATTTTATCTTAATTTGAGCATAGTTTCTTTGAAATAGACTTAAGTTGTTTATCATTTAGCTTTATTCTTGTTTTAAGGTTGTCACTAATGGAGGCTTGTTGAGAGCTTACTTTTAACATACTTAAATAGAGAGCCATAGAGTGCTCATTAGCTTTATTTGTAATTAAATAGTTCATAAATTGTGGTAATTTAGTCTATTTTATCATTTATTGCTAAACTAACCCTATGAAGGTACTTTCAATAGTACACAAAATGGCACCATACACTTGGATCATATCAGAGACATCATCAGCTTAATCAAAACAAAGACATAATCTTTTATCACAAAATTTTTCTCTTTTAATCAAATGGGGCATCAAAACATCAGATCAGGTCAAATCAGACATCGCATTGAGAATCTATCATCAGAATGAGCATCAAGGACTTCAATCAATCGAAACTTCATCAAATCTATCATCAAGATCGAGATCAGACATCAATTAATTAGAACTTTTCATCAGGAAATCAAACAATCTTTGAACCAATGCGCTTCACACATCGATTCAAAGATAGGCATTTGTAATCACCTAAAAATGGTCGAGATCAATTCAAGTGAGCAACTAAGGAAAAATCAAAGCAATAATTGTAATGAAGCCAAAATCTAATTATAATTAAAAATCAAAAGCCAATAAAATCATTTTAAATCAAATAAATCAATTAATTATGTAATTAATTTAATTAATTGTATAGTTCAATTTAAATTAAATCAACCCATTTAAGGGGTACACATGACTAAACAAATCATTTAAATTCAATTATTTAATTCCTAATTTCCTAATTTCCCTCACCCACCACATGGGAGGAAAATACCTCAACCAATAGGAAATAAGGATTGAGCTCACATGGATCAAGCCAAAATCAAATCTCATTCACACATAATGTGAGAGCATGTTGACCACTCATTTTGTCTATTTGTCCCAAGCTTTGAGGACAAACCATTTAAATTGTCCTTAAAGGTGGAACCATGGACTTAACCTTAATATAATCATGATTAACTCAACTCCACCCCCTATGTTTACCAAAATCTATAAATAGAAGACCAAAATCAGGAGAAAATAATTCACACATTTGAGAATTGCATCAAACCTCTTGAGTTTTTGAGATAGAAAGACATTTTATCTTAATTTTGAGCATAGTTTCTTTGAAATAGGCTTAAGTTGTTTATCATTTAGTTTTATTCTCATTTTAAGGATGTCACTAATGGAGGCTTGTTGAGAGCTTACTTTTAACATACTTAAATAAAGAGTTGTAGAGTGCTCATTAGCTTTCTCTGCAAATAAATAGCGCATAAATTATGGTAATTTAGTCTATTTTATCATTTATTATTAAACTAACCCTACGAAGGTACTTTCAATAGTACACAATTTTTTTTTAATCAATGAAGAATGAGCTACAATAAATAGGTATGGGGTATTTTAAACGAGTATGGGGTAAATTGACTTTTTATGCCTCTTATAAATTTTTAATTTTTTTTACCCTTTTTTTCATTAATAGGTTTGGAGATCTTTATGAGCAATTTGATTTTTTTCACGACTATCATAAATGTGGTAGTTAAATTTTTTTCTGAAATACATAAATTTGATTTGATCTTTAGATAAATATGTAAAGATCAAAGCATATCATAAATGTATTTTTTAATAATAATATTTATATATAATCATAATTTATTATTATTAATTTTTATTTAAATCAATTTCAACAAATGGTAATCAAAACCATAATAATTTCTAAGGAAGATAACCTTTTTTGACTAACAAAACACTCACAACATTTATTTCAAATAAATTATATGATTACCTCCATGTAAATACATATATCTATATTCAAACATACTAATGCACACATGCACACCCATATTTCATAATGCAAATTGAAGATATGACTAGAAATTTATTAGAACACACATACTCATTTATCAAAGTGACTGTGTGAGTGTCAGATTCTATCATTCCTACGGCTACTAGAGTGCTAACTTCTTCTACTTGGGCCTCATTCTCGCCTTCAAAACTTATCCAAAACTTACAACACTCAAGTTTTTCATCAGTACGAGTTAGTACCAAAATCCATAATCAATAATCAATAATTAAACATCATTAATTTATGTCATTCTATGATTAACCTTTCATAATACATATAATTATGATGCATAAGAACATAATCAAAGTTACAACTATAACATGTAATATTCATAAAAACATGATAACCAAATGTCTAACCATCCATAAACACAATAATAAAATGTCTAACATCAGTCAAAGTCTCTAAGTAGATCAGACATAGTCAATGAAATTCAATAAAGTCTAAAACATCTTTGAAAAACTAAGCCACTAAAAATCAAGATGTGACAACCTTCCCCCCTAGGAAGAGACATCGTCCTGATGCATTACTACTTACTTAAGTATACACTCACACATAAACATAATATCAGAAAAAAATAAAATATATAGAGTCTAGGAAACCAAGTGTGGGAAGGAACACTCTATATCCTCAACATTCTCCCATGTAGCACTATCTACTGAGTACTGGTCCCACTGAACCTTATACTACACAATGTCCCTATTGTGCAGTCCGATGGTGCACCTTTCAATGACCTGTGTGGGCTCTAGTAGCACCACCCCTAGATTTTGCACATGTAATGCATGTCAATCAAGAATATGAGATGCATCAACATGATAAGGCTTAAGCAAAGAAACATGAAAAATATTATCGATACAGGAAGGAGGTAGTGGTGGAGCTAGTCTATAAGCAACTGGGTTGATCACTTTGAGAACATCAAATGGCCCCACATATCTAGGTGCAAGCTTGGAAGACTTCCCAAATGAAATTGAACTCTTATGAGGCTTGACCCTCAAGAAAACTTTATACCCTATTGAGAATTTCCTGAAGATCATGTTCTTATGAGCATAGCTTTTTTGTCTATCAGCTACTTCCTTCAACCTTTGTTTAATCAATTTCATTCGTTCTTCCATTTCTTTAAGCATATCTGGACCAATAACCACTATGTCCTCCACTCTATCCCAACTAATGGGAGTACAACACTTTCTCCCATAGAGTGCCTCAAAAGGTGTCATGCCTAGGGATTCATGATGGGAATTATTTTATGCAAATTATACTAGGAGAAGGTACTCTTCCCACTTATACTGTTGATCCATACAATACATCCTAAGAAAATCCTCCACCACTTTATTCACTTGCTTTGTTTGTCTATTTGTCTATGGGTGATAAGTTGTACTAAAATTCAATTTTGTCTCTAAAGAAACATTCAAAGTTGTCCAAAATCTTGACATCATTCTTGTGTCTCCATCAGAGATAATGGTTTGAGGAACACCATGTAACCTAAATATCTCTTGCACACTTTTTTTTGCCAAGGTTAAGGATCTGCCTTTAGGATTCCTGGTATAAAATGTGCTACCTTGGTTAGTTTATCCACAACTACCAAGATGATATCATGTATATTCCTCGTCATGGGTAATCCCTGAATAAAATCCATGCTAATAACTTGTCATTTGTATTTTGGCACATCATGTGTGTACAATAAACTTGTGGGAAGAATATGTTCTACCTTGACTCTCTGACATTCTAAACACTGGGCCACATATGTAATAATATTTTTTAAAGTCCTGGCCAATAGTATACTGGTCTCGTGTCAACTACCATTTTATTTACACTGGGATGCCCTGAATAAGGTGTAGTGTGCATCTCATCTAAGATCAACTTTCTCAACCCTGCTCAATTAGGAATATACATTCTACCTTGGTATCTTGAAATTCCATCCTGATCAAAAGTATATCCATCAAAGCGTTAATCAGATGGATCTTCTTTTAATGCTAACTTGACTAATTCATAATGCTCGTCGTCTTGAAGATTCTACAACACTTGTTGCCTCAAGTTAGTCCTGGTGGTAGCTATAATCGATATATGCCTTCTCCTGATGAGGGCGTCTGCTACCCTATTTTCCTTGCCTTTAATATACTCAATCCAAAAATCACATTCACTAAGGAACTCAAGCCATCGTCTCTGACAACCATTAAGATTTGGTCGTGTAAAAATATACTTGAGTCCAAAGCGATCAGTTTTTAGTTCAAAGGGCTTACCTAGAAGGTAATGTCTCCACATATGTAATGCATGCACTATATCAGCTAGGTCTAAATTGTGTGGTGGATAATTGAGTTCATACTATTTTAATTTTCTAGACTCATATGCCACCACGACCATTTTGCATTAATACTCCTCCAATTCCTTCACCGAATGCATTTGTAATAACTGTGAGTTTTCCATTGGGATCAGGAATTGTCAAAATAGGGGTTGTAGTAAGATTCTTCTTTAGAAGTTGGAAAGATTGTTCACACTTATCTGTCCACTCAAATATCTTCCCTTTCTTTTGAAGAGAAGTGATTGGTGCAACAATTTTGGAGAATCCCTCCACAAATTTCCTGTAGTATTTGGCTAGTCCCATGAAACTTTGGCTAGTTTTGCATGTTGGTTGCTTTGCAAGTTTATAATTTCAATTATCAGGCTTATTGTTTATGTTATTTCGTTGCATTGCCCATATGATAGTCATGGTTTATGTTGTGGTTAGTGTTTGATACTTAGGTTCTAGGTGTTTTCAGTCAACTTTATGAATTTGGCACTATGAACTTAAACTTATACTTTAATACCTTTGTGATGGATTATGGATATTTTTATATAGTTATATATGCAATCTATATATGGTAATTTTAAATCATGGTTTAAATCATGGTTACTCTAACAATGAATGGATATATATGTTGTTGCATATCTTTTGTGCATATCAATGATATGATGCAGGATGATTAATGGAACAACAATCAACAAATGACACTCAAAGTAGGTCATGTCTTTAGAGACCGAGTCAATTCAGTTCAGCTAGGATCAACATTTGAAGTAGTCCAATGGAGAACTAATTACAACTCATGTGGAGCAAACAAAATAGTCACTATTAATGTGGAATCAATCTAGGAAGTAATGGAAGATACATTTTCTCCTTGTGTAATTAAATAGTTAGCTCTTCTTCATTTGGTGGATGGTTTTCCTCCTTTCTAGTTTTGCAATAATTCTAATTTGCCTATTCATTTGGACATTGATTTGTTAGTGGTTAGTTATTTGGTAGGTTTTTTTATAAATACGGAGTTGTAATCATCTAAAAATGGTCTAGCTAAACCAATTACCCCAAATCTCAAATCAAGTGATCAAACAATATCAAATCAAGTTAATCTCAAGCATAATTATGTAATTAAGTTAGATCAATTTGATTACATAATTCATCAATTATCAAGCATCAATCATCAAGAATCATTCCTTAATTAATTATCCTATTCATTTAATTAAATCAAACTCAAAAATACACATGGCTAGTGATATTAATTAAACTGAATTAATTAATTATCCTATTATCCATATCATCACAAAAGGACAAAGGAGTTAATTCCGACCAATGAGAGCTAATCACATGGATCACTCACATGAATCAAGTGAGAATCAATATCAACCATTCATCATGGATGAATCTCAACCATCAAATTCGAATACAATATTTCCCTCATAGAGGAAATCTATATAACCAAGCTCATTCAAGTCATTTTTCTATCTAGATCATTTGCATAAGGAAACTCTGCCATTTTGAATTCTAAAATCTGGATTAATTCTTCTATTTCTTGCATCATTTCTTCATTCTAGCTCTAGCTTAATTCTTCTATTATGCTTTCATGTTAAATGCATCTCATTTGAATCTTCCATTTCATAGTTGTAATGTCATTGATCTTATGCACAATTCTGAGAGCACTAATAATTAGAGCATACTCTCTATGACTAGGAAGCTATAATTCAGTTTCAATTGTTATGATTTTGATTGCTTTCCATGTACTAACAATTGATCTAATGAGTTATAGAAGTGTTGTGTTTGTAGGATAACAGGTACAACAATTTACACACACAAATAGGTTTTGTTATAAATATATGAAGTTGTACTTATTTGGAGGTTATCTAGTTAGGCAAAAGATTCTATGTAACGTAGCATTTCAGTTTTCAATACAATTTTAGTTGAGTTGAAGCTATGCTTTATAATCAAGTAATTTTTGCAAACATGAATACAACAAGGAAGTTTTGAGTTAATAGTGTATAACTGAGCTTTGGATATACTCATCCAAGGGGGCCCACTTGGTGAGTAATCCATTTCAATGTCAACATTAGTTTCCTTTAGTTTCACTTTCATTTTGGGAGTTTGTCTGTTTCTATAGCCACTAGAAGTAGTTTCCTATGACTATTCCTACAATCAAAGAAGGAAGAGTAGTTTCTTTTCTTCATATCCTAAGATTTGTTGTAGTTGTTTGCATAAGTTTAGTTCTAGCATTTGGATTTTGTCAAGTACTTGAATTATTTCAATTCTAAGCATTTACCTTTCAACATTGTTTTCCTTAAGCTATAGGATAGCATGAATTTGGTAGGAACTTAGTGCACATACAATGTTAACCCATTTCAATTTCATGTACCCTGGGTTGACAAAGTAAATGAGCCTTCTCTATGAGAAAGATAACTTCTCAGTCTAGATGTCCAATCCCTGAGTTTTGTTTTAGAACCTAGTTATTGATTTAATTGGGAAGTCAAACACTCATAATTTTACTCATATTTCTGAATCTTTGCATAATGTGATGTTGAAGTTGATCCAAACCTTTTACCAAACACTTTGATCACAAAGCTTTTTGTCAATACCATCATCAACTTGGTCATGATACTAAAAGGAGTTACCATTTGAAATATGTTATTCAAGACCTCATTGATTCTAATGCTATATCTATTGAGAGTGTTAATGATCAAGGAAACAAATATGTAGCACCTCCCAACAAAAACTTGCAAATCTATACTAACCCTTTGCAATCTTATTCAACCAATACTATTGAACCTACTCAACCTTTACCTAATGTTAGCACATAAATTTCTAATTTAATTATGTTCATATAGATCTTCTTTGAGTTTTGATTCATTAAGACTTTAACATATTACATCCCAGATCTTCATGTATGAAAGTATTTTTATTGTCTAAACATTTTATCATGGGAATGGTTACGGTTGGTTTTCCATGTGCAGGATTGATTCAGATGGCAGCAAAGAAAATATCTACTTGATCAAATCAATTCATGAAGAATAAAAGGGGTTTAAGTCTTTATTTTTCAAGGCCCAAGTGATCGGGATTGGGGGTAGAGAAGGGAAATCTTAAAATCCCGACTAGCAATCGAAAATGGCATTGGAAAGTGCAATTTCTGAAGCTTAAATAGGGAATTATAGGAAGACATCTCATATTCCAAAGTCATCATAAAATTAAGGAAGCTGATGCATTTCCTGAAATTCTAAAATTGGAACCTGTGAAGTAAGTTTATGATCTTTTCTAAGTGGCAGTCTTATAAGTGATCAGGAATAGAAGAGAAGGAAGGGAATTCACAAAATTCCAAAGGAGGGGAATTCCCAAAATTCCAAAGGGTCTAAGTTGTGAAGCACAGATCATCAAGATTCAATAGGATGGTGAAAAGTTTGAACTTCAAAGAGGTGCAAGTGTGAGCAATTGATGCTCAAGTTCAGGATCAGAAGCAAAGAAGTGAGATTCTTGAAATCCTGATGAATTGTCAGAAAAGGAAGAGAATGAGTGCAAATTTTAATGAGTCATCAGAATAGGTTGTAAGGAAGTGTCATTTCTGACATTCTACAGAAGCATCAAAAATTGCAGTGAAGAGTGTGATTTATAAAACCCCGCGTATCATCGGAAAATGAAGGAAAGTGACGTGTGCCCAAAATCCAAAACTTTGTCGGAAGCTGTAAAGGGGAAGTAAAATCTCAAAATTCTTAAGGGAAGGTGTAGAAAGAAAAGTGTCAGAAAATGCAAGAAAGAAGAAAATTTCTAAATTTTTGAAGAAAGGTTGGGAGATGGAGGAAGAGAAAAGCGTCAGAAGTTGTAGAGGGAGTAAATTTTTGAAATTCCAAAATATAGTCTGGTGATGCAATTGCTAAATCTTTGAAGAGCGGAACCTAGGGGTAATCAACAATTTTCCATGTGGCTAACGATTTACAAAGAAGGACAAAAATCATCCTATGAGTATTCCTTAATGACAAGAAAGTTTTTTTTACTTTTATAAAAAAAAAATAGTGATTAACTTGTTTTTATATGTGCAGGCTACTAAGAGTGTGGAAGGATTCACGAAACAGAGGGATGCAAAAATTGTAGATTGAATGAGTCATTGTGCTAAAGATCACACTCATGGATATCATCCTTGATATAAATAAAATTACTTAAATCACATCAAGGGATGTGGTGAATTGCTGAGGAATTAGTCCTTGTGTCCAAATGTTTCAAATGTTGTCTCGAGGAGCTTCTCTATGGTAATCAAAATGCCCCAAATTATCTTTGATGTCGAGAATGGAAGGAAATACCCTAAATAAATTTGAGTACTCAACGCAATTATGAATATGTGTGCCCTATGTGGCCTCATAACCTCTCATGACATCCCATGCATGTGTTTGGCTAACTCTCAAACTAGAATTAAAATTTGCCCAAATTACAAAATCTTCAATCAACTTGCAAAGGTTAAAAAATCTTTCAAAATCTTTCGTACCTTTCCCAATATGACATCATCCCATAATTAACGAGTAACTTATTTTCATCATATGGTATTGCTCTTTTGTCCTTTGTAGTGTGACACTACTTCCCATGTTGCACCATAGAGATGCCCATTAATATCACCCATGAAATTTTAATTTTAATCCTCATTTACACTATTAAATAACTTTTCACCCAAAATAAGGGCATTAACATGGAGTGGGAGTTGATGATCCTTCCTCAAACATCTAATTCCCTCAATAAGTAGGCCCATGCCAACCATGGCATCAACCACACTATTACCTTCCCTAAAGATGTGATTTAGAGTAAGGAGTGGAAACCTAGAAGAAGTGTCCTAATATTTTTTTATCAATCCTTCCATAGATTAACTAACATTAATAACTCCTTTAGTAGTTTCAATTATAATTTTGGAGTTACTTTCTATATCAAGATTTTTTACTCCAGTTGAGAGACCAATCTTAATCCCCCATAGGAAAGTCATCCATTCAACTTGATTATTGGTGTGACCTTTCAAGTTTCCAGTAAAGGCACCAATCAAATCTCCATTGGAATCTCTAATAACCCCACCACTTGTAGCATTCTCCTATTTAGCAACTTCATCAAAACTACTAAGTTTGTGCGACTTTATACAAATAGGCTTCCACTTTGTTCTTTTCTTGGCAAGTTTCTTAGAATTATCAAATTGAGCATAAGTCATTGGAGATTCCATTTCTTGGCAATTTTATTGACCCAATGAGTAGGCGGGTAGATAGTTCATTTCCAAGTGGTAATTGATAGATTCTCTATCAGTAGTTTGTTCATAGCTTTAAAGACACCTTCCATTGGATTTTTAGCCTCCCTAAAAATTTGGTTGTTCCTTTCTTTCCATAAACTCTAGCAGACATGTGGTGCCTAATAAGGGGGTTATGGGTGGGGCTTCCAATCAAGAATGAATTGTCGAATGTCATTATTAAAGACCCATGGGAGATCAAACTTTTCCATCACAATCTGCCAAATTTGTCTAGCAAATTAGCAATGTATAAACAAGTGGTCTATAGATTCCTCCTATTTACAGAGAATGCATATGTTAGGAATTTGGAACCCTCTTCTGATCAAGTTGTCTTGAGTTAGAATTTTGTTATGTATAGTTGTCCACCAAAAGAAGTTATTATTTGGGATTAATTGTGGGTTCCAAAATTTTCTCTAGCAGTACGAGGTGATATCATGCTTTCACAACAATTTGTAAGTTGATTTGATTGAGAACTCACTCTTCTAATCCTTCACCCATGAAAACTTGTCTTCCCTCTGAAATAGGGGGAGTCTAGCCTTCCTTATTATTAATTGGAGTTCAATAGCTTCCTAAATCAAGTCAGGCATGATGTGGCAACATTATGTAAGGTCCTTCCACCTTTGTAGAGCTACAATATAATCAACTTGTGAGCCATAAATTCTTTTTAATATCTCCATCAGCCCCCTAAAGTTTAAGTTTTCCGTCATAGCCTTATCCCCCTACCAAATATCTTCCCAAAATCTTATTTCCTCCCATTACCAATCTACCATTTTAAACTCTCCTTGGTGATACTCTCTTTTGAGGATATTATTTCATATTTTTGACCCTATGGTGTAGCTATTTGAGGAAAGTATTATGTAGAAATTGTTGAAGCTGAGGTATTTGGCCCTCGTGAACTTACACCAATCCACCTTTTCAAGAGCTAGTTTCCATCCCATTTTGGCAATTAGTGCCTTATTTAGGATTGACAAATTCCTTATTCCAAGTCCACCTTGGTGTTTTGGTTTGCAGATAGTGTCCCAGGTGACCAGAGCCAATCTCTTCTTTTCTTTCACTCCAGTCCAAAGAAAGGACCTCTGAATTTTTTTCAATTTCTCAACCATGTTGCCTGAGATTTTAAAAAGGGAGAGGAAGTAAACATGGATGTCTTGAAGGGATGCAACAAGGAGTTGTAACTTACCAGTGCCGCTTAACAACTTTCCTTTCCATCCAGTCAATTTCTCATGTATTCTCCCAAGTATAGTGTTCCAAAAGTCTGGAGTGACATCTTTAACTATGAGGGGGAGACACAAGTAGGTGCCTGGCAGAGTAGCACCTTGGCAGCCCAAAATATTTTTGATTTCAATTTGCAAATCTTCCTTAGTATTAAAATAAATATATGCTACTCTTCTCATTATTGATATGTTGGCCTGACACCTTAGCATAAGCAAGAAGGATGGTCTTCCATTTCCTTGCTTCCACAACAGATGTTTTCCCAAATAGGATAGTGTCGTCAACAAACTATCATAAAACATGAGACAAAGTAGTGGCCACTTTAACTCCCTATTGCTTCCAAGAACTGGTCATATTCAAAAAGTTCCTCCCAAGGACTTCAACATGCATAATGAATAGATAAGGTGACAAAGGGTCACCTTGTCTAATCCCCTTGTCAACTTTATAGAAACCACTAGGGTTTTCGTTAAGGTTTTAGGATCATTGCGAATGTAATAGCACTATCTGATTGTATGTATGTGTTTTCCAAATGCAACAATATCTTGCATTTATATTGAGAAAGAGTCAAGAAGAGACACGTCCCTTCATGGAACAATCTATTCATTATTATGTAATTAATATAATTATAATTATAATTACACACACACACACACACACACACACATATAATATCTCGAGTATTATATTAATTTCTCTAATATTTACATAATATATATATATATATATATATATATATATATATATATATATATATATACACATCTCATTAATATATACACATCTCATTATACTATATATATATATATATATATATATATATATATATATATATATATATATATATATATATATATATATATATATATATATATATATATATATCTTCACTAGTATTGACTCATAGTGTTTATCTGATTGAAGCTACAAAACATCAACACTCCCTCTTAGCTAGGGAAGATTAAACACATGATTAGGATGAGAAGATATCATTTACCGTGATACCAAAGATACAGTCTGACTAGGAATATCAAGTCACATGATATTCATCATAACTCATAGATTCATAATAATATCATCTCATGATATTGGGAGTATTTGTCACAGAATATCAAGTCGCAAGATATTCTCCAAATACTTAGAGTAATGGCCTACCAACATCAAGTCATGTGATGTCCACCAAGTACTCAATAAGATTATAGAGATATCATCTCATGATATCAAGAGCATTGGCTTGCAGAATATCAAGTCACATGATATTCACCAAGTACTCAATGTGAGTATAGATAATCATTTTAAATTTATATCATTTTATTGATATTATGAGTAATGGCCCTCAAGTATCAATTCCATGATACTTACCAAGTACTTAGAGCAATAGTCTCCAAATATCAACTCACAAGATATTCACCTAATTGCTCTAAATGATTATCATGAGTAATGGTCTCCAAGTATCAAATCGATGATACTCACCCAAGTACTCAGAGTAATGGTCTCTAAATATCAAGTCCATGATATTTACCAAGTACTCAATATGAGTATAGATAATCATTTTATACTTATATCATTTTACTGATATTACGAGTAATGGCCCTCAAGTATCAAGTCCGTGATACTTACCAAATACTCAGAGCAATAGTCTCCAAATATCAACTCACAAGATATTCACCTAATTGCTCAAAATGATTATCATGAGTAATGGTCTCCAAGTATCAAATCCATGATACTCACCCAAGTACTCAAGATATCTAGTATGGTATGTGTAGTAGTATCACGTGTGATACTTACCATATAGACATGATATATCCATACAATAGAACTTGCAAGTAATTTAAACTATACCTTCTAGTCCATATTGATTTATAGGATATATCTATCATGATCTGCTTAGACATCAACCATATGATATCCATCATGATAGAAGGTTAGACTATTGTAAGATCGTCACCTTACTATAGTAACCACAAACAAACATCAATGAAAGATTGTCACCTTCCATGATGTTTCCACTAAGTCATGTAATAATTCACATGATATCCACCATGAACATTTCCAGAGGGTGGAACCAAGGCTTTCAACTCAAACTTCTCTCTCATAGAGAAGAAAACATTACAAGGAATTTCACCTCATTTAAAGTACATCTTAGGTAATTACAGATGTTGAGTCTCCCTCTCAATAAGGGGTCCAATCCATAACCCTAAGCTTGTCTTCAATAGTGTGCAAACTTCACTTTGGTTGAAGGCTTAGGAGAATATATGTATTGTCTGATCTTCAGTGATAATTGTACTATGAATGAATAGCATTCCAAGTATTCATCTACGGTTTTAGGCATTCACATAAAGGCCTTTCAATTTGCACATATGGTACTTCATCTTATGAATCATAGTCCTTTGACTACTACAGTTTCTTGATCACTAAGGAATTCATCTTGACATGGTCTACTCCCTCTAAATCAATATGACAGAGATCCTCAAAAGTCAACTGAAACATATCCTCTATCTGCTCCCTCTCTTCGTCCAAGGTTGCAGAAGTGTCAGGATCCCTCTTGATATAGACAGGTACTCATAATCTCAATCATCAAAGATATCTAATAATCTCTTATTATTTGACATGATTCATATGTGGCTGAAGGTCCTTATTATCCTCTATCTGGTCCCTTTGAAGCTCAAGTTCTTGTATCAACCTCGTGTCTTCTTTTGAAATGTCAGACTTCCTCTGCATCTGGTCTCAATCATCAATTTGTTTGCAAGCATTAAGTTCTTTGTCCCTTGAATGCAATTTTCTTGTGCTTCCATCCAATAGTATAGCATGAATAAAACATGGAACACTTATCTTAAGTATTTCATTTTGTAAGGTGAGCCCATATAGATAATATCATGCAAATTTACAAAATGATGTCGCCGTTCTCGAACATTACCAAAAAAAATTTCACATGACATGTCTTGAATATCCAAAGGTTCTATACACTATGACAACCTTCAATCTGATCGGATCTCCCTTTAAGCGGTTAGGCTTTTAAGGAAGGAACCTCGCTCTTTTATTGTCCATATACATCAAATCAGAAAACACCTTCTCAGATTATTTGAGAGACATCTCCTCTTTGAGTCATCTCCCCACTAAGGATGGTTCAAATGGGAATGTAACAATGGATATTATTCCCCCCACAATATAAAATTCCCACTCTTATACCGTTCTTCTTTTTCTTACTCTTACCAATATTTGATGGTTCTTTCAAATGAATCCAAATTCCCGAATTGATAAATCAATTTTAACAAAAAATTTCTTCTGAATGTGATATCAATCTTCTTTTCCTGCAAGAGCATCCCCAGAAAAGATCAAGGCAAATACCTCTTATAGTACGTATAGAAATACAAATAAGAGATTAACTACAAGAAGTAAATAAAGGTAGTTCTCAAGATATAATAAAAAAATACTTATCTCATTATTTTGGAGCAAATGCTCATCAACATCTTTCCCATTCAGAATAAAATGCTAAACATCTTTCCTGATGCAAGCTGCTCCAATGACGGTCCATATATAACTCAGTTATGAAAGACCCACATGATGTCACAAGCCTTAAATTAGCACAAACATCCTCCTACACATACAAGTGTTGATGTCTTAGGGCTAGAAATCCAACTAGCTTGACCCTCGGTTCATTCTTGTGACATCAATTATCAAAGTCTTCAATCTTAGTTATACTAAAACAATCTCTCCTAAACCAAGGCCTCCCAAATGTAGCGTGCAAATGATAATTCCATTGGATATGTATATCTTGTCTCTTTGCTTTTACATCGTGGCGATATTCGGGAAGACATTATTCTTATGAGGGTTTTGGCTCCTCATATCTTTCGATATATTATTTGCCCAATATATGCTTACTCTTCCCGATTTGAGATGTATTGCTTCTATCTTAGGACAACACTTAAATCCTTGATAGTAATATTTATCATGAACGATATTAGGGTTAGATACTTCGCATTCAACTAATCTTCAAAAGTTACGCATCGAATAGAGTTAGTAAAATAAGTGGATGAGTAGAAGACACGAAGGTACGCATCGAATAAAGTTACTATAATAACTTGTGAGGGAACGTGTAGGATCGTCCTATCAAACTTATTTTACCATTTTCAAAGTTAATACTGGTGCTTTGTCAATCTAGTGAAATCCTATAGCCGTCCACGTAGACTTCAACATTTGGTTACATGTGTGGTCGTCATACCGCTAGACATCTCTTAGTTATGGGGTCCGCCATTTCAACATGAAGAAAATGAATCCAACAGTTCAAAATATCTCATCCCTGATCAGGCGCATTTCCTCAAACATCGTATTATTCCGCCAAAGACACGAAAATGGGTCTACAATAGCGCTTGCCAATAGTGGCTATACTACTACACAACATTGAATAAATATTCCATAAGTGGAGATAATTTCCACCTACCACGTCGCAAGAGAAAACTAAGACGACGCGTAACACAAAGTTGGAATAACAGTGAAACTTTCCCATTAAACGTTCATGAAGATGGAGCACTTTTTTTTTTGAAGAGCCTGACCATCATTAAGTTCTGCCAAGACTATGGGACATGGCAAACATGTAGAAGGAGCGTGCCAGTGAATCTACACCGAACATGAAAACTTGATTCAAGTAATTCAAATTTTTGCCCAAACTGAAATAGCCATGTTTACTGAGTTTTGAAGAGGAAACGTCATAAACCTTCTACAATACATCTACAGTCTAGCTTTAATACCATGTTAAAGTTTTAGGATCATTGCAAATGTAATAGCACTATCTGATTGTATGTACATATTTTCCAAATGCAACAATCTCTTGCATTTATATTGAGAAAGAGCCAAGAAAAGACATGTCCCTTAACGTCTATTCATTATTAAGTAATTAATATAATTATAATTATAATTTTATACACACACAGATATATATATATATATATATATATATATATATATATATATATATATATATATATATATATAATATCTCTTAAGTATTATATTAATTTCTCTAATATTTACATAATAATATATATATATATATCTTCACTAGTATTGACTCATAGTGTTTATCTGACTGAAGATACAAAACATCAACAGTTCCCATCAACTAATATTGAAAATTTGAGAGTTTGTACACATTCCCTTACGAGAAGAATGAACTTATTATTGAGCCCAGTTTGGCAAGAGCTTTAAAAAGAAAAATCCCATATAAGCCTATCATATGCCTTCGAGATGTCAAATTTAAAAACCATATCTAGTATAAAACATTTCTCCATTGACTGAATTATCTCGTGTGGACACCAACACATCAAGAATTTGTCTTCTAGGAGCAACATTTTTTGTTACAATTTATGAATTTGTCCAAAAAGGGTTTAATCATATTCACCAAAACCTTAAAAAACGCCTTATAAATAGTATTGCAAAGATTGATAAGCCTAAAATCAATCCTCTTTTTAGGCTCCTTAGTTTTGAGAACAAGACCAATGAAAATATTATTCAACTTTTTGAAAATTTTCCAATATCCCTAGCCTCTAGGCAATAAGTTAACATTCCCTGTTTTACCTATAAAACAAAGTTAACTTGAAAACATAGAATATTTTCATCATACCTACCATGTTTTTCAAGCATTGCATCTCCGAGTGTATTTTTCCGCATAGCTACCATATTTTTCAAGCATTGCATCTACAAGTGTATTTTTCCACATAGCTACAATATTTTTCAAGCATTATATTTGTGCATGTGTACCAAGGGTCATTCAAAACACAAATGATATCAATTGTTCCTATGATAAGTTTTATAACATCGTGTCTACCCACTAAGTTGATTTTACTCTAGTGGCGGCCACCAAATTTCCGTAGTTTATCATCAAACCAATCCCACAACTTTTGACCCCTTCACAAAAATATTTTAATGAAGGCAACAAGTACAACTGTAGACAATATTTTATCAAGAAATCTTGGCATTTCGTCAAAGCTTACAGCCAACATAGGAGCCAACTCCAATAACATAGCAAGAGTGCGATGCCTTGAAGAGCTTCACATGTAAAAAGTCTTGCCATGCATCACTTCATTTAGGAGTATAACAAGGGATAATCACAAGTATAATATGTGCCCTTCCCTTTTAATGCCTTGAAATTATAGGATTATTTTGCTCCTCTCTAAATAAGAGAGAGCTAAGAAAAAACTCCAATATTGCATACATCCCAATACAAGCCAGTAGATTCGATTCCTAAGCATTACAATCCCAAAACCAAAAACATATAGAAATTTGATAAATGAACTAGAACAAATTCTGACGAATGGAGCGATTCAAACTTGTCAACTCACTATTGATAATCTGCATATTGAATAGTTTTAAACATTGTTGGCTGCCAAGATGCATCAGCATATCAAAGCTACCATTACTTAGATGCAGTCGTAGCAAAAAACTCAGTTCACTATAGTTTATTGATGAATAGCCATCAACTCAAGGCCACTCTCTCCACTCCTGATTAAAGATAGTACTAGGCAAAGATTTGAGTGAAATAAAGGAGTATCAGTATTGCCAAAAGAAATGCTCATGAATGACCAAACCCACATCAACTCAATCATGGAAATAATAAGCTTCTAATCTTAAATGTCACCCTAAGGTCTCCCAATCAACTCATTCTTGAACACACATTGTCCCTCTTATGTAAACTCCCCCATTCAATGCCTACTTGATGGAAGATCACCCTTTTGAACACTGAGGATTACAGGTCTACTGTGACTTCCCCAAATCTTGGCAGACTTGTTCTGGGGGAGGTTCCCTTTGTGGCTGGTGCAAATTTGATGTCTTTATTACCAATGGCCTAAAGGTAACCCTGAATCCACCAATATGCCTATCCAGATACATCACAACTTTCATGGTGCTCAATAATTCTGTACTTGAGGTCATTTGTGTTGTCTCTCTCACTATCCAGTTTGCATAAAACTGGTAGCAAGCTCACTGAAAATGCAGCTTCCTTGTCCTAATTTTGCATATTTCTAATAAAATTACTACAGATCGTCTTTCATTTTGCTGCTCAAAAAGTACCCACAGCTAGAAATCAGCACAGCAGGCCAAAATATTTGTTTAGAAAGAATACACCTCTCAAAAATCACTGATAGAAATCAATGCATAAAATTATCTGAAACACTAATATGTAAAATGCCTTAAAACGGAAATTCAAACCTTTTTCTTCAAAAAATTTCAAAGATATTTTGAACCAGAACCTAGATCTAGATCATACATGAAGTCTGTATGATTTGACATTATGTCATCTATAAAATTAATTTGTTGTGTTATCTCTATGAAGAATGAAATTTGTTTCATTATACTTAAATCTAATTATGAATCATCCACTTGCATCATAGTGAACTAAGATAATCTATGTCAAATACTGTTATCATTCCCTAATGACTTCCGTGGCATCTGCAGCTTCAAAACCAACAGTTCCATCCACCTGAAATGAAACATAATAGTTCAAAATATTACATGCACGTTAATCAACTGCACACTGAGAATTATCAGGCCGCAGTAAATGTAAAGACCACAACTGTAATATCCCCAAATTCAGGACCAACGAATCCATGTACGATATTATAAGTTTTAATTAAAGATTGAAACTTATATGATCCTCATGAGGAGTCCGACCTTTATATTCCAATATCCCAAGGAGTTCATCTTACTCCATGCGATTGTTTAAGTCGGCGGGAACAGAGACCATATGAAGACATAGAATGCTAACCAAACATCTTATAAGCAAATGGATAGACATTACAATGACACGTCAACAGCAAGATACCACAATCCGTATAGGAGCATTGTTCAAATGTGAGGTTACCAATATATAGTACGAAGCGGTCAAACACAACGTGGCCAAGTCTAGAAGCCATGTATGAAGATGATATCCCCGTCAGATCATTATGGCGACAGCGGCTAATATTATTAATCGAATCCAAGAAGACAACAATGTTACCAAGTATTGAGGATCAGCAATCTGTATACTGCTAGATGGTCAACTAGCACATTGATCTCCATCAGTTTGCTAATCAAATATTAATCCCCTCAACCCCTTAATCAATGGATAGAATAATCAATATTACACAACCGGAAGTTCTTAATGAACAACAAACATAAACCAATTAGACACGATGCTAGACCATTGACAAGCAAGTGAAATTGGGAGATCAATTGATATCTGAAGAGGCACATCTAGACAACGAATTATTGTCTTTAGTCAACAGCAATATACACGAAGAAATAAACTTATTGTGAACAAACCGATCTGAATCAGAAGAGCAGTGACCAGAGATAGTTATGGAATGGGGCGATTAAGAAGAGATATAACTCATGTAATTTACAACATGACTTATCATTTCTAATGCAAGGTATAAAAAGGTAGTCAGGATGATTGGGAGAACTTATTATATTTTGTATCCTGTAAGGATCGCTCTGTAATAGAGCATATTGCCTTTGGCATTCATTCGGTGCAAGCATATAACGTCTACAGTCAGAGACAGCATCATCTTTGAGCATATTAATATTGTCATATCAGACAGCTTATCACAATATTCAGAGCACACATATAAAGTTATATCAGAGACATATATTTGCACATTCTTAATTGTATATCTGACACAGCGAGCAGTACAAGGTACTGAGAATTCCATCAGTCGTTGCATGTAATTTCCTGTACATCAGAAACAGCAAATATATATCGTCTTTATTGTTATGCAATCATAATTATTTTGTATCTGAACCATATTGCGTATGCATTTGGAATTAAGCATCATTCAAATATTACTTTAATAGCAGAAACTGTTTCTATATTCATTGAATTGTGAAGAATTCAAGTAGTGTCTCATAATCAGGAAAAAAGGGCACAACAACCAAATTATGTGTGCTGAGAAGTGAGTCTGCAGTTGATCCGTTTACTATAATTAGCATTTCCCTAAGAAGCTTTACCCCACTTAAGAATTGATAATCCAATGGCAATATATACTCCCAACCGCTAGTTTTCTGTCCACCAGTGTACCTGCCAATATTTGAAGGTCACGTATGATGCATGACAACTCCTACAATTTTCTCAACAAAAAGAGGGGCCCCGTTGTCATAAGAGCTCTTGCCTAGTAACATCCTGGCAAATCTCATGCGTGTAATTTTTCTAATGATGTCTATATAATAATATATGTTGGATCCCAATTGTGATGATCGCATATATTGCATTACATATCTTCCTAGAATATTCTTGACAGGAAGAGGTCCCCTGTTTTAAAATAAGACAAATCAGAGTCAGCCCATTTAATAGTCAGATATACAAATATAGGTGGCACACAGTCTACTAGAAACTTAAGCTTCCTCTACTTACCAAACATGAGAGTCACAGCTGTTGTTCCGGTTATCGCCCATTACAAAAACACAGCCATCAGGCACATGCTGCAAATGGATATAACATGAAATGTAAAGATTTTAGTTAACTTTTTTATTAATCATGTCTTCAATGAATAACAAAAGGATATGTGATGTGTGAATCCGCTATTTTTATGGATAATGTAACTTAATTCCCATATAAGTAGTGTTTCCAGTGTATCAAATTATGTTAATTTATCAGGGTTCAACTGCGTGGAGGATTTGAGTCAAAACTTATACATTTAGCATATTTTCAGTTTTTTGTTTGAGAATGTTTGAGAATGAGAATAAGGTCATGGACTTCATTAGAAATAATTTTGTTTGAAAATCTTGTTATCCTCGCTGCAATCTCAACAAAGGCTTTTTTGTTCAATTTAAGTTTGAAAGAATTTATGGGCTCATCAACAATAACCTTTTGCCATTCTCTACTCGTTCTTTTCCTGAAAAAAAATTCTTCTGACACTCTCTAGACCCTTTAAGTTATCTACTTCCAGTAAAAAAGCTTTTAAGATTTTTGTCTTAACAATTTAGTTTAGCTCACTAAGAAAATTAAAGCTAAGTTTTTAGAGGAAATATGGATCAATGAAAGTTGACTAAAACCTACGTAGTCAAATACTGATAAATTATGACATAATTTGATAAATTATAAAAATACCACTTATAAAAAGAACGAAGTTAAAATATTTGTGAACATACAATTTTTGCATACTATATTCTCTTCTATTTATTGGAAGCATGCTTAAGATGCAAGCTAAAAAAATCTTCAGACTTAATGTCATATCCAATTGCAGGATGTGCCTAAAAACACAATCGGATATGGCATGAAGTGTGAAGATTTTCAATAACTTACTTTCTAATCACGCTTCCAATAAATAATCGAATGGAAATACAATATACAAAACTTATATCTTCATAGATTGTAACTTTATTCTTATATTGATGATGTTTCTGCAATGCATCAAATTATCTCATAATTTATCTAAATTTGAGTGTGGATTCAACTCAATCTTCATTGTCTCTTATTTCATTAAATATGGTTCAATGAAAGTTGGCTTGAATCTATGCAGTTGAATCCCAATAGATTATTACAAAATATTATAACTTTAATTTTGCATATGATACTAAATAAAGTGGGAGAGGAAGGCATTGCAGGGGTATTGAACACAAACCAAACAGATGGTGTACAATCTGAGGCTCATGAATAAAATTCACGAGGCATTCAAATGTCAACAACATTCAGTCCACCAGGTATTTCTCCATTCATCAGCAGTTACAATGAATAGTTATAGCAGAGTTCAAGTAATCTTTTGTCCTGAATTAGCCCTCTACCCTGGTGGTGAACACTCACAAATGTTGTTCAAGCACACCCACTGCAGGTACATTCGTTAGATCCAACTTAATTTAATTTTCTTTGAAAGAGCGCTACTTTAGAGTTAAAAAAATTAAAGGATAGCAAAACTTGATATAAAGAACATGAAAATCAAGCATATATAAAAATTAAAATGAAAAATGATAAGAGACGCACAGTGGCACTCATATCATATGCAGCTGGCTCTGCTACAAAGTCTTCAGATTGAACAATTCTATTTACAGTAAGCTTCCCATGGTGGACCTGTTCATTTAACAAATAGTTATTAAATATAGAAATTTTTGCAATGAGTTGACAAAGAAAAGAGTTGTCTCACTTATCATTTAGAAACAGAACTTCTACACTTCTTGTCATGATCTTGCATCTGAAATTTACAGTCAGTGTGCGATTTGAAAACTAAATGTCACCAAGATCAGATGAAACATAATACTTAATAGACTCTACACACTGATCATATAACAGGATAAATATCCTTAAAAGCTTCCTTGCAAGTTGGCTGATTAAGGTTGGATATAATCATTTCCCAATTACGAGAAGAACAAAAGCCCATCATATATTCATGCGTGTCCATACACATCCAGGTATATGAAAACTATAAATATGTGCGTGTACATGTGTATGGATAATTTGAAAACATGCGACTCAGAAAAATGGGGCAGATCCAATTCTGACTTGGACTCAGCGACTCGGCAAATTAAAATTATACATTTATTCATTACTTGGAGGAACTCACCAAGACTTACCAAAACTTGCAGAAAACTTACTAAAAGTTGGTTAGGTGAGTTAAAGGGTGATTAACTCAGCAAAAAAAAAAACTTGCAGGTACTCATGAGTTAGGTGAGTACTCAGCAAGTTTTTGATCTATGTGTGTATGCATAGAGAAAATTCAAAAATACAAATTGAGAACTCTGAGGCAAAGTTGTAGACCATATTCAGGAATAAACAAAAAGGCCATGATTCCTTATATTGTTTATCATCATTCACAACTTCATTGCAAAATCGTTGATCAATTAAGACTAATATAATACTAAAAATTGAAAGATGAATAAATATTAATATTACATATTCAAGATGCAAAATTCAATATGTATGGATTCTACGAATCTCCAACCATGTGTAGTGTCCACTCCTAGAATTTACCTTAATTTGAACATTCTTATATGGCTGATTATTGTAAATCCATGTTTGCTGCTTTCCCTCCTTTATCTGGTTTGCTCCTCTATTTAGTTCTGGCCTCCTACTGGCCGTGCCCTCTGCCAACAGTTCTATGCTTATACAGATATGTTGCTATAAACCTAATACAAATGAACCTGTAATTGCCTCCAAATATTAATGGACTCTGGAATAGGTATCAATTGATGCTCAGAGATATTGCCTCCAATTCCGGTGTTCACACTGTTAAATTTTAGATCAAGAATGTATGGCTTTTAATTTTTCTTATCTCAACTTAGTATGAGTGATACATATAATCACAATAGATGCACATATTTATTACAGATATATTAACAGATATATCTAACTGTATTATATTATAACTCTGCAGATTGTAGTATATATTCAAATTCAATTCTCTCTATGTGCTGCTGTGATATGACAATATCGATCTCAGACAATATTATTCTTCACTGCTGTACACCTCCCTGTTTTCCTGTATTTCAATGTACTTGCAGTGATCAGAATATATAAGATAGAGGAGGTAGGGGCGTGTCTCTACGTAGAGACAGGTCTAACGTAACTAATACTCAACCCACCGATTCAATGCGGACTCAAACGGTGAGTAATATTAAACGCCACGTCAATACTCGTGGACTGTATGCGGTCACTACATATTATTGACTATAATCAGTTCAACACAATAATCATTATCGGTTTATAATTGATAGTTTATAATCTATGCAAACCGATTCATAATCGGTAGTATATAAATCGATTCCTAATCAGTAAGTTAGAATGATGTTAACACAAGCATCATTAAATCGATACACATTATCGATTATAATAAAGATCAATTAAAATATATACATTGTATATGTATATTGATATATATAATAATATCATTATTATTATATATATTAATATGCGTATATAATGTATAACAATTCAATGATGTTTATTTAATTCAATATTATAAGTTTGTATATTAATATAATAATAATGTCCATCATTATATGTATATTAATATATTGCTTATTTATTTTCTCATAATATTGTGATCATTTTATCTGATCAAAACTATAAACATCAACACACACTATATGCTTGGTTCCGTAGAATCAGAAATCTCAACATTGATGGTATCACACTACAAAGTTACAAACAACCTCCTGCACTTGAAGTGATTGCAGAGTATAAACCAGTAATTGTTTAATTGCAGTGATGAAGCCAATAATGAGTTCGCCACCGTTATATATATGTATGCCAATGTTGTGGTTTGCTGGAAGGTGTTGTCGTCTCCCACAGTTCGCTGGCTCAATAGCTCTTCAAAATTATATTTGCTGCTCTTTAAACAGTGACTTGAGGCGCTATAACTCTCACCAATTTAGAACGAATATGTCGCTGCTTAGATCCTCTGTATGGTGTAATTGCTCCCTGTAAATGCCGATTGTTTGTATTGGATGCCTTTTTCAGAAAATATTCACTACTCATATTAAAGCATAATGGCAATCTTATAAATTTGCCCTATGTATTAATTAATCGCTGTTGGTGTTTTATCTGCTCCCTAATGTGTGTGTGTATATATACACACACACCTATTGTGTATATCTCTTCCTAATCCACTGTTTGATTACTGGCTTGATGTAATCTGCTAAATGTAATTTACTCCCTCAATGGTGTTCGATGAGCTGGTAAATTCCTGATGATGTTGCTGATGACTGTGTAAGATATTAATTACTGATTGTTTATAGTATACTATATTCAATGCTGACTGGTCTGATGATCTCTTGAATAGAATCCTGCCGATCCTAGTATGAGTGAATTATTGTCATAACTCCCTTGAAGGAATGGCTATTAATATCTTTTAGTGATAGGTTTGTGGGTTACATCTGAGCAGGGATATCCTGTGCCTCTTCCCATTCAGGACTTTTCATAGTTTTTAAAACGCGGTTATCATCTTATTAGACTTATTATAATTTGTGGTCATCATTATAAACCATGCTGCATGAATTGCTGATAATATTGATGCCTATTATTATTGTTTATTATATTATTATAGTAATAATAGATTATATTGTTATATTAATAATAGATTATGCTATATTATTTATATTTGTTTATTTATTATTATTTTTATATTTAATTTACTTATTATTAATTATTTATATTCTAATCATAATTATATTTTTTTATTTACTTATTAATTTATTTATATCTTAATATTATTTATTATTAATTTCTATTTTAGAAAGAGATCATTACACCATGAATAAGTCTAATAAGAAAATTCATTAATCATTACAGCTCTGTTTACAAAATAGAAAAATATGCTACCAAGAAAATTCAGGTTCTAAACATGCTGCGCAAAAGTTCCAAGAATTCTTGTTTTTTCATTACTTTTGATCATAGTTGCCAAGTACTGTATTTTTTTTGCTCGTTGTTTTTCACACATTTTGTTTGCCATAGAACAATGCATTCTCTCTTTTGAGATGTCAATTTATAATTTAATACACTTCCTAATTGAATTTTGCTAAGTTACCCTGCTCTGCCCTTAGACCCCTCTGGGCCAGCCTGGGTATGAACTGGTATTTGGTCCTGTTCCGCTTCGCCTGCTGGTCTGGGCAAGGTTTGAGATTTTGAGCCCAAGTTCCAACTGGCAGGCAGGACGAATGGACCCGGGCAGACCAGTGCGAAAAAGGTTGAACCACGTCCGAACTGGGACCCGCGGACATCTGATTAGTGACGTTTTTTGGTATTTTTAAAAAGTTTTGACGCCAATACTATTGTTGCTCCTGCTGATCCCATTGGCCTTAGCTCTATTGCTGAGTCAAATAATGCCAAAGAAGAAGATGAAGATGAAGAAGAATATTAATACATTTTTAATTCATTAGTTGAACTTGAAACAATGATACTTGAACTTGATGTTATGATTTAGTTTTAATGTTTTGAATCTTTGATTTTGAACTTGAAGTATATGATGGTATGATCACGATTCATGATGCTATGATTACAAGTTTATGGTGTTTTTGTTGTTTAAATGTTATATGATACGATGTGACATTCTAATTTTAACTCATGCTTCTAGGCTTCATAAATATGTATATATATATAATTTTTACACGTTTTTGTACTAACGAACCCAAACCCCATTTCAAAATTTTGTCGAACTTGCAAACCGGTTCTTCATACCCGAAATTAGAACCGAACTCAAACCAGTAACTTAGAAATTTTGCAAAAGACTATTTTTTTAAGAAAATTTAATTTTTAGTACTTTCTAAGTTGCTGAGTATTTGCCAAGTTTATGATGAGTTGAAAATTTTGGGCTTCCTGAGTACTGTCTGACTCCAAGTTTACGAACTATGCTTTCAACCATTCATTTTATCATAATGCTGTTTCAACAGAAATTGTCAACCGTTATAAGATGAATTCATAGGATTTCTGAAAAGGAATTCAGAACTCGGGAAGATACAGAATCCAAAGCATCAAATATTTTTCAATCAAAATCAGACGGTTCCTAAAAGCTATGTTACTGGGTTTTGCAGAAACTCTAGCCAAACCTGAACTGGTCCAGACTGGGTTCTAATCCTGGGCCAGGGCCGGCCTGAATTCACCCAGGGTCCTAACCCAGGCCTCTTGATTCAACCCAGGTACATCTGACTGGTCCAAGTCTGGCCTAGGTTTTCCCAGGGTCCTACCTTGGGCCTATGGACTTGGCCTGAGTACGTCTGAACATACTTGGGCCTAATCTAATGAAATGGGGCAAACCCAGGGAGAATCAGCTTGAGACAGAAAAACAAACCGAAAATGAAATAAAGCAAAACAAGTAAAGATCTTAACCCCACCTAATAGCTTTCCTTAGCCTCAAACGGGGATTAGGAGCATGCAGCTCCTACAGTGCCATTTGTAGGGTGCAGCTAGTAGTAGAGATACCAGCATTGTTTGTCCTTTCAAAGAACGATTTGATATCATTGATGCTCTCAATGAAAAGCAATATGATGACTTCTATTAGGAACAGCAATCAAAATCAGACTGTTTCCTAAAGGCTATGTTACTGGGTTTTGAAAAAACTCTAGACAAAACTGAACTGGTTCAGACTGGGTTATAATCCTGGGCCGCAGCCCGAATTCACCCAGGGTCCTAACAAAGGCCTCTTGATTCAACCCAGGTACATCTGACTGGTCCAAGTCTGGCCCAGGTTTTCCCAGGGTCATACTTTGGGCCTATGGACTTGACCTGAGTACGCCTGAACATACTTGGGCCTAATCCAATGAAATGGAGAAAACCCAGGGAATATCAGCTTGAGACCCAAAAACAAAACAAAAATAAAATAAAGCAAACCATGTAAAGATCTTAACCCCACCTAATAGCTTTCCTTGGTCTCAAACAAGATTTAGGAGCATGAAGCTCCTACAGTGCAATTTGTAGGATGCAGCTAGTAGGAGAGAAATCAGCACTGTTTGTCCTTTCAATGAACCATTTGATATCATTGATGCTCTTAATGAAGAGAAATATGATGATTTCTATTGATTTCATGTGCAAATGCACTACTATAAACCATTTTTTAATTTAAATTTATCTTTAAATATTGACAATGAACATTGAATTATCAATTATAGATGTGTTCTGTATTTATCGTATGGCTGAACCCAGCCGTAACATGCTGGTAAGGGGGAATTGGCAAGCCACCGAACCCAAAGTGGCAGTGTAGCCTATAAGTAAACCTTAAAGAGATAAAACCATCAGTTATGACATTTGAAAGAAAGAACCATTAGCTTTCAGTTTGCAAGTCCTTCCTCTTGTAAAACATCACATATTGCATTTTAAGGAAAGAAAATCTAGCTTCAAGGTTTTAGGGTTACATCCTTTGCATTGGAGGTGTAATGAATGTATAGCATCAAATGGGAATTTGATGCAACCTAATGAAGTGAGTTGGGACCTTGTTTATATTTCACTCTTGTTATTGCATACAGAATCGATAGACAATTTTCCAGAAAATGCTACCATTTTATTGCAGGCTGGGCATTTTTATGAACTGTCAGGCATGTCTTGATCTTATAGAGGACACTCCTTTAGTTAGTATTACCTTTGGAATTTGTTACACAGTATCCTTGACATATACATACTGTAAGTAGGGTTGTTTCCACCTCCAATTATTTTACAATGTAGTATCTTAAACCATGTACAAATCTGTATCAACATAGGTTTTGAAACATCTCTTCCAAATAAACAAAGATTGGATTGTTTAGTTTAAGCTCACAGTTGTTACATCACCATTTATTTGCATCTAAAAATCTTGGTCGATCATTGAATACAGAAACAAAAAGAGCAGGAAAAAATGTATCAACTACAGACAAGCCAAACAATTATGTCTTGCAGGAAATCTTGGAGGTGGCAACTAAATACTCCAATGGTGTCACCTTGCACAACATGAATTTAGATTATTACAACTAATCAAGAGTCAAGATATATAAATATGCTCTCCCACTCAAAAGGAACTAAATATTTTCAAGAATCCTCCACCTACTCAACTAGATAGCCTACCGACTTCAACTTATCAACAGGAAGCAGATAGACAATAACAAGCAGTAGTAACAAATAATACTGTTATGTCTCATACCATATCAATGGAGGGATAGCAGCAGAGCAGAGGTGGAAATGTCCAAAGAAAAGGATAAGAGCTCAAGAAGGATCTCAACCTGCTTCTTTCTCTGAATCATGGAAACCATGATCTAGATCTTAATCATTGCACCTAATAATCAGGAAATATCCCACCCGTTACAACTTGCAATGAATTATCAAATAATTTAAGAGATCCTGACATCCTTCAGATGGTTTTTCCCACATTTCACATGTGCTGAATCTAGTAAAACAAGGAGAATTTGCTCTAGCCTCAAACAAACTAAACCTAAAGCCAAGTTCTGGCAATCCAGAGCATGTATGCTTCTATTGTTAACACTTTGCTACCAGTCCATGAAATTATTACTTTCAAAAACTCAAATTGACAATGGCTCAGTTCAAACAGAAGATCGGGAGTTTTGACATTCCATGGAATATGACAAAATATTGGCTTATTTCAGCCCATTCAACTGGTTGCTGAACAGTAAGCAAATTTTGGTTCTACCAACTCAATTCTTGAATTCATATTCTACCTTTTCTTACAGATGAATTAACTAGCAAGGAATAATTAGTTGTTAAAAAACATTCCTATTACCTTGAGGGAGATTTTCAATCTACGACATAGCTGCATGAGGAAAATAGAGTGCTTAGTTTGCTACAACAAATTGTGGAAATACTTCTCCATTTATTTCTGAAAACTAACTCGTGTCAAATGTCAAGTATTGTTAGCTATAGCATCCACATTCCTCAATGCTGAGCAAAAGAATATTTCCATTTCTCAGTCAAAAGGGATTGGTATTTTTGTCTTGAAAATTTCCTTGGCAGCCATGGAGGATCACCAAACCACATAACCACTTTATAATGGACAATGATTATATTTGTTGAGGGACCTTTATTCAACAACACACAAATATCATGAACCATATAACCACTTCAAAAGTTATCGGTACCCCCAAATACTTTAGTATCAAGACACCATGGTGCTTTGACAATTTTTAGCTATGCATTCGGTTGTCAAATTTGTCCAAAGCAAATTCAATTGTCACTGGTGACCCTCAGCCTTCCAGGTTTACAATCCCCATTGAACTTTCCCTCAACTCAGCAGTGAAAGGGCTACAATGGCACAAATTTATTTTGAGACCTAACAACTTTAAACATCCAAATGCTCCATGCATTAAAGGTTGAGCTCCTTGACTTAGCTGACTTTTGGTTTCCCTGCCACACCATCTTAAGCATTAATCTCACTTGATACTATGAAACCTTCAACTTCAAAACATCTTTGGTTAAGTTATCTAATCCTCTTTATTTGACTGAGTCTGTCATTCCAATCTTCACAAAAAGAAATTTTGCCAGTCTTTTTGAAAGATTTGGTTGTTTCCCATACCCAGTGGTTGGAACTTTACCAACCAATCAGCACCACCTACAATTAGTCGTATGCTCTAACTCTATTGTTCTTCTCTAACCTCCATGTCACAAGTGCTCGAAATCTTGTTGAGCCGTAAGGTAGCTTCCATTGCTACCAGCAAATATGCTCTTCCTAGTGCTTAGAGATTCCTGTGATTGGCGCCACAAAAAGCTTCAACAAATATGGGCCCTCGCCTAGGTGAGTAAACACTTAATGTGATGTTATTTTCTCTGTAATTGGATATTGTCTCTTTTTGCACACAAACCATCTCCAGGTTGTATCATCTCCACATTATGTTTGTGCAACAAGATTATTCCTTTCTTAAACAAATTGTTAGCCATGTACATCAATATGCACTTTAAGTTGTGGAATATTTTTGACCTCTAAACCTCTTAAAGATGATTCTTATATTATGGTTTGATAGTATTCATATTTATTCGCATTTCTAACTAAAACAACAACTGCAGAAAAGACAACTTATTGCAGCAGTGTGCTCAAGTGCAAATACAACTTATTCTCACAAAAGCTTCATTATCAAAAAAAAATTATATCAGAAAAGATGACTCATTCTCACAAGACCTTCATTATCAAAAAAATCATACTAAAAACACGTTTTGTCCCTCAGAACCAAAGAAGGATTAAGAAAACCTGTCGATGAGGTTGCTTTTACTGTTACTTTATGAAAATGAAAGGATGTCTGTTTTAGCTTTTATTTATTTATTGACCATCATGAGTTTGTCAGTCCAGCAGATGGTATAGAAGGTGAATATGTTCATTTGATATGGTTATGCATGCTGTCAGGGATTAATTCATCTCAACTAATACAATCTCTTTATTTACCAAACAAAAGTTGAAAATATAAAAAGGCTACCAAAACAAGTACAAACATATAACAAACAAAAAGACTTCTGTATGTGAACAAGTTTTGCTTGGTCTAAGATTGTAGAAGCTAACTCCACCAAGTCTCCAGCCTTGGCAATTATTCTTTTGATAAAAACCTACTCTTCACTTGATCTTATTTCCTGCTAGATCAGGATGAAAGCGGAAATCGGGATATGTGGAATAACAAAGCCACAAAAATCTAAACTTATAAGCAGAAATCAGGGTATGCAAAATAACAAAGCCACATAAAAACTAAATTTTACTAGCGATTAATTCAATGGAAGAGTCAAACCTGCAGAGACTTTGGTGCTCAGAAAATTACAATATCATTGACATCTGGTCTTCTGAAATAATAAGAAACCTATGCAGAGAAATTCAAAAACAGAAATCTCAGTGTTTCTATTCATCATATTTCCTGATAAAAGCATTAACAAGTATTTGATCATTACACAAGTGAAAAATGCATTATAGAATTGTTAATTAACAATGAGCCAAAAGTTCAAAGAGTAAAAATCCATATCATTCTTCAACACTACTGTCTGTTGGTGTTTATATTACATCACATAGATTTAGGCTAGATAAATAAATAGAAGCTAGTAAGAATAAACATTGGTAGTGTCAATAATTTCTTTAAAGGTTAGTGGTTGGGAATAGTTTCCAGTAGGGAAATTAATCAATTGTACAGGAAAGTGAAAAGCTTTATAAGCTATTGCAAATCAATGTACAATCCACTAAATATAATATTCATATCATTTTCCTTATAATATATGCAATAATGATTTCACCTGATCTATTTGTGTTTGCTCTACAATTTCAAAATGGTATCAGAGCAACAACTATCTTTGAGCCTGTCAGAAGCCATGAAGACTTATCAACTGAAAACGATGCAGAAAAACTTCAAAAGATCATCCCAATGCAGTGCTTCACCTTTGGGAATATTCATGCAGAGAATAAACAGAGAATAGAAAGATATTTGCACCAAATCACTGGAGTTCAAGGTAACCACATATTATGATGTAATAGCAATTGGATTTCTGTGCACGAATGATTTCTGTGCATGAATGAAAGAATAAATGCATATTACAGTCTACTTGGGGAACAAAGTCACTGCAAATTCATCTGCTCTACGTTCTCATCCATTTTTTCAAAGACATTAGGAAAACTTGGTTGATCAATTCATTCAATAAATGGCATTCCTCGAGGACAAGATGGGAAAGCATTATTTTCAACCAGTGTAATGTTCCCTTTTCGAAATAGTATTTAATAATAAATAATAATAATAATTAAAAAATTAATATATAAAAATAAATAATAATAATAAAATTACTATATATAAATAAATAAAAGGATAAATTAATAAAATATAATATAATATAATACTGAAGTGATTGAGAGTCATATTACTGAAAGCAGTCTTTCAAAGAAGATGTGGATGTTGATTGATGAGGAGCAGCGCAAGGATGAGTGCTTTGATGAAGTAACAAAAGCCCAAAGTGAAAGAGGAGCAAAAGTTACAGTGGTTGAAGCAAAGGTGTCTACATAAGCAGATAAGGAAGAGGAGTTGACTAGAAAAATTTCCGATAATTTGTTTGCAAATAACAAAAAAGCTGAAGAATAGATGGTAATAAATCTTTATGATTTTCATAAAGTTGTCAATGTTGGTAAAATGGTGTTTGTGGTTATGGGTATAAGAGAGGAAGTAATTATTTTTTATAAAATTTACTGTGAAGACATGAATGCAAGTGAAGATGATTTCTGGTGGAGGTGGACGGTTTTATGGTGGCTTGAATCACACGAAAAGGAGAAGGATATGGTGGAGGAGAAAAGTGAAGAGGAAGCTTATTGTGCTGGAAGAAGCAAAGGAGAAAATCTTCTGAGCTGTTTGATTCAACGATAGAGTTTATTGTAGAAAGTGTGATTTTATTGGCTCAAATTTGTGAACTTTGGTCACAAGCTTCATATCCAATGAGTCTGATGCAGGAGCAGTATTGGTTTCAATTTTGAGGCCTGCAATTGTTGATTGGATCCTTTTAGCTGTGCAGTTACATTGGTTGACATTGGGTAATCCCACTTGTTAGGCCTTACTCCCAAATTTATTGCTGTCGGTTACATTCCATATTCTAAGGCTGGTGGCTATCATAATTGATTGGTTATCAACATTATATATTATGGATTGAAGAGAGCTTGAGTTACTTCATCACGGCCTAAGTGGCAAATCTCTACTTGCTGGAAACGGGTTATCTACATTATATTTAGTACCTATAGCTAATTTCTTTCTCTGGCAGCTTCCTTATGGCAGATTTTCTAAACTTAGTTCAAACAAAAGGTTCAATTGTCAACAAGGAGCAAGGGAGAAACCCAGTTGAGGAATTTGAAGAAGAATCGTACATCTTTTAGGCGATCTAGTGTAATTTTAAGTCTAGTGTGATGTCCCCTTTATGAAGTAGGATTTAATAATAAATAAATAAACATAAAATATAAAAATAAATAAATAAACATATAATATAATTACAAGACAACTAAGTATTTCAATTTTGTGAAGTCTCTGACGAAACAAAATTGCAATAATCATACATGAAGAAGTCGGTTGTGCTATAGATGATAGAGACTAAGATATATGTATATCGAAGCTGACAATACTTATATACATTAGCATATTGACAATCACAAACAAAGATGGGTAGAGAGATATCAATAAAGATTATAAGAATTAAATATCAATAAAAAGTTAATGATTAAAAATCGACAAATTAATCAAGCCTCCTGTCGCTAATATTTACCATCGCTGATAATATTCAAACTCATCACCGTTACACAAAGGTGGTTCACATATTCTCTTCCGACACAATATTATCACACTATATTAACTCTCATGAATATGATAATCAGCGGTAATTAGTCCTTCAGATCCCATGAGTTATAAAGGTATGGCTTTCTCGGGCTGTGAAGGGTCTGAAAACAATCAATGATAATAATCTTCAACGGAACAGTGCGGTATGACAAAGATAACAGATTAACTTTGGATCGGGATTAATGAGGAATCAATATCTGTTATAAAGGCATGATTGGCATACATACAGCAATCTAGATGAAATGAACAGATATCGACAAAAGACTAATCCAAACTAATTAGCAGATGATGATCATTATTGACCATGGCGACGACTAAGGAAAGAATTAAGATTATCATTATCAGATTTAAATCGAGAGGAGTCAGAGACGTAAAGTCTGCTTCCAGGAAACAGACATCACAATTACTAGCACCATCGCTAAAAATAAAGGACGAAATGTTCATCGTGATCAAGGAAAGATTAAGTTATTAATCAGGTCTAAAACGAAATAGCAGTTCAATCCAAGTGGTGTGATGGAGTTCCTCAGTATGGATGCAATCAAGAGCTTCACTCTTAAGACTTGGTATAAAATGAGGATCAATTTCATTTCAACGATATCATCGAATTGGATGATCAAGGAGGATCACAGAAAAAAGGGAATACATATCAGCAGTATTCAGAAAAGGAATTAAAATCATATTTAATTGCTTGCAAGAATAGGGTGACAGCAAGTGGGATGCTGTAACTGATATATGTATTAATACTGGTTTATAGAAAAACAGAATATTATATCAGAATTCATCTGCATACTGTTAGGAATAATCATAAAGGGCCAATATAGGGTCTGATAAATATACATACTGCATGTATTTTATATCAGTTATGTTGTATATTATATATATTATATATTCCTAATCCATTTGTAGTCAGTAGACTCGGTACACTTTTAGCCACTCCTTAATCACTAATTATAGCCCCTTAAGAGGTTGGGTTGTGTTGTGTAGGGAGAAGCGGAGTAAATCCTCACAAGATAAGTTCTGAGATGGGTAAGGACATGTATTTCTAATGCCTTGAGGGAAAATCCCGAGATGAGTATGAACATGCGTGTTAATAACTTTTCTTTAGGGTTCCTATATACACAATATTAGATTAGGTTTCCTTAATATTAGTTTGTTTATTTTTCTTTTTATTTTTAGGTTTGTTAGTAGTTTTCTGTTCCAGCAGTTTTGTATAACAGTTTATAATTGTTATTGTCATCTCTTTTATATTTGCTTTGTTATTGTTGAAGTTATGATTCACGGAAAATAACAAATACTTATACTTTCCAGTTTTCCAATATTTCTATTTATTTTCAATCTTGGGCCAACAGTGGTATCAGAGCATTGGAACAAATCTGTGTGAAGCTTCCAAAGACTGGAGCATTTTTACAAGAAAATAAAATTGATTCAAGGAAAATCAATTTGCTTTTTATAAATATTTTTATAGGTTGTTTTCTCTGCTAAATTTTGGCAAGAAAATTTCAATAGTTATTTAAATTTGCAATCTGTGCAAATCGTGTTTTATTTTTGGATTCACAATGCAATCTATTGTTTCATTGATTGGGGAAACATTATATGGAAAAGATAATTGGATAGAATGGCATAGAAAAGTAGAAAATACACATCTTTAATGATTTATGGTCTAAAATATGTGATGGAAGTACTCAGCTTGCAGAACCAACTGATGCTAAAGAAAAAGAAATTTGATTATATAAAAATTCAAAAGCTTTGCCTTTGATAATAGCTTTTGTTAATGGAGAAGTGTATAGACATATACAGGGATGCACATTTGCTTGGGATGCCCTTCATTAATTAAAAAATTTATTTGATTCTCATTCAAAATTAGAGTTTATTCAGTTATAGTTAAAACTATTTAATCTTGAGTTGAAAAATGGTGATGTTATGAGTCTAGCTTTTGAAATTAGAGCCATAAAACAAGATGTTGATGCCGCTGGTGGGAAAGTTGATATATATCTCATAGCTTTTATTAAAGCACTTCTTCCAACACATTCCACATATCTAGAGTCTCTTCAAGCAAGCAACAAATTGAAAACCATTACTTTTGATCTATTGGTTGAAAAGTTAGCAGAGCGTGAGAAAGCATTTGGAAGGAAAATAGGAAATACAAATGAAAATGTGTGTTTTGCTCATCAAGAGAAACCTCCAAATAAAATCTCTTCAAGAGGTGGTTATAGTGATAGAGGGAAAGGTAGAGGTCAATGGAAGAAAAATGATAATCAAAATGATAGGCAATTTTTATATTGTAAAAGATGTGGTAGAAAAGGTAGTCATGAAGCACATGAATGCAAGCTCTCTTGGGATAAGATAGAAAGTTTTAAAGAAAACTCTTTTAAGCAAAAAGATAAAACCAAAGTTTATAATGATGATAAACCTTCAGATGATAAAATTTCAGGAGCCGTTCAATTTGCTTGTGATAGTGATGGTGATCACTGTGCACTTTCTATTTCAGAGTTTGCTTCTAATTCATCATGGTATGATTATTGGATTTTAGATATTGGAGCCACACAACATATGGCATTCCAAAGTGATTACTTTGAAGAATTTCATGACAGTGCTTGTGGTTCAATTTACTTAGCAGATAAATCAAGTCTCAAATCTGTTGGAAAAGGAACTATTCGATTTAAGTTGTCTAATCTTCCAGATTTTGTGCTTCATGATGTTTTATTTATTCCTCAATTACAACGTAATTTATTATCACTTGTATTGATTCGACAACAAGGGTACTCTATTTTGTTAAAAGATGGCCAAGTTGTTGTAAGCAAGCCATCTAATAATCAAGTTGTATTGACTGGATGTGAGGATGGAAGATTATTAAAATTAAATGGCACTTCTGCTCTTTCTAAAAATTTTGCATATCTTACTGAGGAAGGTAATCTATCTACTACTCTTTTATGGCATGCAAGATTTGGGCATATTTGTTATGATAAAATTCATATCCTGAAAAAGAATGGTGATGAAGGTTTGCCTGTTTTGCCTAAATCAATTGAAAAATGTGAAGCATGTATTCTTGCAAAGCAACATAGAAATTATTTCCCTCATTCCACTTGGAGAGCACAAAGGAAATTGCAGCTTATACATTCTGATTTGTGTGGGCCTTTACCATAACTTCTGTGAGAGGATCTTGGTATTTTTTGTTGTTCATTGATGATTACAATCGCATGACTTGGATTTATTTCTTGGAGCAAAAATCAGAAGTTTTTTAAATTTTTAGAAGATTTCGTGTTATGATTGAAAACCAAGCTCAATCTCAAATTGGTACTCTTCGAGTAGACAATGGTGGAGAATTTACTTCTCTAGTTTTTGAGGATTATCTACGTCAAAATGGGATTCAATATCATCTAACTATTTCAAGTACTCCTCAACAAAATGGAGTTGTTGAATGTATGAATAGAACCATCATGAATATGGTCAGAGCAATGTTATACTTTAAAGGAATCAAGTTGCATTTTTGGGCTGAAGCAGCAAGAACTGCAGTCTATCTTCGTAATAGATCACCATCATCTGCACTTCACCAAGCAATTCCATATGAAGTCCGGTTTGGGTATCCTCCTTCTATTCAACATCTTTGGATTTTTGGGTCCACTTGCTATGCTTTAATTTCGAAGGAAAAAAGAAGTAAGTTGCATCATCACAGTTTTAGATGTATTTTTCTTGGATATTCTGAATCTTCCAAAGCATATAGGTTGTATGATGAAACTAACAAGAAATTCATCATTACACATGATGTTGTATTTTGTGAAACTTCTAAAAGTGCTGAAAATATTGAATGTCAATTACAACAACTTGATAAACTTTCAAAATATTCTCCTTGGATAAAAAATTCTTGTGATCGTATAGATTCTGGGGGGACCCCAACTTATTTAGCCTCACCTTTCATGAATTCACATGTAGAATCTATACCTAAACCTGTCCTAACTCAATCTAATGCATCTATGAATGAGTAAGAAGAAACTCTCTCAAATGATAGGCCTGAAATTTTACAACCATTGACCACTACTGAAACATCTTTTGTGCAACCAAAATCTTCTCATAAGTGGGCAAAACAAGTCCAACAAACTTTGAAAGATTTAAGACCTGGTGAAATAGGTAAAACAGGTACAAGAAGTTCTTACAAGGCAAGGCTACATGCTCAATCTAATGAGTCTTTTGATGAACTCAATCTCATAAGTGACTCTGAACCAACTTCCTATAATGAAGCTAAAAACATTGTAGTTTGGAGGCAAGCTATGCAGGATGAGTATGATGCACTTTCAAAAAATGGCACATGGGAGTTTATTGATCCACCACTTGGTTGTAAGCTATTGGGTGCAAGTGGATTTTTAGAAATAAATATAAAGCAGATGGTACACTTGAAAAATACAAAGCTTGACTTGTTGCTAAATGATATGCTCAAAAAGAGGGAATAGATTTTGATGAAACATTTTCACCTACAGCAAAATGGACCACCATTTGTGCTTTGTTGAGCCTTGTAGCTCATAATGGGTGGAAAATTCACCAAATGGATGTCAAGACCGCATTCTTAAATGGCGATCTTAAAGAAATAGTCTATATGACTCAACCTCAAGGGTATACAGTTAATGGGAAAGAACATCAGGTATGCAAGCTTGCCAAATCATTATATGGTTTGAAACAAGCTCCTCGGGCCTGGTACGAAAAACTTACTGAGCATCTCTTGAAGTTGAATTTCAAGCATTTTGAATTTGATGATGCAACACTTTTTGTTAAAAAGATTGATAATATTATTATCTATCTTGTTGTTTGTGTGGATGATTTATTTATCACTGGCACTGATGAGAATAATATTCAAGATGTGAAAGAACAATTGAAGCAAGGTTTTGATGTGACTGATTTGGGTCATCTTCATTACTATTTAGGTATTGAGATGATTCAAAAACCTCATTCAATTTTTATTACCCAACAAAAATATATTGGTGATCTTTTGCAAAAGTTTGGCATGGTTGCTTGCAAGCCCCTTCTTACTCCTATGGAGCAAAATCTTAAACTCACATTAGATGAATCCTCACCATTGGTTGATGCAACTATATATAGGAAACTTGTGGGCAATTTGATCTATGCTACAACTACTTGTCCAGATATTTCTTTTGTTGTTGGGAGTTCTTTCAAGGTTTATGCAACAACCTAGACAAACTCATTGGTTTGCTGCTAAAAGAATTCTTTGATATTTGCAAGGTACTCAACACTATGGGCTCAAATACTCTCAGACAAAAGAGTTTTCTTTGCTTGGCTATTCCGATTCAGATTATGCAGGTGATTCAACAGATGGCAAATCTACAACCGGGTTTTCAATGCATCTTGGGTCTGATGCAATCTCTTGGAAATCTAAAAAATAATCAGTCCCCGCTGTCTCTTCTTCTAAACCTGAATATATGGCAATCTCTGAAGCAACTCGGGAAATCTCATGGATTAGAAGAATTCTTGAAGACTTGCAAACACCACAGATTTCATCAACCCCACTCTTCATTGACAGTCAATCTGTTATCAAAATGGCTAAAAATTTAGTCTTTCATGACCGTACCAAACACATCAACACGAAGTTTCATTTGATTCGGCATCATGTGAAAGATGGCAGTATACATCTCAAATATTGTCCCACTGCAGATCAGCCTACTGATATTTTTACCAAGGCATTGGGCAAAGAAAAGTTTGAGAAGTTTAGAGGAATGCTTGGCTTAACCCTTTCAGATTAAGGGGGGGATGTTAATAACTTATCTTTAGGGTTCCTAAATACTCAAGATTAGATTAGGTTTCCTTAATATTAGTTTATTTATTTTTCCTTTTATTTTTAGGTTTGTTAGTAGTTTTCTATTCCAGCAGTTTTGTATAACAGTATATAACTGTTATTGTCATCTCTTTTATATTTGCTTTGTTATTGTTGAAGTTATGATTCACCGGAAATAACAAATACTTTCCAGTTTCCCAATATTTCTATTTATTTTCAGTCTTGAGCCAACACATGCATTCCCAATGCGTTAATGGAGCTTGCTTGTAGATTGGTGTCCAAATGCCCTAGGACAAGTAAATCCCCATCCTCCTTAGAGTTGATGTTTAGGAGACAAGTAAGAAATTGGGGCTTAAGTATGTTATTTGTGAAATTTATTATAAATAAATTGTTTCTGCATAGTGAAGAATGTTAATTATTGGGATATTGGCAGTCTCCTAGTAAGGAACATTACAGAAACTAAGTTAAATTTCCATTTCCAAGCACAAGCCCAACCCTACTTGGGAATTCTAGGGTAAATAAAGTAAAGTCCCAATTGGGAACATTACATCTAGTCATGAGTATTAGCGGAGGTCATTTTCTGTTCAATTCTTGGAGTCCAAATTAACAGAGGCATTATCATAGTAGTCTATCGTTTTGGGAGGGAGGTATTGCAATATAAGTAAAGCTGTTATGAAGTAGATTTTTCTGAATATTCTGGACATGTTGAGTGATACCAAGAAATTTTGTGGTGTAATTTTTTTAGGTTTTGTAGTTAATTGTTTCAGGATTTGAAAATGTTAAAATTCTGTTTGTTGATAGTTACGGTTTCAATTTTTAATTAAGAAAGTGTTATAGCTGCGAGGATCAGTAGTCCTTCATTGGGTACCTGATTCTGGTCTGCGTCAAGATGATCTTCACAGTTTATGAAAAACAGGACATTTCTATGATGTGCTATACGCATGAGGAAATATGAATGCTCAGATGGAGTGCAGAAAACCAACTCAATGGTGGTCGATAGTAAATACCGTTGATTTGTTTGTGAGGAAACTGGCATGAAAACTTGGGCCAAGGATCTCTTTCTTATCAATCTGAAAAGTCTAGTCAATAGAAACAGAATTTGAAATCCAAGACTATCATCAGCAAAGTTTTAAAAAAGGAAACAAAAAATACCACTAGGTGCTACAGAACGACCCATTAGACCACAACTAGATAGCTCAATTGAGTAAAGATGGTATTTTACTAGTGGAATAGGAAATGCAGGAGGATAGCGTCGATGTCATGGACATGGAGATTTAAAGACCTTTATAATAGACATAAATGCCAAAAAAAACAAAGGTGAACTGCGGTGAGTGACTATCCAAATCCATTTATATATTGTACTCAACCTTTGAATCTTATTAAGGAGTGAAATACTTAATATTTGTTTTAAAAAAAATGTTTACATTCTTGAACCGGTTAAAATACTAAAGGAGAATTTAAAAATAAAAAATTAAAAAAATCATGAGGTATTTGAGTTGATTTAGGAAGAAAATGCAATTATGGAAAAAGAGGAACATATTACCTTCTCGACAATTATACGATCTCCGACCTCCAAAGTTGGACACATAGACAAGGATGTAATGAACATAGGCTCCGCCATTACTCCGCTTAATACAGCCGAGAGCAAAGCCGCTACAACCACCACCTTCCAGGCGTCCATTCGCTCTGTCCTGTACGGAGACGAACTTCACTCCTCTCCGGCCCTGAACACACCCAGCCTAGGGACCTCAAAAACTCGTTGCATGGCATCCATTTCGTCGATTGGAACGGAAAAAACCTGCAACATGTTGACATTGACCCTCAAATCCCCCTCCTCTGAGACTATAAATTTTCTCACAAGGCGACGCCGAGAACGATTTTAAACTCACTAGTAAACAGTGGGAGAAATTTGAAGATACTGAGAATTTCGTTGAAGGGTTTTCTTCCATGTAAAGTTTCCACTCTAGCACCGTTACGTAGCGAGAGGATACATTCAGAATAGTACTATTAGAATAGATAGCATTAGAATATTGCTTCTATTACATAGATCCTCTCATGTTAGAATATTATTTCTATTACATTCTATTTGAAAGGATGTGGTTGTAAAGGCTTTGATCTCAAATGTGTTAAGTGAGTAATTGCGGAGCCGATGTTCATACCATCTTCGTCTGTGCACCATTGTTCGTTTATCTTGTCCATTGTGACATGTTTAACCTCATTTGATTTTAGTGGAGAGGAAATTTCAGACTACTCAATCCTGGTCAACCAACATATCAAAAGTAATGAGAAATTTACATAGAAAAGATTCAGAAAACTCAACCTTGATCAACCAATATATCATTTAGAAAAGTAATGAGAGAATTACATGGAAATTATTTATGACTGTCATTATCAGTCCTTAAGAGTAACGAACCTGCTACAAGGGCACTGTCATTCGAACTGGAATATTTTTCTCCACCGAATGGTGAGGGGCAACCTCTCTCCACCAAATGGTCTGACTTTGACTTTTATGTTTAAAACAATGAGCTATCAAAGCAAAAGGATAAAACCTAACATTTGTTTCCAACACCCAATAAGAGTCTTCAAAAAATGTTAATTTTCTATTTATTTTTTAATTTTCACTTGCACATATTTATAAAATTATAGGGGCATTGTTTGTAAGTGATTAATTTAGATCAATTCTTTTATATTAATTTTTTTAGTAAAGTATAGATGTATTTTTTTAAAAAAACATTATTAAAAAGTAATCAATTATGGGAGGGTATAAATTAGAGATTTACTTGGAAACTCCTTATGAATGTTAACTACTAGTCTTTAGTAGTAACTACATATTTACTTGGAAACTCTCTATGATTGTTGTCACCACACAAGACTTCCTAGCTTGCTCCAACGACACTCTCATGTCACTCTCATGTGATTGGAATCATCTTCTCCACAAATATTGATGAAGGCTTAATCTCTCTCCATGGCTTGACTTTCACTTTTACCTACCACACATAAACTTTTAGCCATAAGAGCAATTTTTGTGGAAATATGAAAGTGTTTTATAAGGTAGATTTTTTTACGAGTACAAAAATGAAAGTGTTTTATAAGGCAAAATTTTTTATTTATTATTATGTTATTATGCAAAACCTATTTTTTTGTTTGTATTTTAAAAGTATTGGTCTTTTTGTATTTTATTAAGAAAAATTAAAATGAACGTGGTATTTTATAGTTGGCTCTTTGATTGAGCTATGGTATGCAAACCCTAGTCATGGGATGATTTTCCCTACCTATTTCCTTTGCCTCCCACATTCTCTATATGGATGTATATCCTTTGAGTATTGGGAATGAGAGAGTAATCTATAGGGAGGATGAAGTCTTTATAAGCCCTAATGAATACCAACCAAGTAATAATTTAGAGAAGCCCTACAATTTGATGAAGAATATGTGATACCTAAATAGGTGTGCTTCAATTTGGGAGGTCAAGGAGGAGAAAATCCCAACCCTTGAGAAAAAAGAGGTAAGGATTATATGCTTCCCATGGTTTTGGAACTTAACCCTAATAGGTAAATGGTTGATTCAATAAAAAAAGAAGAGTATATGCTTTTACATGCTTGGATAGAAGTACAGTGCCCACCAAGAAATTTTTTGATAACTAGCTTGTTTCAAGTTGAGGCAAAAAAATTGGTATTTATTATTCATTTTGCATAATGATTCAGAAAGAGTTATTTATAATTTTGATTTAAAAAAATACAAAATGCAGGATAGAATAATTGAAAAACACACACACATATAATCACCCTAAAATGGAATAATAGAATCAAAGGCCCTATTTTCCCTAACTCGGGACCAAGTCCTTAATAATGTCAGTCTGATTACCAATAAATTGGCATAAATAATCAAAATCATAAATTTCATTAATTGATTAAAAATCCTAGTAATTATCCTTGGCATGAATTAATTAAATCTAACTCATTAAATACATGGCTAAGGAAACTAAATAAAATTAATTGATAAATGAATTCAAATTACATGTCACCTCTCAAGGGGACAACAAAGACAAATGCAACCAATCAGGAGTCAGTCACATGGATCACTCACATGGATCAAGTGAGGGTGAAGGGAAACCCTCCATCTCAAGTCAATCACAACCATTGGATTCATCACACTTTCTATAAAAGAAAAATTTTCAAATCTCACCTCACATAGATTAATTGCATTCATACTTACATGTTGTAGATTTTAATTCTTAATTATGCACCTTCATTCATAGTTTAAATTCACTTTCAATTTGATAATAGAATTCAATAGTTTTCAATTCAATGCTCATGTTTATTTAATTACATGCACTTAAATCTCTCATTCTAGAATTGTAATGTCACTGACTAGGATCTAATTCTGAGAGCCATCTTGATCTCAATTATACTCTTTCTAGTTAGAGAGAAATAAGATGCTCTTGTAGTTTATTTCTGCTATTAAATTTGATAGTTGATTCCTAATGGACTAACAAATTAATATTCTATTTAAGTGTTGTGTTGCAACTTGCAAGTACAATATCCACACACAAATTTTTGGCACCCACCGTGGGGCCTAGCCCTAGATTTCTTGAATCACATTTAGTAAAGATTGCATCTGGTAAATCCTTAATCACATTTGGGATCCTTAATCACATTTAGTAAATCATTAATCACATCTAGGAAAGCTCACATTTGGGTTCAAATCCTTATTGCATTTGGTATTTCAAATTGTAGAATTAAGATTTATAATGACTAATGAGTTGATTTGATGTGTTTTGGTGATTTAAACAACTTAACTAGTGATTGCAAGTCGAATTGTTGAAGACTAAGATTCAACAAGAGACTATTAATGGATTGTGTGCAAGTTGCCTTTGAAGCAAATTAAAAATATTATGTCTTCTTAAATTTTCTTAGGCATTGAATTAGAAGTTGGATTTAACCTCAAATTTATCTAAGGATTATGCTCTTTCTTCCAAGTGGACAAATCAGAAACTCAAAAGTCAATTTGAGTGGTTATTAAATTTGAACTTCAAGGGAAAGAATTTGCTTGATGTTCTTGAGAGAAGTGAAGAGGTAGAGAAGAATACTCTCCTCTCTTTGAGAGAATGAAAACCTCGTACCCTTAGATCTGATCTATTCTATTGCTTTAATCTTTAGAGGGTCTGTCGGTTGAGGTAAAAAGCTCCCGGGAATGACCCAAGTGAGAATGAGTAGACGCAAATTCATCCACCTCACCATAATCAATATGCTTCCTTGAGATTAAAGTCTTGGAAGACTTAATCATTTTTTCCTTGGAATAAGGATTTTATCTTTCCTTGGACATGCTTGGATGTTGTGTAGATCGGAGCCGCTTGAATCTTGCTTGTGAGACTACACACATCTAAGTACTCATAGAGCTATAGGCCTCAATCTTGCCTTGTGTGAGACTATGGGAGATGGTTATAAACAGATGCCCAAATTAGATACTTTATGCTAGTGGCCTCCTGAACTACATCTAAAAGGTTAGTTGTGATTATGTAAGGGAAATAGTAATTCCCCCAAGAAAATCACCATATCGAGCCCCCATTGATGTTACTGTTAGCTACTAAAATTGCACCCTTGTAAGATTACAGAAAACCTAAAATTTCAAAGCAACATGGGAATTTTCATGGGTTGTGGGTCACCCAAAAATGGAAAGAACTTCTGGGATCTAGGTTGGTTACTATTAGACACTTCACTTAAAGTTACAAACTTTATGAGGGAAAGGGAAAGAAAGATGATAGAAAAGAAATCTAAAGCTATGGTGATGCACCTAAATGTTCTTCAGACCTATAGCACAACTTGCATACACCAGTTAATCAATGGAAAATACTTAAGTACACAACTCAATCTTAGTATGTCTCTACATAAGTATCCATTAGAAGGCTATAATTCTCAATCACTATAAGGAAATCTATCTCTCATAGCTAGAAATCTTCATTTTAACACATCTTATGACCTACAGTACACATACATTATGCAAAAAGGTACTATCATTGAGACAAAATTACAAGTAAATAGAAGAAAAACCTCACAAGTAATCATATCAATCAACTATTATGCACACAATAAAATAGAGAAATGAAAAGGCAAAAATATTGTGTATCCATTAACCATCAAGGTGCTCACTGTCATACATGTCCAATCTAAGTTATAAAATAATGCAGAAAAATGCCAAAGGACTCAACATAAGTCACAAAGTACCAATATGCATAATCAAAACTCCTCTAAAATGAGTTGCAACACCCCATAAGTGCAAACTCTACTCCAACCAACTAGGGTCGGATGTAGAAAAATAGGCCCAAAAATAGCACCTAAAAACCACTAAAAAGATGTCCTTGTGGTGGAAAAAGTCACTCCAACCCATAAAGGACTGAACACCTCATCAAAACCACCCATGAAATGCTCAATAAGCTCATAAATGACCCATCAATTACCTTAGAGAAGTAAAAATAGCCTCCTCCTAAATCTTCTCCAACCTCCCTATATCCACTCTTCATGTCTCCAAACTGATTCCAACTTCTAAGAAGTCCACAAGATCATCAATGCCCACTTATCTCTCCATAAGACCAAGTCTAAAAACACATGCGAAAAATGAAATCCCATTTTGCCTATACGTTGAATATAGAAAACCAATACCCCAATTTTGCATATTTTAAAACATAATGAGCCATATAATTTATAAAGGCATTCCAAGTTCATTTGTTTGATGATAAATGATATACAAAATAATAAATTCCCTCTTTTTGCCTCCAAAAATTCAAAACTAATTAATTATATGTTGAAAAAAATCGAACACATAATAATCAATTCAAATTATACTTAAAATAGTAAAAGAGAACAAAGATTAAAATAATATTATTTTTAATATATAGTAATAAACAATATGTTTATTAACATAATTTACTAAAAATAATACATCCTAATCTAACTTGCCCTATCCTACCAACATAAACACTAAAAACTTTGACTACCTAAGGCAATTAATAAAAATACCTCTCACTCGGGCGGTCATGAACAGGTTAATATGGAATTTTGTATTAAAAAAATCCCATAAAAACTCGTGGGTTTCAAAAGAAAGTTCTACGGCATTTGGAATACCCTAAACCGATAAGGCACAAGTCATTTGGTCATTCACACTTGGACAAACTTTTTCTCTACTTCTGGTCAAGCGTTGCCATGGGGTTTCTGTGGAGATTTAATGACAGTCTTTGGCTTGAATCTCAGTTCCTCTCCTTCATATCTGGTTGATTGGTATGTTTGATGAACATTTTCCTTTGAAATCTAAAGGTTCCATGGGATAGACTTGAAGAAAAAGAATATAATTCTTCTATGTTCCTTTCTTTATCTTGTGGCCATGATCAAGGGTTGATATATTTTGTTTGATTTGTATGTTTTTCTACACTAATAGCTTTTAGTTCTTTTTAGGGCTCATTGTAGCTTTCAATCCTGAAGCTTCTTCATGCTATGACTATCAAAAATCTCTTATTGATGCATTCTACCTTCAAGACAAGAATCTTTTAGTCCTGAAATGTCTCTCTTCTTGTCACATGTCCTTACTTTGTTTGAAATAAAACCTTGAAAAGTTCAAAGTTTTGTGCTTCATGATTCAATGATACATATGAGCTTTTTAGAATTCTTATGTTCGGTATATAGAAATGGATACCCCCTACTTTATTCTGAGCCATAGCTTTTCATTTTTATTGGATCACTTCATGTTCTTTATGTAAATTTGATAATGTAGCATGTTGTTTTCTTATCTCAGGAAAGTCACTTGCTAAATTTGTTTATCCATTTACTATGCCTTGTGACCTATTGGAATTATTTTAATTGCTATCCTGGGTAGTGTTTTCACTTTGCACGATGAATGCATTTTGATAATAAATGAATGTTGTTTCTCTTTTGGAACATTGTTAACTATTAATCAAGATTGACTCTTGTCACTTGAATCAACACTTTTCCTTAGTGTCTTTGGATTTAGTAGTTCATCTAGAACTATGATTGCATTGACTAATATTCAATGATCCCTATGGATACTTTTTCTATTTCATGTTAGAAAACCTCCATTTGACCCATGTTGATATCATTTGTTGGTCTTTATAACATCATTGTTATGCTGGCATCTATGTTTTTTTTCATTGGTCTTCCATGAACTTTTTAATGTATTCTTGTTGCAACAAGGTTCACTTCTTGGATTTGAATAAGATTGTAACCACTTCTTCTATTGTTGATGATTTTCCATTTATATACCAATTCCCAATACTATGAAACATGCTTCTTATTGATACATGTAGCTTGATTATCATTGCATTCTTCCAGATGCTACTCTAATTCTTATAATGTCCTTGTAGCTATACCCACTTTACTTCATTTATACTGATCTTCTGTTGTAAAATTGACGCTCTCTATTAGGTCTACTCTTTTATTTCTAATACCTTCTTTGATGTTGTATCAATGAAGCACAAATATCAATGTAGTTGAAAATATCATTCTCTTATGATGTTCATTCCTTACTTCATTGATGCACTTTGGTACTTTGTTGATTTGGCTCTTGTGGCACTTGGTTCCATCATTTTGCACTGTATATCACATTGATGTTATTATTTGATTGTAGTGCATTTTCTATCTTGTAGCACATTGGGCTCAAACCTTGTAGGAGCCACATTTTACCCCATGTGCTCCAGGATTGCACATGAAGCAAACATGTTAGGAATAAATCATTTTTCTTTCAATTTGGAAGTGACATATGTCTATGTGGGCACATTGGTAGAGTAGGGTACAGTCATTACTTAGAACAAAATGTTCTAACTCATTGCATCTCTTCTTTTTTCAAGTTTTGGGATAACAAGGAGTGGGGACTTAAAAATCAAAGCAGGACGACAACCAAAAGACCACTCCTACTCCTGCCAGTCAGTTAGGTAATGATTGGCCTCTATTGTCACTTCTTTTCTTTTCTATTTATACACATTGTACTATCTTAAAATGGACGCACTTCATTTTGAGACCCATTATCCCTCCTTAACATGGTTTTGGCCTCTCTCTCATCTTCTAACATGGTCCTTTAGGTGCTATTTTATCACCTTTTTGGTCATATCTTTCGGCGGTTTCATCATCCACTGATTCTTTCTGCACCTTTGAGGCCTCAGGGACCCCTTCTGGTACCCCCTTGGGAATAAGTTAACCAGGTCAACCTGTTCCAGGAAGAGGTTGACCTTATTCGACCTCTTACCTAAGGAAATTTAAATGTGGGGCCTGAAGTGCCTCGGGTTTGCCGATTGATTTCTTTTTCTCTTGGGTTGACTTGCTCTGTTTTCGATCCTAAAAAACTATTATATAAGGAGGCTTGGGCATTTAATTTTCATCAAGATCAAGATACATCATCATTCTACAAGAAATTAAGAGAAATCATACACACTTTCATTAGATTTCAAGAAAGCATCTTCAAGCATTCATCAAATTCGAGCATTTTCTTCTTGTTGGAAACTACAATTGAAACAATTGTTACATTGTCATTGATGTCAAACCTTAACTGGTAAGATAGTTGTTATCTAGTAGAGTACCATATCTTTTGATTGATGAAGAGGATTTGAAAAGAGGAGATAACAAGGGGACCTAAGGAAAGGTTGAGTTATGTGATACTTCAATGGGTACTTGATTAGTTGGCACATTGACAAGGTAATGTGTTGTTTATCATTAACACTGAGTGGAGAAGAAAGACTGGAAACATAGGCTTAACCGAGTAAAAGTAAATAAATTTAGTTTAAGCCAAGTGATGTTGGTGTCGACTGAGTGCCAGTATATGTTGAGCAAATCTAGTGTCAACTGAGTGCCAGTATATGTTGAGCAAATCTAGTGTCAACTGAGCATTAGTAATTGCCGAGTGATAGATAATTAACCGAGTGAAGACAATATTTGTCGAGAAGGAAAGTTTTAGCGACGACCAAGGAGATGAACATAGTATTGACCGAGTGTTAGTAATTTACAGTTTGTGAAAGAATTGAGAATCCCAGCCGACATAGTTGAATTCTTGGAATATGTAAAACATGTTGAAATTATTAATGAATGGTATGGAGCATTTAATACATGGTAAACCATTTTCTTATAGAGTCAAAGAGAAGTTTGGAAATGTATCTAGAAGGAAAAGTAGGAGAACAAAATGATGGAAGGATTCGATGAATCTAACCTAAACCTAAGATCTACAGAATAGATTAAGCAACAAAAGATTAATCTACTTAATCAAGGAGGTATAATGATGACCTAATTGTGAGGTTAAGGATAGAGAGAGAAGAGGTTGATGTTATTGACTGATGAATCTAAGCATAAGGCTAAGGAGAAGCTGTGAAGAGCTAAACAATGTTGTGGTGATTGCTTGAAGATAAGTTCCGAGCAGATCAGAGATGGAGATGGAAATGAAGGTTAGTCAGTAAATCAACATATGAGCATATTGGATATGTATTTTCAAAGTGAGTTGTATATTTAAGATTAGAACCTATTGTTACTTTCTAACCATTGTATCGTCAAAATCCTTTAATCAAGGTTGACCTAACAGTCATTGTTGTAAACCCTTTAATCAAGGTGACATTCTAATGGAATTTTCTTAAGCCTTCTAACCAGGCCACTTTTAATAGAGTGATCAAAGCCTTTAACAGGGTCACACCTAATAGTGTGTATTGTTATCCTTTAACAAGGTTGGATTCTCATAGAGCTCACTTCAAAAGAGTGAAAATTAGTAGCATGTTACTAGTGGTTTTTCCCAAACTGGGTTTCCATGTTAAATCCTGGTGTTATACTTGTGTGAATGTTATTTGATGTGAATGATGTTGAAATTTTTATATTCTACAAGTTGATTACTTTTGGATAGTGGACTGCAAGTTTTATGTTATTGATATATGCTATAGAGACCGAGTGAATTGTTGATTAGATCTAAGTTTGTTGAAGAGCTAGAAAGTTCAATTAGTACATCTGGACCTGAGGATAACTGATTCACCCTCCTCCCAGTTATTCTAAAATCATTCTAACAATTGGTATCAGAGTTGTTGGTGCTTGTAGAGAAAAATTTTAAAGGTACTTGAAGCTAATGATCAAGATGTACAAAAAGGAGGTACCAAAGCTGAACAAGGAGAACTTCCCTGCATGGAAGAGTTTGATGAAATTGCACCTTCCTGGTATTGGTGATTTAACGAAATACTATGTGGAAAATGATTATGTAACACCTGTTGCACATTTGACTATCAACGAGATGAAAGCAAAACAAGAACACAATCAGGCAATGTTGGAGATTGCATCTGCCCTAAGCTATCCTGAATTCAAAGACATCAAGGACTGTACTAATGCAAAGCAAATGCGGGACACTCTAGCAGCTATCTGTGGTGGGGACACAAATGTATTGAGAGCCAAATCTAAAAGTTTAAGAGGTAAGTTTGATGAAATGAAAATTCAAGAAGGTGAAAACATTACTCAATATTGTGGTAGAATTAAGGAGGTAGTAAATGCTATTAGAGTAGTTAATGGAAACATTGATGATGAAACTATAATTAGTAAAGTATTGAGAACCCTGCTTCCTTTCTATGCTATTAGAGTTTTTGCAATACAAGAATCAAGATGTAATCCTGGTAATGTCCTAACTTTAGAAAGTCTTGTTGGCAAGCTTACTGCTTTTGAGTTGTCTAATTTTGATAATTTCACTATTCACAACATTGAATCTGCATTCAAATCTCAAATGGTTCTTCATAAGTCTAAGGAGGGAAAATAAAGATGTGTGAACAGTGATAGTAACATCGACAGTGATAGTGGCACTTCTGATGATGATCTAGATGATCTTGAGGCACTTATGGCTAGAAGGCTATAGAGAGAAAAAGGAAAATTCAAAGGTAAACTTACTATAATCTATTTTTCATGTAACAAAGTTGGCCATATTGCAGCAAGTTGTCCTGACAGGACTGACAAGGATGAAAGAAGGGGAAAAAGTATAAAGATAAAAGAAATGACAAAGATCACAGAAGGTACAAAGACTACAAAGATAAAGGTAAGAAATCTTGTTATATTTTTGAAGAGGAAACTGACAGTGAAACTAGTGAATCTGATGAATGTGATATAGACATTGTTTATGTTTCTATGAAAGATGATTCTGATTTTGATGAGAAAAATGCACTTATTTCATATGTGAGTAAAGGTGATAAATGGATTATTGATAGTGGTTGCTCACATCACATGACTGCTAATAAAAGTAAGTTTGAAACCCTAAATCATTAGAAAGGTAGAAGTGTTAAGTTTGGTAATGATGCACCATGTGTTGTGAAATGAAAAGGATCAATAAGATTGACTAATAAGATCAGATGTGATAATGCTTATTGGGTAGATGATTCTGATGAAGATGAGAAAATTGCACTTATTTCATATGTGAGTAAAGGTGATAAATGGATTATTGATAGTGGTTTCTCACATTGCATGACTGGTGATAAAAGTAAGTTTGAAACCCTAAAACATTACAAAGGTAGAAGTGTTAAGTTTGGTAATGATGCACCATGTGTTGTGAAATGAAAAGGATCAATAAGATTGACTGATAAGATTAGATGTGATAATGCTTATTGGGTTGAAGGTCTTAACTATAATTTGTTGAGTGTTGCACAGTTGAACAATACTGGTTACTGAGTTGAATTTTATCACAGAAAGGCTAAAATATTTGATGCCACTGGTGAACTAATTGGAAGTGGAGAACAAACAAGAGGTAATTTGTTCTATCTAGACCTATCTGAAGAAACATGTTTGTTTGCACAATTTGATGATGTATGGTTATGGCATAAGAGGTTGTGTCATGTAAACTTTGACAATTTGGTAAATATTAGTAAGATGAAGAAAGTTAGATGTTTGCCAAAATTGAAGAAACCTGATAATGTGATGTGTAAACAGTGTCAATTGGGAAAAATGACAAAGTCTAGTTTTAAGAGCAAAACATATACTTCTGACAATATTTTGGAATTGATTCATACTGACCTTTGTGGACCTATGGGTGTGCAAAGCTACTATGGTGATAATTATTTCATTCTATTTGTTAATGACTATTCTAAAATGATGGCTATGATGTTTTTAAAAGAAAAATATGATGTCTTTCAGTTGTTTAAGTGGTATTTGCAAAAGTTGAGAAAGAAACAGGTAAAAGCTTGAAATGTTTAAGATCTGACAAAGGAGGAGAGTTTATATCAAATGAGTTCAATATATTTTGCAATGATAGAAGAATAAGAAGACAAATGTCTGTACCAAGGACACCTCCACATAATGGTATAGCAAAGAGAAGAAACAGATAAATTATGGATTGTGCTAGAACATTGATGATAGAGAAGAATGTTGCACAGAAGTACTGGAGATAAGTTGTAAGTTCAACTATTTATACCTTGAACTGAGTATAAATCAAGAAAGGTACAAATGCTACACCTTTTGAGTTATGGTATGGATATGCACCTAATGTGAAGTATTTTAAAGTCTTTGGAAGCAAATGTTATATACTGAAAGACAATAGAAATGGAAAAATTGATAAAAAAAGTGATGAAGGCATATTCCTAGGTTATTCCATTAAGAGAAAAGCTTATAAGTGTTTGAATTCTAACACTAACAAAATTGTGGAAAGTAAAAATATTAGAGTTGATGAATAAGCAGAAAATAATGAAGTTGAGTGCAAGCAAGAACATGAAGATTACAGATCTTTTGTATACATGGAAGAAGGAGAAGCCAATAATGTACCAAAACCAAATGTCGAGGAACAACATGAACCTGCCGAGCCACAACAAGAAAATGTCGAGCATCAGGAGGAGGATGTCGAGCAATTAGAAGAAGAGATAGAAAATTTACAAGATGAACTTGAAGATCAAGAATAAGTAGAAAGGAAATTTGAACCTACATTGGCACAATATGTAAGAAGACATCACAAGCCATAATAAATCATTGGAGATAAATAATTTGGAGTCATGAAAAGAAGTAAGTTGAAAGATCAAACATGTTTATTATGTGAATTTGAGCCTAAGACAGTGAAAGATGCTTTAGATAATGAAGATTGGATACAAGCCATGAATGAAGAAATAGAGCAGATAGAAAAGAACAAAACTTGGACACTAGTGCCGAGACCAGAAGATAAGAATGTTATTGGAACAAAATGGGTATTCATAAATAAGCTAAATGAACATGGAGATGTCACTAGGAACAAAGCTAGATTGATATGCAAGGGATATGCATAGGAAGAAGGCATTGGCTATGGGGAGACATTTGCCCCAGTTGCAATATTGGAAGGAGTGAGGACTCTACTTGTATATATAGCATATAAGGGATTCAAAGTGTATCAAATGGATGTCAAATCTACATTTGTGAATGGAATATTGGAAGAAGAAGTATACATTGAACAACTAGAAGGAATTGTTGACCCAAGCAAAAAGAATATGGTTTGTAAACTACATAAGGAACTGTATGGATTGAAGCAAGACTCTAGAGCATGGTATGAGAGACTACACAATTATTTGATAAAGATTGGATTTGTAAGGACAAATGACAACAACAATATGTATTTGAAGATTGAAAAAGGTAAAGGGATATTGTTAGCTAAAATATTTGTTGAAGATATTATATTTGGAGGACAAGATGCCCTATGTCAAACTTTTTCAAATGAGATGCAAATTGAATTTGAAATGTCTATGTTTGGTGAGATCGAATTCTTTGCTGGTTTGCAAGTTTATCAGATGAAGAAATGTACCTATATTACTCAATCTAAGTATGTCAAGGAGATACTGAAAACTTTTGATATGGAAGATTTCAGACCAATAAGTACACCTATGGCTATTGGGAAAAAATTTATCAAAAACTGATGATACAAATGAAGTCAATCAAACCCTGTATAGATCTATGATTGGAAAGTTACAATATGTTGTCCATAGAAGACCAGATATTTCCCTAGCAGTTGGGATTGTTGCAAGATTTTTTGCAAATCCTAAAGAGAGTCACATGATGGTAGTGAAAAGGATATTGAGATATCTAAAAGGAACATATGAATATGGATTGTATTACAAGAAAAATGATAAATTTGAACTGAAAGTTTACACTAATGTAGATTGGGCAGGAAATGTAGATGAAAAAAAGAGTACAAGTGGAGGTGCATTCTTTCTAGGAAAGAGATTAGTCTCTTGGACAAGCAAGAAACATAACTATATTTCCCAATCTATAACAGAAGATGAATATGTAGCAGTAGCAGAGAATTTTTCAAATTTAGTGTGGATCAAGCAATTGTTAAAAGGTATGAAGGAAGAAATCACTGAGTTGGTTGTTATTTTATGTGATAACACAAGTGTTATTAACATATCAAAGAATCCTGTAATGCACACTAAGACTAAGCATATTTCTATCAAGTATCATTACTTGAGAGAGTTAGTTCAAGACAAAGAAAGTGAGATTGGAATATGTGAATACAAAGGAACAATTAGCATATATATTCACAAAAGCATTACCTAAAGATGCTTATGAATATCTTAGAGGTAAATTAGGGGTGATTCCCCTAACTGAGGCTACCTAGTAACATATAGGAGAATTGCATCAAATGTGCAAATCAGAATATCTGACAAATTGATGCAGAAGAGGTCACACTTTAGGAAGTTGCCTAGAGTTGTGAGAGGTAAAGAAAAAGATGTTAATTGGTCATAAGAAAGATGACAAAGGGAGCATACAAATTAGAGAACTGACATGAAGACATCTACATGGTAAAGACGCAGGTGACAGATAAAAGTTTCTTTGGCATTGTTGTCAAAAAGGGAGAGATTCAGAAAGAGTTGTCAAGAGTAAAACTAAGGGATAGATTCAATGAACCTGAGGGAGAGATACAAAGAATAGATTCAGAAGAAATAACCCTAAGCAAAGATGGATTGATTGAATAAGAGAGAGATTCAGTGAACAGACAAAGCAAAATCTATCCAAGAGGGAGCTGGTACTTGGATGTGAATCAAAATGAAGCTAAGGATATAAATGAAGATCTGATACACAAATATTTTGGATTGTATGGTAAATCATGTGGTATTCATGTGGCATTGACATCAATTGCAAAGAGGGAGATTGTTGGAAACTACAATTGAAACAATTGTTATATTGTCATTGATGTCAAACCTTAATTGGTAAGACAATTGCTATCTAGTAGAGTACCATATCTTTTGATTGATGAAGAGGATTTGAAAAGAGGAGATAACAAGAGGACCTAAGGAAAGGTTGATTTATGTGATACTTCAATGGGTACTAGATTAGTTGGTACATTGACAAGGTAATGTGTTGTTTATCGTTAACACTGAGTGGAGAAGAAAGACTGGAAACATATGCTTAACTGAGCAAAATTAAAGAAATTTAGTTTAAATTGAGTGATGCTAGTGTCGACCAAGCGCCAGTATATGTCGAGGAAATCTAGTGTCAACCGAGCATCAGTAATTGTTGAGTGATAGATATTTAATCGATCAAAGATAGTATTTGCCGAGAAGGAAAGTTTTAGCGATGATCAAGATATCCAGTAATGACCAAGGAGATGAACACAATATTGATCGAGTGTTAGTAATTTATAGTTTGTGAAAGAATTGAGAATCCCAACTGACATAGTTGAATTCTTGGGATATGTAAAATGTGTTAAAATTATTAATGAATGGTATGGAGCATTTAATGCATGGTAAACTATTTTCTTATGGATTCAAAAAGAAGTTTGGAAATGTATCTAGAAGGAAAAGTAGGAGAACAAAATGATGGAAGGATTTGATGAATCTAACCTAAACCTAAGAACTACGAAAGAGATTAAATGACAAAAGATTAATCTACCTGATCAAGGAGGTATAAGGATGACCTAATTGTGAGGTTAAGGACAAAGAGAGAAGAGGCTGATGTTATTGACTAATGAATCTAAGAAAAAGGCTAAGGAGACACTGTGAAGAGCTAACCAGAGTTGTGGTGATTGCTTGAAGAGAATTTCTGAGTAAATCAGAGATGGAGATGGAAATGAAGGTCAGTCAATAAATTAGCATATCAGTGTATTGGATCTATATTTGCAAAGTGAGTTGTATATTTCAGATTAGAACCTACTGTTACTTTCTAACCATTGTATTAGTCAAAATCTTTTAATCAAGGTTGACCTAACACTCATTATTTTAAACCCTTTAATCAAGGTGACATTCTAATAGAATGTTCTTAAGCCCTCTAACCAGGCCACTTTTAATAGAGTGATCAAATCCTTTAACAGGGTCACACCTAACAGTGCGTATTGTAAACCTTTTAGAGGGTTGGCTTCTCACAAAGCTCACTTCAAAAGAGTGAAAATTAGTAGCATGTTATTGGTGGTTTTCCCAAATTGGGTTTCCACGTTAAATCTAGTGTTATACTTGTGTGAAAGTTATTTGATGTGAATGATGTTGAAAGTTTTCTATTCTGTAAGTTGATTACTTTTGGATAGTGGATTGCAAGTTTTATGTTACTGATATATGCTATAGAGACTGAGTGAATTACTGATTAGATCTAAGTTTGTTTAAGAGCTAGAAAGTTCAATTGGTACATCTAGACCTAAGGACAAATGATTTGACAACCCCCCCCCCCCCCCCCTCAGTTATTCTAAAATCATTCTAACACTTCTTGCATCAAGCTTCTTCCTTCAAGGTGGTAGTGGAGTTTGGCTTCTAAGGAGGAGATCCACCATTCCAAATCATTCAAGTTCTTCCATCCTTAATCATGACATGTCACACACATTCCTATACATGAGGTTTTTACTTCTTTGATTTCCTTTTGGTTTCTTTGAGTCAAGGCTATTACATTCGCATACTTGATCACATATCAAATTCAATTGCATGTACAAATGTAATTGTATCTCTCATTTGATATATTCAATCCTACTACATGTTAGCATTTCCTTTATCATTACATTTACATTTCAATATCAAGGTTGATTCCTTAATCTAGGGCTTGACCAAAGCAAGCCCTCATCCACCCACACCCAAAAATAAGCTTTTATGTGTGCAGGAGCAAGATATCAGAATTGCAACCACAATCTGGAAACTACTTGCCGAGACATTTTCAAAGAAGTTAGGTCAAATTTGCTACAATGTCCCGGGAACATGGTGACTTCATGGAAAAGTGTCTGGAACATGTTGCACGAGGTTGACTTGTTCTTGGAGGTATGAGAAAAATAACATTTTATGGGTTTTCTATTGTGATCATGAATCTGCAGTTAGAAGCTCTATCACAGGTTCAGATTTGTAGTTTTTAGAGAAAAAATGCATATTCCTCTACACATTTCAAGGTAAGTACTCTATCATTCATTTCACTTCTTAGTATAGACCTATTTTCATATCTTAATTAGGCTAATTGCATACACTTAGCATCTAGATCTATCTTACTTTTCTCATTAAATCAATTGGTTCAATTTCACATCTATATTTGCACATCTTTAATAAAATCCTATATTGCATGAAAGAGGACTTGCTTGTATACTTCCTTGATATAATTTGGGTTTAGAATTGTCATCCCTTCATCTTCTTGGGTTTTTTTAATCTAGCTTGGGTTATATTGAGAGTTATGTTTGGAATCTCCTCTTTCTCTTGTATTTTGAGTGTTAGTGTTGGAATGGTTAATTAATGACCTCATCTCACATAGTTTATATTGTTAGATTAATTAGTATACATTTCACCCTTAAAATTTTTGGTGAACCATCCTTTGTTTTATTTTGGAGTTAGATTGCTTCTTTTGTACATCTAGTTAGATCTCCTTTTGCATTATCTTTTTTACATTGTTTACATATAGATTTCGTTAACTACATTGTTTCATTTTTATATATTTGCATTGTGAAAATTAAAAAAAAATGCATCCTACATTTTTAGTTGCATTGAATTTTGTTTCAAACAATATAAAAATACAAAAGCATTTCTTCTAAGTAATTGCATTTCATTTTCAATGGGATTGTTATCTTTATTTTTAGGTTTTCTTCATGAGCTTCAAGATATTCCATTTCATGCATATGATGATACTTTATTTTTTCCTTTCATTGATTCTCATGAAAACATTTCTTCAAAACACGCCCCTCCAAAGGGTAATCTTTTCCAAGATAATGTTGATTAAGCTCTAGTGAGTCATGATGTTCCTAACTTTGATAATCCTACTATTTGGGACGAGCCCTTGGTTAAGGACACAGATTACTCCCTTCCTCATGAAGCAACCTTTATACAATTAGATGATAACATGATTATTGCTCCTAATGATCAACCACTTCCTATGTATTTCATTGATATTCCTTCTATAGATGAGGCCTTGATGAGTTATGTTTTTCCTTCTCCTAAGAGTACCTTAGTAATAGAAGATCACATCCTTGATGCTTCTTCTTGTTCCTTTCAAGATACATCTCAAATCAAATGTGGGCGTGTTGAAAAAGGTGACCATGATGTTTTATTTTCAAAAATTCAACCTTAAACCATAAGTATCCTTATCACATCAACCCTATGGGTGGCCTATCAACTACTCAAGATTATGTAACATTAAATTTCACACCAACATTCTATACCAAAACTAACATCCTTGACTTTGGAAATCAAACACCTTTATTTGATGAGTGTATGCATATTAAACACTTATCTTTACATTTAAATATAATTATATCTAAAAGATCTTTTCTATGCTTTATCAAATTCATAAGACTACTCAATATCATTATTTTCAATATAAAGGATTCTTTTCTTATGGTATTATTCAAATAAATTACGATGATAAATGGTATCTTTTTCATGATCATTCTACTTAGAACATCTACATCCCTATTATGTTTCTCCTCACTTTGTGAGATTTCTAACATATGCTTTGGGGGCTCATTGTCCTACTTTGTGGGCAACATAATTGTCATTTCCCTTGTCTCCTCACTTGGGGGCAAGGGTCGTATTTCCTTTTCCTATCTATATTGCGGGATCCATTTTTTCCCATTTGTTGACTTGTTTTCCTTTTATGTGATGACATATTTCCTTGCATACATTTATTATGTTACATAAGGATTAACATCCCAAGTACAGTCTTATGTTTGCTTGAAATCAAATGTCTAGTATAAATAGAAACCACTTAGGGGGGCATAATATGTCCTCCTCTTCTTTTCATGTTCAATGCATCCTATATCCCTTATGAACTTCCATTCTCTTATAATTTTATGTTCTTTCTCACATGCATTTATTGTGTTACATAAGGATTAACATCCTGAGTGTAATCTTATGCTTGTAAGTGCATCTTTGTTATAAAGTATCTTTCATTTAGGGCATATAGTGGATATTTCTTTCTCCTTTCTCTTAAGGATCTGTTATCTCTTTGTTGTTCCTCCCATGTTCACTAAAGTAGGTATAACATGGTATCCTTTCATCTTTTCATTTCTCTATATATTTGCATTATTTATGATATGTTCTTATCTATGGGTATGCAATGCTTTTTTTCATGTGTGACATGATAGTTGTTGCCTAACAATGTCCTTCTATACCTTTGATTTTAATATTTGTCATTTAATAATCATCTATAATTTACTTCATAGGTGATCTTTTCTACCATATTATGTTTAGAATTGTATATCCTATGATGTTTCTTGTCCTGCATTTCTCTATGGTGTTGTATTATTCTATGATACTTCTTATTTGATATAGGGTGTTTTGTTTTCTGCACGGCTAGATTATGGTTGTTTCTTTTAATTTGTCTTTATATTTTACAAAATTTGGTTATATAATTCACCATATACTTCTCTTTCTTGTCTCACTCTTGTGGGGCAAGGTTGTTTGTACATTCTTTATGTCCTTTTTTCTAAGGATCAACTTCCCTTAGTACAGTGGCATTTTTTTTACCATGTTCCATTATTTTCCTATAAGGAATTATGTCTTGATCATGACTCTCTCTGACATACAAGAGGTGCATGTCCATGATCATCACCTCTTCTTCACTTGCAAAACTATGTTCAAAATAAAAAATTTCCCTTACTATGTGATCTAAAGGTTTTCATCCTTCATCCAAGGATCCCTATTCCACTTATACACAGGGGGTTGAATAGGTGCATTCTTGATCCCTCTCCCCTTCTCTTGTCCTGAAATTGTTATCTTTGTTTATGATTCTCCTTTGGAAGGTAGATGTCTTGCTAACAAGATCTCTTCCTTTCAATGGTTTCTTCTCATAAGAGACATATCATTTCATAATTGATCTATTTTCTTAGCTTACAAGAGTCAACACTCTTCACTAAGTTTATGGCATACATTGTTGTTAAAGGATATCTCTTTGTTTCTATAAGTAGTTATCCTTGATTCTCTTCCTTATGATGTCTATGGCTACATAGTCATCATATGGAGGGCATACATATGCCCCCTTTTTACTATAGTTTACCTTTTTTATGCACTTTTGATTTTACATTAAAACATTTCACTCCCTAGCGGGTATTAGTGACACTTCTCCATCCTAGGGAAACACATCTGTATTTTTTTTACATTGAAAATCCCTAATAGGTATCAGCGATACTTCTCCATCCCATGGAAATTGACAGGGAGGTCTTTACTCACTAGTCCTAATTCACCTAGGACTTGATCTAGGTCTTTATCTTGACCTTTCTAGGGTTATCTTAGACCCTATTCAATGAGGTATTCCTAACAATCACCTCCACTCCTTTAGACCTCCCTACCAAGCTTGTGTTTCCATTCCTTCTCCCTGATGTCTCACTTGAACTCATTCCTTCAAGTTCATCACCATAATAGTAAATTGTCATCTCATTGAAATTAAGATAGAAGACTCCCTTCTGAAAAATCTTGACTTGAGTTGAGGTGTTCTAACCTCTATCTACTCCCATTCACTAGTTAATCTTCTTGAAATAGGCTTAAAGCCCTATTAGGCCTTTCTAGGTTTTCAAACCTCCTTTTTGGGGTATAACTTCCAAATCTTCCACACAAGTCATAGAAAAAACTCCATATTTGGATACCATTTTCAAAGTTTCTTAGGATTTTCTAGTTCTTGGATCCTCAATGCATCTGTACAATACTTCCTACAACCATGCCTACTTTCTATGCCTAATTAGGCTTCTCTGGTTTTCAGTGAAGATTTGGCTTCTATCTCCCTTATCAAAATTTTCATGGATTCTCCTTCTCAGGATTGAGTCTATGTGACATATCCTTCACTTTCCTATGCTTGGATTGACTCCTTCAATCCCTGAGCCTTCTATGTATTGTTGATCACAATCAAGCTTTCCTAGTCGGACATTCACTAGCTCGCTTAGGGCTTAATCCCAAAATTGGCTCCACTACAAATTTAGCCAAGATAATACATATCTAAAAAGTATATACAATACCCTAGCATGTTCCAAAGGTTCATATAGTTCCCTCCATGGAAACTCATGCTAGGGTCATTTTAGTGCTCTCCACTCTGGATGAACCAGTGAACTGGTCACAAAGGAGGAATTTAAAAACAAACAAAAGAAGATAACCTAGATACAAAAAAAACACACATAAAATAACTATAAATAATTTAGATTCAACACATGCAAGATTAGGCTCTGGTCTAATCCATGAATTTGGAACAACCGAGCTCTAAGCACTGTTATCACCTTGCAGAGCGCACCAGTCAATACATTAACATAAAACAAATTGATTACAAAAGACCAACCTTATTCTTTGGTCAGGATATGCATTAAATATCATAGGGGAATTGAGTTAAATTTGTTAGAAGGACCCCTAACAAATTCTTGTCCTCGGGAGACAGTTTGGTCAAATGTTGTCATGTCAACTTTGAAAAATTGTAAAGTTGTCATTGCCAACTTTTACATCTTTTCTTACAACTTCCTCTAAACCTTACCAACGAGTCTTAAATGACTTCAAGGACTCATCCAACACTATTAAGACCATTTATAATGTTATTTCATCATTTTAGATAGTCAACTTTAGTCCTTGACTGACTGGCATGTTAAATTAGCATGTAGACCAAACTTCATAGGTACACCCAAGCCTAGTAAAACCTTAGTTAAGACTTCTATCAACCTTCCTAGAACTATTAGATCTCCTCACACACACACTAGGGAATTTTCTAATTCCTTATTGGATAGAGACTTGGCTAAGGTCACTACAAGCCAAAAACTATAAGCTAGGGTAGCCAAAGAGCCTAGGTGCTCCTGCACCATTCTCCCCCTGCAACAAGAAACTAAGTGTCATTAGGGGATATGAGTTCCAGATCTATAACTATATTATTGAAGTTATTATCTTCTATCCATGTAGCTTTTGATTCAATTAGGGACTTCCATTTTATAAGGTGTTCCATGTAGACACCATACCTTGTTTATTTCTTCACTCTTGAGTCTAGGATTTTCTCAGCTTGAGGCTTCTTAGGGACTAGTAATTGGAGGTCCTTTACATCAGTATGAAAATATAGACTATGCTCTTCTTCCTTGACTTTAGGTCCTTTATATCTAACTAAGTCTTGAACATTGAAAACCAGAGATATGGCCAACTCCTTTGGTAGGCCTATTTTGTAAGCATTGGAGCCATACATGGTTAACACTTTACATGGTCCAACCCTTCTCATTTGTAGCTTATTGGGTATTCCTTTCTTAAGTCTATCCTTATTGAGATGTTCCATCACCCAACCACCTACTTCAAACTGCAAGTCCTTCCTTCTCTCATCCACTCTAGTCTTCAACTTTTGATTGGCTTATACCAATGTCCTTCTCACCTTCTCATGAACTTCTTGCATAGATTGAGAAAAGTCATCTGCATGACCACTAACTCCTCCTTGACTTCCTAAATCTTTGAGTTCACACACACCTCTTGGGTGCATGCCATACACCACTTCAAATGGGCTCTTGCCCCTGGACCTATTCATGTTGTCATTGTAAGAAAACTTAGCTTGTGGTAACACCTGGTCCCACACTTGTCCATATTCTTTTGTAAGATACCTCAAGAGGTTTCCTAAAACTCTATTTATCACCTATGTTTGGCCATCTATTTTAGGATGATAAGCTGAACCAAATGCAAGATTTGTACCTAGTCTCTTCCATAGGGTCTTCCAAAAGTGTCCCATAAACTTCACATTCCTATTTGACACAATGTTGATTGGTAGGCCATGGATCCTTACCACTTCTTTAAATAAAAGGTGTGCAATATAGATGGCATCATGTGTGGTTTTTCATGGTATAAAATGACTTAGCTTACCAAACCTATCAACCACCACAAAGACACTATCAAAACCAATAGTTGTCTTTGGTAAGCCCATTATAAAATCCACGCTAAGACACTCCCATGACCTATTTGGGATTGGTAAAGGCTGATATAACCCTGCATTGGAAGATGTGGCCTTATCTTTTTGACAAAAAATGCATTGATCTACATACCTCCTAACATCTCTTTGAATCTTGGGCCAATAATAAAACCTTTGCACTAGGTCCAATGTCTTATTCAAACCAAAGTGTCCACTAAGGCTCCCATTATGTTTTTCTTGTATAAGGTTCTCCCTCATTGATCCCTTGGGTACACATAACTGATTACCCTTGAATAATAAACCATTTTGCAATGTGTAGTCATCAAACTAACTATGAAAGTGGCTCTCAAATTCATCACATACCTTATATGCCTTGGATAAGTCTTCATCTTCTTTGTAGATTTCCTTAAATCCCTCTAGACCAATGCTTTGAAGCTAGATTTCTTGGACAGTCAGCAACCTCTGGCTCAGTGCATCAACTACCTTGTTGTTTAGACCCTTCTTATGCTTGATAGTAAAAGTATAGCCTTGGAGAAACTCCATCCACTTGATGTGCCTATGACTTAGCTTTTCCTGTGTATTGATGTAGCTTAATGCTTGGTTATCTGTATAGACCACAAACTCCTTGGGCAATAGATAGTGCCTCCATTTCTTGAGTGCTTGTATCAATGCATAGAGCTCCAAATCATATGAAGAGTACCTTGACTTAGCCTCATTCAATATTTCACTGAAAAATGCAACCGGTCTTCCTTCTTGATTAAGGACTACTCCCATTGCTATGTTGCTTGCATCACACTCCACTATAAATAGCTTGTCAAATCTTGGTAGAACTAGGATGGGATGAGTTTCCACTCTTTTCTTTAATTTTTCAAAACCATCTTGAGCTAACTTAGTTTTTACTCCTCCTTTAATGGTAGCAAGAAAGGGTGCACATATCTCACTAAAACCCCTTATGAACTTCCTATAGAACTAAGCTAATCCATGGAAGCTCCTCACTTCTGTCCCTATTTTAGGAGTGGGCCAACTTAGAATGACTTAAAATTTACTTGGATCCATCTTAAGGTCACCTTGAGACACCACAAAGCCTAGGCACACTAGTTCTTGCTTTAGGAATTCACTCTTTTCTAGATTGATGGCTAGTTTCTCTTCATGCAACCTTCTCAAGACAATTTCTAGGTGTTGCATATGTTCTTCCTTGGTCTTACTAAAGATGAGGATATCATCTAAGTACACCACAACAAACCTACTTATGTAATCTTTTAGGACCTCATTCATTAATCTCATGAATGTAATAGGTGCATTTGTAAGCCCAAAGGGCATAACTAACCATTCATAAAGACCCTCAATAGTTTTAAAGGCTAACTTCTGCTCATCCCCTTCTTTCATTCTAATTTGGTGATACCCACTTTTGAGGTTAATTTTGGTGAAGTATTTAGATCCCCCAAGACAATCCATGATGTCTTCTAATCTAGGGATAGGAAACCTATATCTAATAATTATCCTATTGATTTCCCTAGAGTCAATACATAATCTCCACTTACCTCCCTTATTTGGTGCCAAAACCACTAGGAAAACACCTGGGCTAATGCTCTTTCTAATCAACCCTTGATCAAGAAATTCTTGAATCTGCCTTACAATTTCCTTGTTCTAGTCTGGGGTCATTTTGTATGCTGCTTTGTTGGGAAAAGATGCTCCAGGTACAAAGTCAATTTGGTGATTGATTTATCTTTGAGGAGGAAGAGTAGCTAGTGTGCCATCATTAATTATGTCTCTAAACTGATCCAAAAGGTTTTGTACTTCTTTTGGTAAAGTGGGGTGTAGTGTCTTGGTCTCCTCCTTGGGTTTAAGGACTATGGCTAGTCCAAATCCTTCCTCATCTTCGAGTTCATGCAATAACTCCTTCCCACTCATCAAAAGTATATTAGGATCACATGTACTTGTAGCTCCTTCATCCACTAAAGACTACATTTTATAAGTAACCCCATCTTTCTTAAAGGTGTACATGTTCTTCTTTCCATGGTAGACTGCATCCCAGTCATATTGCCATGGTCTACCTAATAGAAAATGGAAAGCATCCATTGGTAGGATGTCACACAACATCTTATCTTGATATCCATCAATCATAAACTCCACCCACACTTGTTTATTCACTAGGAAAATTTGTCCCTTGTTTAGCTAGGTAACCTTATAAGGATGAGTATGGGGTATCCTCACAAGTTTCAATTTTTAGACTACCTCTGTCATGCCCATAATTTTACACTAAAAAAACACACCAACTTTTTTTTTAAAAAGGTTATAAGTTTATGTTTAGGGTTAGATAATAGTTGAAAGATTGAACAGTTAAACCTGAGAGAGAGTTGAATAACTTTCATTTGAGGGGAAGCATGATGAGGGGTCTTCGACAATGCTCACCCCTAAGAATATTGGGTGTCTCACCTAATACCTGGGTTGGCTAACAAGTTTAAGTTTCATATCAATAAAATATTTATGTGTAATAAATGAGTTAAATTCTTAGGCTCAATTTCCCTCTTGTGCATTGCATAAACAACCTCATATGCAAGGTATACTACTCAATTAAGTATCCTAGGTATGTTAGCTTTAATTGACCACCTAAATTAATTGTGCAAAATTAAATACTAGTAAATTCATTATACTACCCACTTATTGACACTTATAAATAACACTAATATATTTTGAATTAAATTTAAAAAAATCAATAATTCCATAGTGATCAATTAGCCATTGATTAATATTGACAATAAATAATAATTAACCTAATTAAACCAATACAAAAAAATAAGATATACATTAATTACCAAAATATTAATCAATCATAAAATTTGATTTACGAATGAATGTAAATTAATTAATATATATTAATTAATATTATATTAATTATTGATAAAAAATAAAAATAAATAAATATTAATTAATTAATAATTAATATATATATTAATAATAATATATTGATAAATAATATATATTAATTAATTAATAATCAATATATATTAATTTCCTTTGATACAATGTTATCAGTTGAACCTGAATCAATGATAACCTTGCACACTTTTCCTAGGATCTTACATTTGATCCTAAAAAAATCCCTCCTTTGCTTAGGTTCCTCTTTGACTAGTTCCTTGAGTAGAACCCTCCTAAACATGAGGTTCTCACCATGTTCTGAATCCAAACTAACCTCTAGTGATTTAACACTACTCACCTCCTCTTGTGCATAAGCTATCTTCTTTTCCCCTTGTGAACTTGAAGCTTTGTTCGAGAACCTATAGGTAGGGTGGCCTAATTGACCACAATTGTAACACTTCATGCTTGCAAAGTGTGACCCTCGACTGAAATTGTTTGATCTGCCTCTTCCACTAACTTGAAAACCTCTTCCTCTACCATAATTACCTCTTCCACTTGGCTCACTATTTTGTTCAACTAGCTTAGAATCTCCTTGGCTTCTTGGCACATTACATCTGTCACCATATCCACCTCTATGTCCTCTAGAGTCTCTTCCTCTTCCTCTACCTCTAGGATTTGTATCTTGTCTCTTCTTTTTTTTCTCTTCCACCTTCAGTGCTAATTGAAAGCACTTGTGTACAGTAGTAGGAGTCCACAAACTAATCTCCTCTTGGATGTTCCATCTTAATCCACCCAAATATCTATCCACTCAGATACTCTCCTCTTCTTGGACTTTAGACCTTAAGAATTTTTTTTAAAACTCCTTAGTGTTAGAGGTCACATCCATTTCCTTTTGTCTGAGACTTTTCCTCTTCTTGTGCATTGGGATCTCATAATACTCTGGTAGATAATTATCTTTAATCTTTGTCACCATATCCCTTCAATTGGCTATTGGTCTTTTCCCCTCTCTTTCCCTCTCTTCTTGAAGGAACTTCCACCATGTTAGAGCTAGTCCCCTGAGTCTTGACTTGGAAACTGTCACCCTTTGTGCCTCTATGACACCTTCACACTCAAAATTATTCTCCATCCCCTCAATCCATTCCATGACTAACTCTGAGTCCATTTTGCAGGTGAATAAGGGTATTCCTTCAAGTACCTTTCCTCCCAATGCCTTAATGGCTTTAAGGAAGGGTTCCTCCTGCATTGGAGGACATGGTTTTGGTATGTAATCCTCCTCATTCATTTCTTTACCTTTGTCATCTTCAACTTCCAACAAGTCTCTTTCATCTCATCAATTACCTCTGTAACTTCCTCAAGCTTATCCTTCAAAGCTTCTATGGTTTCTTCAAGGATCCTATTCCTCTCCTTTTGTTCTACCACTTCCCTTTCCAATTTGACATTGGTCACCATGGTGGATTCTCCCACTAATGTACTTCCACCTTTTGACATACACTATGTCTTATCCTAATATTTTATTGGCTCTGATACCAATTTGATAAGGTGGTCTTTACTCACTAATACTAATTCACCTAGGACTTGATCTAGGTCTTTCTCCTGACCTTTCTATGGTTATCTTAGACCCTATTCAATGAAGGATTCCTAACAATCACCTCCACTCCTTTAGACCTCCCTACCAAGGTTGTGTTTCCATTCCTTCTCCCTGATGTCTCACTTGAACTCATTCCTTCAATTTCATCACCTTACTAGTAAATCATCATCTCATTGAAATTAAGATAGAAGAATCCCTTTTGACAAATCTTGACTTGATTTGAGGTGTTCTAACCTCTATCTACTCCCATTCACTAGTCAATCTTCTTAAAATAGGCTAAAAGCCCTATTAGGCCTTTATAGGTCTTCAAGCCTCCTTTTTGGGGTATAACTTCCAAATCTTCCACACAAGTCACATAACAAACTCCATATTCGAATACCCTTTTCAAATTTTCTTAGGATTGTCTAGTTCTTGGATACTCAATGCATCAGTACAGTACTTCCTACAACCATGCCTACTTTCTAGGCCTAATTAGGCTTCTCTAGTTTTTAGTGAAGATTTGGCTTCTATATCCCTTGTCGGATTGTTCATGGATTCTCCTTCTCAAGATTGAGTCTATGTGACATATCCTTCACTTTCCTATGCTTGGATTGACTCCTTAAATCCCTGAGCCTTCTATGTATTGTTGATCATAGTCAAGCTTTCCTAGCCAGGCATTCACTGGCTCGCCTAGGGCTTGATCCAAAAATTAGCTCTATTGCAAATCTAGCCAAGATAATACATATTTACAAAGTATATACAATACCCTAGCATGTTCCAAAGGGTCATGCAGTTCCCTCCATGGAAACTTGTGCTAGGGTCATTTTAGTGCTCTCCACTCTAGATGAACAAGTGAATTGGTCACAAAGGAGGAATTTAAAAACAAACAAAAGAAGATAACCTAGCTACAAAAAAAACACACACAAAATAAATATAAATAATGTAGATTCAACACATGCAAGTTTAGGCTCTGGTCTAATCCATGAATTTGGAACAACCGAGCTCTGAGCACTGTTATCACCTTGCAGAGCGCACTAGTCAATATATTAACATAAAATAAAATGATTACAAAAGACCAAACTTGTTCTTTGGTTGGGATATGCCTTAAATATCATAGAGGAACTGAGTTAAATTGGTTAGAAGGAACCCTAACTAACTCTTTCCCTCGGGAGACAGTTTGGTCAAATGTTGTCATGACAACTTTTACATCTTTTCTTACAACTTCCTCTAAACCTTACCAATGAGTCTTAAATGACCTCAAGGACTCATCCAACACTATTAAGACCATTTCTCATGTTATTTCATCATTTTAGATAGTCAAATTTAGTCTTTGACTGGCTGGCATGTTAAATTAGCATGTAGACCAAACTTCATAGGTACACCCAAGCCTAGTAAAACCTTAGTTAAGACTTCTATCAACCTTCCCAGAACTATTGGATCTCCTCACACATACACTAGGGACTTTTCTAAGTCCTTATTGGATAGTGACATGGCTAAGGTCACTACAAGCCAAAAACTATAAGCTAGGGTAGCCAAAGACCCTAGGTGCTCTTGCACCAGAAATGCACACACACATTTTCTCTATGGATAGTAGACCATTATCCATCCACAAAGAGCATAGACATATTTACACTCCGTGGTGAGTTTAAGGAATTGATCCATGGGTGGACACACATACATATGCATGATGCTCCTAAGAGTTAATTTTGTTGTCATTAGTTACGAGGAAGTCATTATGTTTGTCAAAGTCATTTGGTAAGGAAGATAAGATGGGTTGGTAAGGTAGACAAAGCATTTAGTAAAAAGGAATAAGTAAACAAGGAATTTTGGTAAAGAGAAAGCAAGTATAGACATTGAGCGAGGCAGAATTGAACAGCAAGAACCATGTTCTACTGAGCACCTAACCAAGAAGAGAACTAATTTATTGAGTTAAAGTTAACATGTTACCGAGCAGAATAGGCCAACACCAAATGAAATCTAAGTACATTGAACTTGGACACCGATTAGAAAATAGTTTACCAATCTTGAGGAGATCATATAACATAAAATTGGAGATTGAAATATAATGATTATAGATGATTACAAGGTGAGTTTAGCCAATGAGAATTAAGGATGGAATATGCATTGGAAGTGTCTGTTATGCTAGCACCGCTTGTAATGAAGATTCTAGAACATCTAGCACCGTCTAAATTTCGTATATAAGAAGTTCAGAGTATGAATATCAAAGAAGAAGATGACATATGTATGTGAAGATAAATTGGAGATTGCAGATCAAAGAAGAAGGTGAATGAATAGTGAAGCTATAGAGTAACAAAATATTAAGGAATAGATTTAGAATTAATCTACCAAGTACTAAATTGATTAGTGTAATGGATACACAATATGAGGTAATGAATTGATGAGCATATAGAGTTTGAATAGAATTTATTGATGCATTTTTGAAAGACATTTTGTTATTACTGATTAAGGAGTAATCAAAATTGTATAAGTCTCTTAATTGAGAAGATCTTAATAGATCTTAATTTTAAATCCTTTAACTAGGTACAATTCTTATATTAGAGTTGTAAAATGTCTTAACATAGTAGACTTACCAGTCTTAGAACTCTTAATTGGGTTAATACCTTTAATAGGGTAAGCTACCGGAAATAACTAAACATTGTAGCTCTAACTAAGCAAATTTATTCTGTAGTAGTGAATTGTTGTGGGTGTCATCCCCACTACATTTTTTATCCTCTAACAAGGATTCCTGTGATACCAAAATAATTGTGTTATGTGATGATTATTATATGTTTTATTTATTTTAATGTGATGCATGCAAAGGTTAAGTAATCATTAAATTAATGTGAAGGAAGTTCAGAAAAGTTTAAAAGTGTTTTAAAGTACTGATTCACCCCTCCCCTCTTAGTACTTACCTTTACACTGTAATCCAACAATTGGTATCAGAGCTCAATCTCTTATTAAGGATTTTAGTCACTTGAGAGGAAAGATCTAGAAGGATGGAAAGCTACAAGTACTAAATAATAATTGATAATATGGAACCAGAATTGAACATGGCTAATGAGAAAATTGATGAATTAAACAAAAAGTTGAAACATTCAATCACCAAAAGGAAAGAACTTGCACTCCAATTGAATGATACTCAAGATCAAGTTGAGGAACTTGAAGAACAGTTTGAGGGAAGCATGTCTAATGAATCCAATGCACTCATATCAAAACTTTATGAAAAGAATAAGAATCTAGTTGATCAGGTCAAAACACTGAAAAGAGAACAAGAAACATAGTCGGTAAGGATGTGTGAGATAATGGAACAAAGGGTAAAATATGAGGATGACAAAAGAACCACTGAAGAAGAAAGAAGATAAATAAATACAATATTAGATGAGAAAGATAGGGAAATCATGAGGTTGACTCAAACTCACTATAACTTGATAGATCAACTTGTTATGGCAAATCAATATGTTGCTAGGAAAGTTGGTGAGATTACAGAATTAAGATTTGATAATGAACATTTGATGAATAATCTGAAAGATGAGAAATATGCTAATGAAATCATGAAAAGAAATGAAGAATCATGGAATATTTTGGATGAACAATTGAGAAATCAAAGGCAACCTAATGACACCTCTAGACTTGGTTTCAATGAAAAAAGTACCGAGAAGGGGGAGTCCTCTAAAAAATAATCCAATCGAGATAAAGTTGCTACCCCACCAAAGCCTAAGAAGCCTACATGTTATCATTGTGGGAAACCAAGACATACAACTATCATCTACAAAAGCAAGAGAGGTAATCCACCAAATTCTCCTAATTTTAAAGGTCATTTTTTTAATTGAAATAAGTATGGACATAAGGCATTTGAGTGTAGATCAAGAGTTGTGAATACTCCAAGGAAACTAAGGTTTGATGGTTATTGTAACAACTACAAGAAATATGGTCACAAATTTGGAGAATGTAGGTCACAAAGAAGAAATGAGAAATGGGTCCCTAATCGACATAATGTTGACAACAACCGACAAGGACCTACTATACCATGGGACTATAATACAAGGATTGCTTGTACTGCATGTGTAAGATTTGGTCACATTTCTATAAACTACTTTAGGATGCATGGAAAATCATGGAGAAACATTGGAATAGCTTATTTTCATTGCCACAAAGTTGGTCACCTAGCTAAGGACTACAGGTATCAAAATAAGGATTCAACCGAGGAGAAATCAAGTCAAAAGACTCCAGTAAACATTGAGGAAATTTGAGATCAGATGAATAAGACGTGGAGAAGAAAGTCTCAAGATGATGGAGTAGAATTGGGAGCTAGTGATGGCACCACATCCTCTAGATCGGGTGTACCTATTTTTACTTAATCGGCCAAGGTATGAATAGGATTTTATAACCTAAAGTTTATCTTAAATCAGTTCCTAGATTTAGTACAAAGATCCATATCAACATATCAGATGCATTTGGATATTAGTTATTAAGTTATGATTTCATATGTTAATTGGTGAAGTATTTGGGTTATGTTACTCCATTCAGTGAAGCAAAGTATAGTCCACTTTAATGGTAAAATAAAGTTAGGTAAAGAAGAATTAAATGCATGTATAGCCATTGGAAGCCCTAACCTAAAGGAAAAGTTATAAATAGAAGACAAGATACATCATTTCTACTTTACATTCTTGCGAGCACATTTGAGTAGTGATAGATATGAGATCAAACAACTATTTCTGAGCATTCAATCAAGCATTCCAAACATCTGCAAGATCATTTGAGGTATTTCTAGAGTTCACCGAGCTGAATTAAGAGATTCTATTACTATTTAATTTGAACCCTAGAATTTTTTGAGGTATTTTGAGAACAATGACACCTAAGTTGTAAAAGCCATTCATTGTGAGAAGATCGACCCTGTAAATATGAAGTACAAAATTCCACCCGCCGTTGTTGTGGAAGTAGATAAAATCATAGCCCTATCCCTAATCCCGCCAAGAGTAATTTTGATTGAAGATGTTCATTCCTTCATTCATTGAAAGATTGAGGATACATGTCAAGCTGAGATTGATGCATCATATAAGAATTTGTGTGTAAATGGTAATCTAAAAAGTGATCACACAAACCTACAGACCAAGGTTTTGGTTCATGCAATGCATGTATTGACGGGACTCAAGCATGAGTGGATGAGAATTGTATTAAGTAGAGTTCATGATAGGTTCATGTCACTTGATGGGCTAGTAAAGATAAGTGAGGATGTTTTACACATTGTTACTCAATTTTTGATTGGTGATAGATTGAGGCCTATAAGTAGACGGATAAGAATAAACTCTACGAGATGAAAAAAGCCAAGTGGGACAGAAGTGGCCTTAAACTTTCTACAGTTGAAGACCCCAAACTAAAATTTGCATCGAATGTCAATTAACATAGGATATTCTAATCATCTCGGGTAGACAATGTACCCTGTGGAGTTGTGGATATTACATACAAAATGGTGAAGAAGGATATGAAGATTGGCTTATGTGAGATTCTACTGAAATAACTTAATGAGAATATGAATACCACTTGAAAGGAAAATTCAAGCACAATGAAGTTTGGTCTACTGTTGGTATGTATATTCTTCTATTTTTAAAATTCATTTCCAACAGTTGGTGAAGCCACATGGAGTTCAGATAAACCTATAGTTTATCAAATTAGTGATTTTATTCAAAGCATGGGTGAAAACTTTAATGTCATAATGGATGACTATTTCAATAAATTTTAAGCTAGAATGCATAAGAGGTATAGGATTCCACCATAGTTAGTGGAAGAGTTTAAAGATTATTTATGTTTTGAAGTGGACACCGATGTGTGTATCATAAAGGAAATAGAGCCTATAATTGAGAAGTTACCCCCTATGGGATATGAGATGAATATAGATGCAGCCACTATACAGATAAAAGAACTTTTGGAGAAACCAATGGATAGAACTTCAAGTCGGTATGTCACCTATGAAGAGGTGAAGGAGAAAATAAGAACATGTATATTGATACCAAAGGCAATAAGAAAAACATGTAAAATGATTAGTGATTTAACTGAGAAATTAGGTATTGTTGATGTTGATGAAGCTGAGGAAGATGTTTTTGAGCCTTCAGTAACAAAGGGGAAGAAAATAAAAATCAAGAACAAAACCCCTAGTTCGGTCAGTGTAAGACTATCTACTCGGTCTACCTTTTCACTGAGAGGAAAGAAGAAAGTAGAAGTAGAGCCTGTGAAGACAAAGACATATGTTAGAGAAAATAAGGCCACTGGGAGGCCAAGAAGAAAATTGAATTTGGCGAAGGAAAGTGACACTGAGTCAAATGACTTGTCACAATTTAAAGTTGCACCAAGAAAGAAGTTGAAGAGTCTTGATGATTTTCTCAAGACACTTGAAAAATATGGTGGACTAAAGGTTATGCAATAACTAAAATATGACACTAGGACTGATGAAGAAAAGAATAAAATAGAAGAAACAATCATTACCACACTGCATAAGTTTAGGATTATACCAATCCAAGTGGCACAATATCTAGAAGGAGAATTGTATAAGAAAATTGATGCCAGATGGAAATATGCACTTGCTGTTGAAAAGGAGATGAGAGAGAGATCATTGGGAATCATGGTACCAAACATTACAAAGAAAGGAATAAAGGATACACTTAATGAATACTCAATAATATTTCTGGTGAAAGGAAGAGAACTAAGTATAATGGTCAGTCAATTGTAGGAAGTATGAAAGGATACTGACGATCTTTGGACAAAGATCTTTTCCATTGACCAACTGACAATCGAAGGTATAATAGCTAAAGAGGATAAATCCAAGCCAGTTGGATTGATAAAAAAAAAAGAACAAGTAATTATAGAAGGCATTACCAAACAAGACCCTAAGGAAATAGTAAAAAGAAGATGAAAATGTAATGGTTATCGAGACCATACAATTAGAGGCCATGGATATAAATAATTTGACATCTGCAAGGTTATTAACCAAAGAGCTAATAATTATTCAAGTGGAGATATAGGTAACTATTTTTGCACCTACCGATGTTGAGAATCCTACCAAGCCAACAAAGGAAAATGAACGAAAAGAGACCAAAGAGAAGAATACAGAGACATAAACTACTCAAGGCTAGGATACAGAGTCGATGACCCCCACCAAGACTACAGGTCAGCAAGAACAAGAAAAGGAAAAAGAAAAGGTAATAGAGACAAAAAGGTACAAGAGAAGAAAGAAGAAAAATAAGAAGAGAAGAAACAAGAGGAGAAGAAGAAGGGGAAGGAAGATAAAATAGAAGCAAATTCAACCCAATCAGATGCAAAGAAGGCATCAAGTTCAAAGGGAAAGTCTAGGAAGAGGAAAGTAGAAAAAGAGGTAGATATAAATGAATTTATAGTCATACCAAAGGTTGACTATACTACCATGACCCCCAAGGAACTCTCTGAGTTTGGTGACTTGTTGAAAAGGAAATCTGCACAAGACAAGATTATAGCTAAAAAGTAGAAAACCGATGTGTTAGAAAAAATAAAGAGTATTTTGAATGAGATTGTTCCTGAGGCTATCATAAATGAAAAGGAAGATATATATGCTTAGTTAAAAGAACTTGTCAGTCAAATCAATCAGACTAGAACTGACACAATCGAATACATGATGAAGGTTCACAAGAGAGATATGGAGACTAAGGTGATTGAAGAAGTTCTTTAATCAATATCATTGGACAAGGTAACTCTCTCCAAGTTAATCAATGCATTAGAACTAGACTTGCAATCCATTCTTTCTATATTCCAAGAGATTTGTTTATTGTCAAATTTTGCAAAGGAGATAAAGGAAAAAGACAATAATGTGGAAAAAGAGCTCATTGAGCTATTATTAAAGATTTCCACCGAGCTAAAAATAATAATAGAATATTATGAGAAGCTCAAGCACCTAATGGGAGTGCAATTTGAATTAAGAAAGGAGGAGAATCAGATTAAGATGGATCTCTTAGAACTTCAAATAGTTTTTATACTGAACATTGAATCACTGCAGAGGCAAATTCAAAAAGCTAAAGACCTAGTGAGCACACCAGATGTCAGTGCCATGGACAACATGGTTAGTCTTACTACTGATATAACTGAGCAGATAATATTGTTGCAGACACTACAAGACACCTGCAAGGCATCATTGAAGTATGCACAAGAGAAGTATAAAGGTATTTTTGATATGATCCCCAAACCAGATATAAAGTAACTAAGCATTTTGGTATTTTTGTTAAAAAAGGGGGAATATACATATAAAATTTTGTTAAGTAAAAGGGGGAATATAGACATAATAGAAAAAGGGGAATATATGGAATATAAAGAAGATTATATATAGTATGGAGATATACTGGTGTGATTAGTGCAAACCTAACCTATTTAGAACATGTGTAGTTAGTCAAACATCAGTGAGAGAAGCATATACCTAACATATGGAAAAACTATTTTCAAGACACCTCAGATTGAGCTTAAACGGGAGCACCCTGTCACCATTTGATTTTCTCTTAGAATAGGGATGTGGGTGTGCTCTCAAAACACAAGGAGCATGTCCCCAATTCTATTTAGGAAGGATTAAAATAACTTAGGAACCATGTATACCCCATAATGAAACAAAACTAGGTATGGTGAGCCTGATTTTCCCCTAGAGTCCCAAGGGTTCAAATGAAGCCATTTGTAGATTCTAGATTAAGGATGAGTATGCAAAGTTCATTTTAACAAAAAGATGGATATGAGATGAATGAAAATTGTTAGTATTTCTTGAAATAAACTAGATTCAATCATTAGGTTAAGCTAGAGTGAGCTAGAAAGCATAAAAATGAACTAAATCTAACAATACTAGAAATTAAGTTAAGCCTAAGTGAAATTTGACATGATAACAATGCTTAATATGATATGTGAATTGGTTCTAAATTACTCTTGGAAGGAGTCTTTAGAGGATTTGAGGAAGGGCTTGGGTTAGGAAGGGTGGTTAGGGTCAGAGTCAGAGTCAGGGGTAGAGTTAGGGGTATGGTTAGAGGTATGGTAAATGGGATAAGGGTTTAAGGTTGCTCACACATGTGTGAGAAACACTAGGGAAGTATGATTAGGGAACAATGGTGGAAGATGAGACATAGGCTCTCATTTATGGTTGTAAGAGCCATAAATGAGGGTGTAAGTGGCCATTAATGAGCATGTAAGGCTCATTAATGAGGGGGTTGACCAGAAGTCAAAGGATGAGGGTTTAGACTAAGGGGGTTAGGAAACACCTCTTAAGCAAGTTTAGGGAGTGATTAGGAAAGTGAGGATAGGTTTAGGGTTTTCTAGAAGATATCTAGGGTTTTTAGATTTTAAATAAATATTTAATTTATTTAAAGTGTTTTGAGGGATAATTAATTAATAATTAATATTTAATTTAATTTATTTAAAGGGTTTTGAGGGTTTGGATTTAAATGCTTTTGGGAGGGATTATTTAATTAAATACAATTAAATGTCTTTAATTAAAATAGGAGAAGGTATAATTACAATAAAAATGAATGCATTAATTAAATAATTAATTAATTAATAAATGATGATGTCATCAGGTCTTTTGTCAACTAAAATAATCTTAATTAATAGATGGATTTTTTGGTGTCTACATTTTTTCCCTCTTTGATGCGATGCCGCAAGTGGCGTGGCATCAAAGATAAGAAAATAAGATGCCTTAGGCTAAAATTAGAAGATAAGGGGTTGTGCCCCCTCGATAAAATAACGCAAAGAGGAAACATTGTGGAATTTTCTCAAAAAGAACATAGAAAGGAAGGGAAAGGATGAAGGAAGATGACAAGGGGGGATAAAAAGATGTCCTTCCAAGAGAAAAGATGGATGAATGCAAGAGGATGTGAGATGCAGGATGAAGGATGAAGCTATATGAAGGAGGCAAGATGCAAGATTAATCTATATGATGCAAGATGAGGTGGATTTGGGGAGCTCATTGTGTAAATGTGGAGAGCACAACCTAGTTTGATATTATAGCAATGCAAGAGACCTACCAAGGTTACTAGGAACACAAGGCCTTGTCACTAGTGTTGCATAGGACTGAAATAAAAAGAATTGCAAGGGTTTCCCCAATGTCACGCATGAACCCAAGAGGAGGCATGGTAGAAACAATGTTGGAGAACCATGTACACCATGTAATCCAGAAGATCACATGTGAAACGTGAAAGGTTCATGTCCAACTGACTCACAGGCATAAGCAAAAGATCAAAAGACCTTGCCCCATATTTCCCTCATTCACATTGCACCATGATATAAAAGGATCGTGGAAAATTTAAGGAGAGGAACAATAAGAAGCCATAAAAGATAATCAAGATCCAAAGGACAAAATCCAAGACCAAAGTGATAAATCCAAAAATTATCCTTTGCCAAGGAGAAGGATTGATTTGATTGATGGGGGGAAGATTAGGTCAGAATGTGAGGAAGGATACATCCTACATGGACCCATTTTGATTGATGGAATATTAGGTTAGACATGAGGAAGGATACATCCTGCAAGGACCCGTTGGATGAGGCGAATGTTGTGTTGTTGTTGGAAAATGATGAGTCAAGGATAATCATGTGATCAAATATAGTCGACAAAAGATGTTCCTGAAGTATGATGGTGGGTGGCACAAGTTCAAATGATCAAAGTGGTTGTAGGACTAACGAGGATATGTACAATAAGATGCAATGATATGTACAATGGACATGGAGATATGTACAATAGATATTTACAGAAGCTCAGGGATTGGGATAGGAAGATCTCACTATACAGGATATTTACAGGAAGCTCAAGATTGGGGATAGGACTTATTGCTGTGTTGGATAGGCTTGAGGATAGAACACCTTGGGAGTGATGAGTTGGTGGTGGGGATGTGGATTGGATAAAGAGGATTAGGAGAGGGATGAGGATTTGGGATGGGGGGGATGGGAGTTTTATAAATAATGACTCGGTCCACTATGTATAACAGGTTTATTTCTAGGTTTTCACCAACCTACTTGTCCAAGGTGCTTGAATTTCCAATTTTTGATTGTTGGATGATTATTTTTCTTTGCTTTTTTGCTTTTTATGTATTTTTCCATTTTTTATGGAGTTTCTAGTATATATATGATATGGTTCAAGCATAGAACCACTTCAGATGTATGATGTTGATAGGATCATTTAGGGGCTCACCTTCTGGTGTTGATAGCTAATAAGCTTCGGAGCCAAAGCATGATGTGACAATATAGGGGCCCCATTACCAAGTAGGTTCAAACTTGTCATTTTTCTCATGATTTGCTTGTAATTTTTGATTTTCTTTGAGGATCATGTCACCCACTTGGAATTATCTTGGATGGACCTTCTTGTTATATCTCCTTTTGATTCAATTCTGGTAAACAACTACGTGATCATATGCTTGCTGCCTCTTTTTATCTAATAGATCAAGCTATGTGAGGTGTGCTACGTGATATTCTTCATCTATGGTGTAGTTCTTCATGGAGACCCGCAATGAAGGTAGCTTGACCTCAATGGGTAAGACATCTTTGACACCATATATAAGGGAGTATGAGGTGGTGCATGTGGGAGTGCGATAAGAAGTATGATAGGTCCAAAAGGAAGGATTTATTTGGAGGTGCCAGTCATGACCAGAATCATTGAAAACCTTCTTGAGGATTTTTAGGATGGTTTTGTTGGTTGCCTCAGCTTGGCCATTTCCTTGAGGGAAGTATGGGTTGGAGAAATGATGGTGGATGTAGATTCTAGCACATAGATCATCCACATGCTAGTTTTCAAAAGGTGTGCCATGATCTATGAAGATGGTGGAAGGGATGCCAAAGTGGCAAATGATGTGGTATAGGATAAGCTTGGAAATCTAAATGCTAGTAGTGAGGATGATGAAATCACTTCAACCCACTTTTTAAAGTATTATGTGGCTGTTATGATATATTTGTATCCATCTAAGGAAAGGGGGGTGATTAACCCAATGAGGTTGAAGCCCCAACATGAAAATGGCCAAGGTGGTGCGATAGGATGCATGTCTTGAGCTGGAGCATGAATCAAATTGACATGTTGCTGACATGGTAAGCATTTCTTGATGAATTCATAGGCATCATGTTCCATTGTTGGCTAGTAATACTTGACTCTAAGCAACTGCTTTGCTAGGACCATGCCACTAGTGTTTGCACCGCAAATTCTAGCGTGTACCTCTTGTAAAGCTAGGACAACCTCATTCAAATCTAAACACCTAGAAAGGATGTTGTGATATCCTCGACGATAAAGGGTTTTAGCTACAAGAGTATAGTGGGATGCTCTATGAATTAGGTTTTGGCATTGGGTGTTTTTGAGGTGGGGGGATATGATACCATTTTTAAGATATGTGTGAATGTCATTGTACCATGGGGAATGAGGACCAACCAAGATGCACACCATTTCTGAATCAGTGTTCTCATAAGGTGTGTGTAGCTGCTCGACTAAGAATTCATACTACGATGAGTTTTGAGGGTTTTCCAATAAGGATCCAATGGTTGCCATTGCATCAACCACTTGTTTTGAAGCCTTGGTATCTATGTGAACCATAGACTCAGGAAGTTGTCTTTTAATCTGTCCATGAGTTCCTTGTAGGGTAGAAGCTTCTCATCCTTTATTTGGAATTCATCTAGGACTTGATTGATTATCAGCTATGAATCTCCAAACACTTGCAGTTATGTGATGTTCCAATGGATAGCTCTTTTGAGGCCTAAGACAAGTTTCTCATATTTGCAATGTTTTTGGTGCAAGGGAATCTTAGTTTGAATGATTTAGGGATATAGTCACCTTGAGGTGTGATGAATAGGATTCCTGCCCCTGATCCATGTGATGTGTAGGGGCCATCAAAGTATAGCTTCCATGTAGGTTGTTCATCAATCATGCATAAATGTTCATTAGGAAATTCCATGATCAGTGGATATGCATCTACCAGGGCTGATTCTACTAGCTAATCAATAATGACTTGCCTTTTGATGGCTTTCTAGTCTATGTACTAGATATCAAATTCACTTAGTAGCATGACCCATTTTTTTCCATTTGGCTTGTCAATGTTGTCCTTAATAGAAGATACTTTAGTGGGTCTAGCTTTGAGATGAGCTTGATGGTGTGGCTAAGTATGTAATGTCTAAGCATTTGAGTGGCAAAGAAGTGGCAAGGCATGCTTTCTCCATTGGTGATTAGTTGAGCTCATAGCCAACAAGAGTCTGACTGATATAATAGATGGCTCTTTCTTTACTATTGTCGTCAAACTATGCTAATAGTACCCCAAGTGTTGTAGTAGTTGTAGAGATGTATAGGATCAAAGGGCATCCTGGAACTAGTAGTACAAGGATGGGAGAGTTATCCAGATATTCTTTTATCTTCTCAAAGCTTCTTTGGTAGATGGGATCCCATTTGAAGCTTGTGTCTTTGTGAAGTAGATGAGTGAAGGGTTAGCACTTGTCAGCCAGCTGTGATATGAAATGTCGCACTGATTGTAGTTTAACTTGCAGGCTTCTAAGCTGCTTGAGTGTTCTGGGAGGAGGCATTTCTATTATGACTTTGACCTTTTTGGGGTCAATCTCTATGTCGCGTCATGATATAATTAAGCCTAGTAACTTTCCAGATGTTACAGGAAAGACACACTTTTTGGGATTTAGCCTTAGGGTGTAATGATGGAGGTGATTGAACACACGCTCGAGGATGTCAAGTTATTCCAGCCATATCTTGGATTTTGCAAGGATATTGTCCACATAGTCTTCCAGGATTTTATGTATCATATCATGGAAGATGGTTGTCATTGCTCGTTGATAGGTAGCCCCTACATTCTTTAGCCCAAATGGAATCATATTATAGCAAAAGGTACCCCATGGTGTTGTGAATGTTGTTTCGTGTTGATCTTCCTCTTCTATTCTGATCTGATTATACCCTGAGAAGCCATCCATGAATGACAACATCTCATGTCCTATTGTGAGATCAACTATCATGTTGATGTTTGGTAAGGGAAAATCATCTTTGGGACATGCTTTGTTCAAGTCTCTGAAGTCTGTGTAGATTCTGATCTCTCATGAAGGATTAGTGATAGGCACCATATTTGAGATCCACTTTGAGTAGTCTATAGCTCTGATGATTTTTTCTTGTAGGAGCTTCTCTAGTTCTGCCTTTACTAGTAAGGCTACCTTAGGATGCATTTTTCAAAGCTTTTGCTTGACTGGTTTTGCATTAGGATTCACTACAAGATGGTGGATGACAAGATTTGGATCAAGCCTTGACATATGTGTATATGACCATGTGAAGTTGATTGTAGCTTCTTAGAGAAGTGTTATGAAAGATGTTTCTTTAGCTTCAGTCAGGGATGCTGCAATATATGTAACCCTTGTGTATTCTTATGTTCCCAAGTTGACTGGATTTGTTTCCTTGATGATGATGGATGATTGCTTTGGTTTATAATCCTAGATGGGGGGAAGAGTACAATCCTCATCTTCTAGCACCTCAGAGAGGTTTCCACCAAAAGATACGCCCTTTATTTTTGCTTTTTTAGAGTCAAAATGTGCTCCAGAGGGGTTTTCACAAAAGGACTCATTTTTTTCTTTTTCTTTCTTACTTTTGAGGCTAAGGAATTCCTCTTCCCCAAAGTATCTCTTAGGTTTGAGCTTGCAGACATGAGTTGATTCTTGTTCTTGATATGATTGTTGGCCTGATGCTCCCATGAATCTTAGGAGTGTGTATGTGCTTTGGAACTCATCGATATGGGTTACGCTTGGTTGTCCCTGATCTATGAGTTCAGGATGGATAAGGGGAAGTTCAATGATGTTAATGGTGAGTTGATGGAGGACAAAATTTCCCAAGAGGGTATCATCATTGAAGATTTCATCATAGGATTTCTTTTCTTCCTCTTCAGGGATGTCTTCAATTTCTACAAGGTCATCCTGGATATTCAAGAGAGTGGCATTTGGTGAATTAGTGCCCCTGATTGTGGTATTGGGTTCTTGTATGCATAGGAGAGAGGTATTAAATCCAAGACCTTGATATTTGAGATTTTGTGAGGCCTCTATTGGATCTTTGCTTCCACTTTCTTCTGGTCCTAGACCACCACCTTGATAATTCCATTGCTCTATAGTATATTTGTGCGATGAAGGATATTTATCTTTGAAGTAACTAAGGAGCTTAGTGTCAGTAGGTAGGGGATCTTTGTACATGTACCTATTGATGTTAGGGTCCATCTCTAAACTATTTATGATTCCATGGGAAACAAAAGTTAATGGCCCTAGCTACTTGATTTCAGGATCGTTTGGAGTAGGTTTGTTTTGGTGGCTTGGGCACTCTTGTGTATGTGGATCAAGTGGCAAGGCCCCTACTACAAATGCATCATTTAGGCTATACTGACCACAACCGTGGTTTTTGATATTGATAAAAGAGAGGGTGGAGGCTAGGATTGTCTCTGGATCACTATGGGATCGGGATGAGCTAGCAATGGAAGTGTGAATGTCAATTCTAGGACAATGTGTGTAATGGGGAAATGATACTTCCGACGCATGGTAGTATACAAAGGGTTGGGGATCTGCATGGATGGTGATTTTAGTGCCTTGATGTGGAAATTTGAGGCATTGATGATAAGTATATGGTATAGCTTTGATAGAATGGATCCATAGTCAATCGAGGAGGATGTTATATGATAGGTCTAGATAAAAAATGTGGCAGATGGTTTCTTGAATTGTTGGGCCCAACTTGATTGGAAAAAGAATGGTACCTTCTAAGGTACACTCCAAGTTATCATAGGCCTTGATGGTGATAACATCATGTGATATGTCGACCTTTATGAATTCTACTTGTTGGATGAATTTAAAGGTACACAAATTTAAGGCTGAGCCATTATCTATCATAACCCTTTTGATGGAAAAATCTTTGATCATGACAATGATGCAGAGAGGGAGATTGTGGTTAGGCTCAACATATGGTATGTCAGCTGACTTAAAGGAAAGAGCACATGATGCTGATAGATGTCCCACAAGGTTCTCAAACTAGATGGTATTAATGTTTGTGGGGACATGTCCTTCTTGGAGGGATTGCTTGAGGATCTCTTGATGGATGGGTGAAGTGTGGAGAAGGTTGAGGATGGAGATTTGGGTAGGTGTTCTAGAAGATTATACTATGCATTGTATGCAGGAATTGGATTAGCACCAGTGACAGATATCTGGCCTCTTCATGTGGTAACAACACATTGGCTATTTGCACCTTTGACATGGATGATGTTTACGATGGGCTCAACTTGGGTTATGCATCCAAAAAATTGTGATAGTTGATGTGGGCAGTAGTATAGTCTTTTCCATCAGCATGGTCTCCTTGTTTTCCTTTTCTTTGGTTCTGGGGTGGAGGATTCATATTGACTTGGTTATTCCCAACATTGTGTTGAGAGAACACATTCTAATAGATTTGCAAATTGGAATTAGGTGAGGGTTGGGCTAGTGTATCCACTTGGATCTATTTTCTATTAATGAGATCTTGGATATAGTGCTTCAATTTCATGCACCTGAGGGTAGCATGTCCTTTAACATGATGATAGTCACAATATTCATGATCTTTGTGCCATGTTGGCTTGGGAGTTGCGTCATCAAATTGCTGAGTTAGAGGATAGGTAATCAGATTGGCCTTAGCCATTCGATGGAAGATTATGTCCAGTGGTTCACTAAGAGGTGTGAAGGTACATCATTAATTAGTCTGGACTCGAGGCCTATTCTAATTTGGGGTAAAAGATATGGCATTGGCCTAATTTTCTTGGTTTGTTTGTTGTTGATAGTGTTGCATAGGTTGTTGGTTAATCGGTGGTTGTTGCTATTGATATGCAGGAATTGGCGTAGGACTGGCCACAATGATTTGGACATGCTTAGTGTCTGTGGCTCCATCTGTGACAATGTTCTTGTTCCTATTCCAGTAGCGAGGCTTGTCATTACTAGGTTTTCTATGTGAATCATCTTTGTAGTGTCAGACAGTGGCTTTGTCTTGGAGGCCTTTTTCGATGTCTATCCCTTTGCCTTTGATTTCTTGATAGGTTTGGATGCAGTTTATCCTCATAAAATGGGATAGCTTAGGATGTAGGTTATCGATGAATATTTTGGTGAGGTGTTTCTCAGGTGGTTGATATGATAACCTTGTGGTGAGGTTTTGCCATTGTTGCAAGTAATCAGCTAGGCTCTCACCTCCCTTCTTCTTTGAGTTGCAAAGGTCTAACAAGGACAACTCATTTTCAACATTATGGGCGTATTGGGCTACAAACTTCTCAGAGATTTCTGCAAAGTTTTTGGTTGTCCCATAGGGTATCTTGTAAAACCACTCAATAAAAGTCCCTCTCAAAATTTTAAGGAATAAGCACATGATGAAATTGTCACTGTAAGCCACCTCTTGACAAGCCATATAGAATTCTTTGACATGGCTAACTGGATCTTCCTTTCTGGGATATTTGTCAAACTTGGGTGTCTCAAAGTGTTTAGGAAAGGGTATTTCCATGATTTATCTATCAAAGGGATAGGGATAGATCTCATCAAACTTGAAATCCTTTCTCTCAGTTGTAGCTTTGAGCTCCTTAAGAAAATTCTTAATTTCTTCCCATTTAAAGTTGATTGGAATTGGAGTGGGTACTCCCATTGGGAAAGGATCTGATAGTGTTGGTGAGTATGGATGGTTTTGTGGAGGATATTATGGAGTAGGATATGGATATTGCTTAGTAAGATAGGTAGATTGGAATGGATTTTGGGGTGATAGCTGATGGGGAGGATATTGCTACTAATGTGCGAGAGTGTATTTTTGTGGAGGATATGGAGTGGCTTGCTTTTGCTCAGAGATGATGGGATGTTGTTGCTATGATGGATAGGATGATGCTTGTTATTGCTGGGGGATGATAGGATGTTGTTGTTGCTATGCTAGGAAGTATTGTTGTTGTGGATGAGGCTAATGAAATGATCTATCTTGCTAATAGGATGGTCCTTGATGCACTTGGCTGATGTAGGTGGGATGCATTCTCACATTTCTTAGGGGTGGAATGGCTATTGGGAAGCTAGTGATAGGAGGTGGTTGCATGAGGTAGCTGGCGAGATGAGATGAACTTTGATGTTGTAGTGGTGGTACTATTTGAGAAGTGGTGGGCGATACAGATAGATAGTTGGTATATGCAAGAAAATATGAAGTTGGTGGAGATTGCGATGATTATTGTTGCGTTGTTTGAGGGAAAGTGGCTTGTGGGTTTGTGGGAATGGATATGTGTGACTGGGTTTGTATTCCCAAGGCATGCATTTGGGCTTGGGTGAGGCTCCAACAAGATCCTATTGGTGCTGGAAGTTGCAATGCAAAGGATGTTGGATATGAATATGTGATGGCAGGAGTCTGGGATGTAGATGAGGGATTCTTAGATCCCATGAAGGGAATTCCTGTTGTGAAATTGGCATGCTGGGCTTGTGTGTTTGTGATATAGGGTGGAGGAGGGATGTATGTAGAGTGAGTATACTAAGTGATGGGTGGAATGAATGCTTGGGTGGAAGTTTTTTGGGAAGTAAGAGGAGGAACTTGCATTTCCCCTGGGAAGGGCGATGCTGATGTGGAAGCTTGTTGGGTGAAAGCGGGGAACAATTACATTGCCCCTGAAAAGGATGGTATTGATGCGGAAGCTTGTTGAGTGAAAGAGGGGAATGATTGTATTTCCCCCAGAAAGGATGATGTTGATGAGGAGGCTTCGATCATGGAAGGTGGAGGAACTTCTTGTGTGGCTATTTGAGTGGGAGGTGGAGGTTGAGTTTGCATGAAGCTTTGGGCCTGAGCGGTGGCTTGAGATGTTGTAGATGATGGTGGCATTCCCATGATGAAAAAGGGAGTGGATTGCATTGTTATTTGTGTTGTGGGACTTGCGAAGTTGCTTTGCAAGAGATGGGGGATGGGTTAGGCTACTTGAGATATTTGCAAGTCTGGATCATGGATTTGTTGGATGATGGGGGTATATGCTTCAACTGGGATATGGATGGTTTTTATGGGGATGAGGGGCTGGAGATGTAGAATGGAAGTATCCTCTTGTGCAAAGTTTGCCAATATAGCTCATCGATTCTAATCAATGATTGCACTTACCATTTTAGCATGCCCTGGATGGCTTATGAATGCTTCCATGGAGAATGAAGTGGGGGGTTCAGTTGGATCTTCCCAAACATTCTTGACCCATGGGGGTTGTGGATTATAGGTCACTATCACACTATTAGGATCATTGGGATCAAGTGAACTAGTGGCCAAGCTGGGATCCATATTCCTTCTCTTCATGGCTCACGTCTTGATAGGAATGAAATGAAAATCTAAGAATGAAGATGTTGATGATGGGTGGATACAAGATGTTTCTAAAAAAACTCTAATGATGGTGGATGTAGATCTAATGAAACTTAATGACGATGGATAGGATAAGCCTATGCAAACCTAAGGATATGATGCAAGCATTTGGATCAACTGAAGGATGGTGGGATGTTGATTGGTTTGAGGATGATGGATTATTTTGATGATGAGGATGGTGGAGGATTACTAAGTGTTAGAAATGAGTTGTTGCTTCCTAATGTGGGATCAAAGAGGATTGTCAACCTAAGATAGACTATTGATCTTCGGAACATGAGATTCTTGCTAGTGTATGCCAATCTCTTGCTTGAGATGATGAGGTGTACAAAGACAAGTATAAGATGCCCTAGAAAATGCTTAGTCAAAGGATAGTGTTGGGATGATTCTAATTTGGGATAGGGATTAAGAAGACTCAACATATATGACACTAAGTGTTTTGGATTTGGATAACTAGATTTGGTTTAGGGATGATGGATTCTGACTTGGATGTTGGATTCTGGATTTTGGATAAGGATGATGGGATTCTAGATTCAGATTTGGGATGGATGCAAGGATTTTGATTTTGGTTTTTCTGATGTAAGGATGATGGAGGATGACAAAATGATTCTATTCTAAGGGATGACTTAATATGCAAGGATGATCTAGGATGCAATCTAGGGAGATGACTTATAATGCAAGAATGCAACTAGAAAAATAATAAAGATGAATAAGGATGAATGATGATGTAGTCATGTAGATAAGGATGATTTAGGATGCAAGGATACTGAGATAGAATGTTGGATATGAAAGAAAGATCAATATGTGATGGGCTAAAATAGTCCTCACTTTCTAGGTTGACAAAGTGACGATTTACCTAGAATTGGGATGCAAATTGTTTCACTCTTGCATTATAACCCACATTGTCTAGTTTCTCTTGATATTTGGTTTCTTCTTGGATTTCCTTTAGGGAAGGTTAGTGGTCTTTTAGGTCTCTTTCTACAATCTTCTTCTCTTGATAAACACAGGGATTGGGTATCTTGGATTTCTTATGTGTGATCAAATTGGACATAGTTTTGAAGGATTTGGCAATTGGATTGAATCAATGCTTCTAAATAACGTGATCTTTTTTGATAGGTTCCTAATTTTTCTTCTAGTTTTGATTTATCTCCAATGGAAAAGGACAAAAAGACTCAAGAGATAGTCTAAAATAAATCCCGACAAAGGACAAAGCAACTTTGTGGGATACAAGTAAATTAGGACCAAAGATTCTGATAGTGTTTCTGGAAATGTGTATGTTCTAATAGATGTTTCTACACTAAGTTTGAATTTTTTAAAACACACCAGTAAGAACTACCTAAGGAGGACAAGCTAGTATCAAAATCTTTGCCCACAACTTGGTACCCCAAAAGGGATACAAATGGTGAATAGTCTTCAGGTGATCTAGGAAACCACTTGGATCGGTCCTTGCACAAATATTTTGATACCTTTGGGAGTAGATCGGAAAGCCTCTAGTTAATAGGTGTTTGATTTGGTCTGTGGCATCCTCCCAATCAGTTTGTACATGTGTGACTCACTTAATAGCCTAGTTGACCATGCCAAAATAGTAGGGATATTCACCTACCTCAGCCTACCATCAACACGCATCACCCAAGCTCGAGGGGATGAAGCGAGAGATTTCTTAGAGCTTTATTTCTATACCGCCAGGAAAGTACCAGTTTCAGGTCATTCTCCAAGGAGGAAGCACTTTTTTCTTTGGATAGGCCTCGCTAGAAGTAAAACAAATGAACTTGTCCTACTCTAGTTTGTTTTACGTCACCTAGTCTAAATAGGTTTTGCAAAATTTGAAAGACTTCTAGAAGCACATCAAAGAGAGTTCTTTTCCAAATTGATTAAGTTTTCTCTATGACAATACCTTCAAGCACAAATGTTTAGGATTTTGATTTGTTCTTTCCTCGATATCATAAAAGAAAGCTCTTTAAAAGATGTTGCAAGTTTTTTACCTTTTTGCATTTGAGATTGAGTTTAACCTTTAGAATCCTACTTGAACTTGATTTTGAAATGAATTTACTTTGTTTTCAATTTTTGAATTCAAAATTGTATTTTCTTAGGACTCAAATGAAGTGACTTGAAATTTGATTTTAGGTAATTCAAGATTTGGTGTTTTAGTTCAATATTTTTGAAACCTTTCCTAGATTTGCACTTTGAGACATGCATAAAACTTTTTAAAAACTAAAATTTCTTAGCTAAGGTTTATTTTAGCCAAAAAATCATCAAGATTGGTTTAGGAAACTTTAGGATTAATTAGGATTGATCTTGAATATTTTAGGAATGATATGTAGATTTAGTCCTTTTTAAGCACTCAAAATTTCAAGTGTTCCTAGATTGCATGAAACCGTAAATCACTTAAGTTTGGATGAATGAAGTTATTTTTAGCCAAAAAAAACAAACATTATGAGTGAGTTTGATCCCGTTAGGATTGATTAGGATTTATTTTGAATAGTTTAGGAAAGATATGTAGATTCTTTGTTTTAAGCACTCAAGATTGTATGAAGGGTTCTTTTTAAGCCCAAGAAATGAGGTTTTTTAGTTCCTAAACATGAAAGAGAGTTAATGAGCCTTAAGGCTTTGATGTTTTGGTGATAAAATTTAATTCCAAGTAGTAACTACAATAGAATGGAGTTATAACTTGCAAATTTGAAGTTTAGGGTCACTAAGAGGCCAAAATGAACCTTAAAAACTAACAAAACCCAAGTTTAGGGCTTCACACAAGCCCTTTGTTTCCCATACGGAAATGTAGACCAGGTTTTTTTTAAGGATCATTGTCTTATGACATTAAATAGGTTACCAAATGGCAATCCAGGGGTTCCCATATGGTAATTCATGCCAGGAGGTGGGAAAAGACCTAAAATACATGCAGAATGGCTCAAACAACAATATACATGTTACCATGTGAAAATAGGGGGGTTAAAAAATGGAAATACATGCCAAGGAAGGAATGTAATATGAATATTCCTCTAAGGATGTTTGGGATGTTGAGAAAAAGTGAGTTTTTTTACTAAAAAAACCTAAAAAGGGAGTTTGAAGAGTGTGGTGGGGTCCCACCGAGCATGACAAAATGTGATCAGTGAAAACCTAACCTATTTGAAACATGAATAGAAATTAAAACATTGGTGAGAGCACCATATACCTAACATATAGAAAAAATATTTGCAAGACACCTCTGATTGAGCTTAAACGGGAGCACCCTATCACCATTTGATTTGCTCTTAGAATAGGGATGTGGGTGTGCTCTCAAAACACAAGGAGAATGTACCCAATGCTATTTAGGAAGGATTAGGGTCATTTAGGAGCCATGGATACCCAATAATGGCACAAAAACAAGTATGTTGAACTTGATTTTCCCTTAGAGTCCCAAGGGTTCAAATGAAGCCAAATGCAAATTCTAGATTAAGGATGAGTATGCAAAGTTCATTTTAACCAAAAGATAGATATGAGATGGATGAAAATGGTTAGTATTTACTGAAATAAACTAGATTCAATCCATTACGCTAAGCTAGAGTGAGCTAGAAATCATAAAAATGAACTAAATCTAACAATAATAGAAATTAAGTTAAGTCTAAGTGCAAATTGACATGATAAAAATGATTAATATAATATGTGAATTGGTTCTAAATTTCTCTTGGAAGGAGGAGTATTTATAGGATTTGAGGAAGGGCTTGGGTTAGGAAGGGTGGTTGGGTCAAAGTCAAGGTTAGGGGTAGAGTTTGGGGTATGGTTAGAGGTATGGTCAAGGGGATAAGGGTTAAGGGTTGCTCACACATGTGAGAAATACTAGGGAAGTGTGCTTAGGGAACAATGGTGGAAGATGAGACATAGGCTCTCATTTATGGTTGTAAGAGCCATAAATGAAGGTTTAAGGAGCCATTAATGAACATGTAAGGCTCATTAATGAGGGGGTTGACTAGAAGCCAAAGGATGAGGGTTTAGACTAAGAGGGTTAGGAAACACCTCTTAAGCAGGTTTAGGGAGTGATTAGGAAAGTGAGGATAGGTTTAGGGTTTTCTAGAAGATAAACCCTTTTTGGCTTTTAAATAAATATTTAATTTATTTAAAGGGTTTTGAGGGATAATTTATTAAATAATTAATAAATTGGAGGGAATATCATTCAAATTAGATTTAAATGGTTTTGGGAGGGATTCTTTAATTAAATATCTTTAATTAAAATAGTAGAAGGGATAATGACAATAAAAATGAATGAATGAATTAAATAATTAATTAATTAATAAATGATGATGTCAACATGTCTTTTGTCAACTAAAATAATCTTAATTGACAGATGGATTTTTAGGTGTCTACAATTGTATTATTACTTCAGTGGGAGTAATAAGTTTTACCAAGGAAGAGAAATAGACCAGGACAAAATTTCATTTTATGACTTTGAAGATTTTGAAGGTTTTTAAGAAACATACCAAACTAATGCCAAATGGGGAGATTGATACTCCTAAGAGTTAATTTTGTTGTCATTAGTTATGAGGAAGTCATTATGTTTGTCAAAGTCATTCGGTAAGGAAGAGAAGATGAGTCAATAAGGTAGAGAAAGCATTCGGTAAAAAGGAATAAGTAAACAAGGAATTTTGGTAAAGAGAAAGAAAGTATAGACACCAAGTGAGGAATAATCCTACACTGAGAACCATGTTCTACCGAGTACCTAACCGAGAAGAGAACTTAGTTACCGAGCTAAAGAAAATGTTTTATCGAGTAGAACAAGCTGGCACCGGATGAAATCTAAGTACATTGAACTTGGACGCCGATTAGAAAATGGTTTACCAATCTTAAGGAGATCATATAACATAACATTGGAGATTGAAATCTAATGATTACACATGATTACAAGGTGAGTTTAGCCAATGAGAATTAAGGATGGAATATGCATTGGAAGTGTACCCAATGCTAGCACCACTTGTAATGAATATTCTAGAACATCTAGCACTGCCTAAATTTTGTATATAAGAAGTTCAGAGTATGAAGATCAAAGAAGAAGGTGGAATATGATGTAAAGAGAAATTGGAGATTGCAAATCAGAGCAGAAGGTGAATGAACAATGAAGATACTGAGTAAAAAAGTATTAAGGAACATATTCAGAATTGAGCTATCGAGTACTGAATTAATTAGTGTAATGGATACACAGTATGATTTGATGAATTGATGAGCATATAGAGTCTGAATATCATTTATTGATGCATGTTTGATAGACAATTTGTTATTACTAATTAAGGAGTAATCAAAATTTTATAAGTCTCTTAACCAAGAAAATCTTAACATATCTTAATTATAAATCCTTTAACCAAGTACAATTCTTAGATTAGAGTTGTGAAATCTCTCAACATAGTAGAATTCACAATATTAGAACTCTTAACTGGGTTAATACCTTTAATAGGGTAAGCTATTAGAAATATCTAAACATTGTAGCTCTAATCGAGCAACCTTATTCAACAGTAGTGAAGTGTTGTGGGTGTCATCCCCATCACAATTTTTATCATCTAACAAGGATTTTTGCGATACCAAAATAATTGTGGTATGTGATGATTATTATATGTTTTATTAATTTTCATGTGATGCATGCAAAGGTTAAGTAAGAAATAAATGAATGTGAAGGAAGTTTAGAAAAGTTTAAAAGTATTTTAAAGTATTGATTCACCCCTCCCCTCTTAGTACTTACCTTTCCACACCTGAATCCAACAATGCATGCAAAATCTACCGACGGGTGCACAAGATTGACTACCGAGCACACCAACCTACTAGATCATTTGATCCTACCTTTTTTGTTTGTGTGATTCATAGTAAGGCACACAAACCTTACTGGGTAAGATAATCATGCTCTCTCTCTCTCTCTATTTATGCTTTCATGTAGCAGGATAGATTCATGAGGGATGTAATCCTTTGTGGTTCTCTTGCCTTTCCTATGTGATCCCTTATGCTTTGTGATAACATTCCAAATATGATATTGGTAGGTGAGACATTTCTTTAATTGAGGTCTCTTTCACTAATTGATTTGGGGTTTTGTACTAACACATTTTGAGTCTTTTGATTTTGTTTTTGTTTGGCTCTCTTTTTACTTTTTTTGCTTTTTCTTTATTTTCATGCTCTTATACATGGGAATGGAGTTAGGATCCTAGGTTTTTGGGCTCATGTCCTTAAACTTGGTGGTATTCTATCTCATTGTGACTTTGTCTCTCTTCTCCTTCTTCCTTTATCGAGAGTATGACTTACCTCATACTCCTGCTAAAGTGGGGGCTAAATGTACCATCTTAAAATGGATGCACTTCATTTTGAGACATTTTAGCCCTCCTTAGTGTGGTTTTGGTCTCTCTCTCTCATCTTCCCACATGGTCCTTTAGATGCTATTTTATCACCTTTTTGGCCATATCTTTTGATAGTTTCATCATCCCCTGATTCTTTCTGCACCTTCTCCGAGTCCTTTGGGACCCCTCTCTAGGATCTCCCTTGGGAATAGGTTGACCCAAGTTGACCTCTTCCTTGAGGAAATTTAATTTTAGGGCCTGAAGTGCCTTAGTTTTCTGATTGATTTCTTTTTCTCCTAGGTCAGCCTGCTTTGTTTTCAATCCCAAAAACTAGTATATAAGGAGGCTTGGGAATTTCATTTTCATCAAGATAAATATACATAATCATTATAAAAAAAATCAAGAGAAATCATGCACATGTTCATGAGATTTCAAGCAAGCATCTCCAAGCATTCATCAAATTCAAGTATTTCCTTCTTGCATCAAGGTTCTTCCTTCAACGTGGTAGTGGAGTTTGGCTTCTAAGGAGAAGATCCATCATTCCAAATCATTCAATTTATTCCATCCTTCATCATGGAATGTCACATAAATTCCTATACATGGGTGTTTTAACTTCTTTGATTTCCTTTTGCTTTCTTTGAGTCAAGGCTATTACATTTACATACTTGATCACATATCAAATTCAATTGTATGTACAAAGGTAATTGTATCTCTCATTTGATATATTCAATCCTACTACATGCTATAATTTCCTTTATCATTACATTTACATTTCAATTTCAAGGTTGATTCCTTAATCTAGGGCTTTACCAAGGCAAGTCCTCATCCACACAAACCTAAAAACAAGCTTTTTTGTGTGCAGGAACAAGATATCAGAATTACAACCACAGATCTGGAAACTACTTGTTGAGAAATTTTTGAAGAAGTTGGGTCGACTTTGATATAGTGTCCCAAGAACATGGTGACTTCGTGGAAAAGTGTCTAGAACATGTTGTACTAGGTCGACCTGTTCCTAGAGGTTTGAGAAAAATAACATTTTCTAGGTTTTATGTTGTGATCATGAATCCGCAATGAAAAAGGGCATATTCTTCTACACATTTCAAGGTGAGTACTCTATCATTCATTTCACTTCTTAGTCTAGACCTTTTTTCATATCTTAATTGGGTTGATTGCATACACTTAGCATCTAGATCTACCTCACTTTTCTCATTAAATCAATTGGTTCAATCTCACATCTACATTTACACATCTTTAATCAAATATGACATTGCATGAAAGAGGACTTTCTTGCATACTTCCTTGATATAATTTGGGTTTAGCATTGGCATCCCTTCATCTTCTTGGGCTTTGCTAATCTAACTTGGGTTATATTGAGAGCCATGTTTGGAAGCTCCTCTTTCTCTTGTATTTTGTGTGTCAATGTTGGAATGGTTAATTAATGAACTCATCTCACATAGTTTATATTTTTAGATTCATTAGTATAAATTTTACGTTTAAACACACATATTCATATATGATTTTCAGATTAAAAATTCAATTAGTTATGTCCTAGCTAGTTTCACGGCTCGTATGGAGAAAACATACAATAATTTGATGAATAAAAATTACATTTTCAGAAAAATATTTGTAGAATGTTACTTCTATGTCATGTTATCTTCTTCATTAAATGTAATATTTCAATTTTGGTTTCAAAGTTATTGTATTTATAAAAAAAGCACAAAATTTAGGAATAATCAGAAGGCACCTTTTTTCCTTGAAAGCATGATGGCTCTACCAAATTGAGCCTAAGTGAGAATTTTGGTAACAGTTACTACTTGACTAATACAACCACCATCATCTATTGTGTGTCGATTGTCTTATCATATTCTTAAGAGTCCTAAGGTTTGTTCCTAAGTCAGTGATCGAGTATTTTCAATCTCTACCAAGTCTATAGGATAATTAGGTGTGCTTGGTGTCTAAACAACCTACTTGATGTGCTTGAATTAACAACTAAGATAAACTACCTCAAAGAACAACCTGTCAGATAGATACAAGAAGCAATCAAACAATCACAACCATTGGAAGTTAACAGGAAACCCTAGGAGTTAGCTAAATTCATCAAAATCTAGAGCAAACATGCAAAAATAGAAACAAACCCACAAAATGTCACATTTGGTGTAAAGAGTCACTTTCAGTAAACATGGTTGCATCTAGTAATTATAGTGTCACATTATGTAAATCCTAAATCACATCTGGGAGAAATATCACATATGGTCTGTCTTTAGTCACATTTGGTAAAACTCTGAAGTGTTAATCTACAGTGTCACATCTAGGATAGTGGAACTTGCACATGTGTCAAAAACTTGGTCTCTACATTTTTGGATACCCTTTTGGTATCTCTATCAAAATAAGTCAAAACAATCACTGTACCTATCAATTTGTAATAGTCATTTATCAAGTGTACCAACAATTGAAAGTGGTCTTCAAAAGAGTCAAGTCATGTTGTCTTATCACTTTCAATCCTCTTTGGTTCCCAACTCAATATTAGGGCACTCTAACCCTCTAATGCTGGAACTTATCAATCATATTACCTTATCAAACTCACAATTGCAATCCTTTAGACGAACACAATTGGACTTTATCAAACCTTTTGACAAAGTGGGAGACTTTGAAAATTATCCTATCACACTTTCATGGTTAATACCAGACACAAAGCATACAATCTAAAAAATTCCTTTTAATTGAATATCGAAAGAGATCCCAAGTTTGATTACCTTTGAACAAGGAGAAACTTCAAGGAAGAATCCTTTATTTATAGATACACCTACTTAAAGTTCTACTAATACCGCTAGCATGTTGAATCTCAACTATGATTGGGGGAACAAAATAATAATCAAGATGATCAAGAAAATCAAAGAAATAAAGATAATCACAGACATCATTATAACTCTTATAGCGATGAAGAACCAACATAAGAAGATTATCAAAAATTCCAAAGGAGTAAGAGGTTTCAAAAAATACTTGAAAGAACCTTAGAGGAGAAAAAAGAAAAATATTTCTTTGACTTGACATCCTTGGGAGTCAAGATACCTAAATATTTTGATGTAAGTCAATTAAGGCAAAGAGAACTTGACACATCTATATCCATATTGACTAGACAATTTTTTGCTATGCAAACATAATTAAAAGAGCTAAAGAAAGTGTATACTACGGAAAGTATCTTCATAGGATTAGTATTGACAATAATTGATATAAAAACTAAATAAACCACAAGATAGAAATCTATTTAAGCTAGAAATTGACAATTAAGCATCCTATGGTTCTCTAACTATGAAATGTTAATGCAAAGCTCTCAACAAGCTCCCATTAATGACAGTCCTAGAATGAGAAAGATAAATGATTAAAGCTAAAGCTAATTGTTCAATTCCAAATGCTCAATTAAATCTAAATTTCCTTTCTAAGCTCAAATTGCAAGAGGTTCAATGTAATTCTCAGATATGTGGTTATGAATTATGATGAATTTAGGCCTTCCTTTTATAGATTTTCCCAATGGTAGGGGGTGTAGTGTAGTTGATCATGCTTAAGCCTTGGTTGAGTCTTTGGTTCCACCATTTGAAGACAATGCAAAGTTTGTGTCCTCAAAGCTTGGGACAACTAGACAAGATCAATGGACCAGATTCTCTTTCACTTTGAGTGATTGAGATTGAACTTGGCTTGATCCATGTGAATGGCTTTCCTTAAATCTCATTGGTTGATTGAATTTCCTCTCCTTTTGGGTTGTTGAGAGTAATTAAGATTTATTAATTGATTTATTTTAGCCATGTACCCCTTGAATGGGTTGAATTTGATTTAATCCAAGACTATACCATTATTTGGTTTAATTGTATTTTGATTTGATTGCATTTGATTAAAATGCTCTCAATTTTGATTTATCTCGAATTAAGACTTGATTTTAATTTTGATTGGCTAATTATGCATTGTGATTCAATTGATTTGATTTTGTCCTTGATTTGAATTGATTTATCATTGAATTATCTTTGTCCATTTTTAGGTGATTACAAATGGGGCATCACATCAAAATCAATCATCAAATCAGGTATTGCATCAGAATCTTTCATCAAAATCAAACATCATATTGAGGATCCATCATCAAAATGACCATCAAAATGGTGCTTTCAAGCATAGTTCTGATGCTTCTATGATAAATTTGGGTGCCTTTTCCCTGATTAGTGGTGCTTTTGATCTTTCTATTATCTGTCTATCAATTCTACAACACTTTTACATAGACAGAGAGCACATTTTTCCTAACTACTGAGTGCTTTTGATATTTTATTGAGTGCTTTTGCCTCTATTTTACCACCTTTAATCAATTCTGTAGTGCTTCTGCAAGTTATTTGTGCACTTTTACATTTTCTAACAGAGTTAAAGCAGTGCTTTTAATCTGATTAGCAATGCTTTCAAGCAATAAAATAATGCTTTTAGCTATTTCAAGAGCGCTTTTGCATAATTTGTTAATCTGATTAATCTAACTGTGGTAAAATGATTTATTATATTCTGTAGGATGTCTGATCACAAAAAGGTGAGAAAACCCGAGAGCAAGTTTAATCATGAAAGCAAGGCTTTGGCTAGGAAGATCAAGAAGGAAAACTTTGCTCATATCAAAGTGGTTCTTGAGGAGTCACAAGAAGAAGAAAACTAGGTATATCAGAATTATATTAAAATTGTAGAAGCTTACAAAACCAAATTCATACCACTTAATTGGATTTTTACTCCTCAGTTCAAGTTTTTCTTAAAATTTGCAAATAAGGTTTTTAAGATTCAATACATAAACTTTGCTTCTTCAAATTTGATTTGGTTTCCCTCATTATGATTGTTTGTGTTGACTAACTTGCTGGTGGAAAAGCACATTTGGGAAGGAGAGCTATTGCTAAGGTAATGATAAAAATGATAAGAATCACTCAAAAATGTGCCTAACTTTTTTTAGCTACAAGGAAAGGTAAGCCTCAAACTAGTCAATATTTTCCCTTAAATTGTGGCATTGGAGCATTTCAAAATTTAGTAATTACAAAACAGCCTCTCTTTGTTTGGAAAGTTTAGCATTTAGGCCTATGCTCTTCACTTCTTCTAGTGAATCAAAATGCCAAAGGTGTTGAACTTTTTGATTAATAAGAAAGGTTGAGGAATCAAGCACATAAAATCAAAGCCCCTTGTTTGTGGAAGAGAGTAGAAATACTCAAATCCCTATAGTTAGTGGGTGAAAAAAATTGAACAACATTGTTTATCATGTTTGGGAACTAAAGGAAAAGTTAGGGATATGCTCTTCACCTTTTGGTGAACCAAATTCCCAAAAAATTGACCTTAACTCCATTTCCTTGCTTTACATGAACATGCTAGAACATTAGTGGGCTCGCCTCCCGATAATTTGCTTTAACAAGGCCAGTGAGAGGGACAACCCAAAGTGGGACATGCTTGCCTTTGCTGCAAGAATCCAACCCACTATAAAATGAAATACATGCATCCTTAATGGGGTGTGTGACAAAAGGATTTTAAATTTTTTGAACTTCCTCTAGTAGTCCTTTTGGATTGCGCCAAATCATACTTTTGTGCATGTGGGAAGCCCCTTAACATACTTGGGGGATGAAAGTTTAAGATCTATTTGAACGAAATCTATAATAAATCCTTGATAAAATAGCAAGACCACCTTTTAGAGCCATGTTTATGAACCAAATCTTGTGCTAGGTAGGTGCTTGATGTGTCTTTTTTTGCAAAACCTGTGACAATGTTCTTCAAATCAAACATTTCATGTTAAGTGGGTAAAAAGAGACAAGTGAATGCATGATTGTTGTGTTTGAAATACATAAACAAGTGAGAGAGATATCCACTGAAAATTCATCTTACATTTTTAATCTCTTCAATTTAAAATCAACAATTCTCGAACCAAGGATAATTCCAAATCAAACCCTTGTTGGATGCCAGTTACCACGCGGTCCCACACATATAGAGTATCTTTACAAGGAGATAGCACTCTTGTTGCAAACAAAGGACAAGAATACCAAAGTCTTTTCAAAGGTCGCAATCAAGAAGAAATTTTCCCAAACTTGTTTGACAAAAGACTTGGAGAAATGGATAGGAACTTGACATATCATAATTACATACCAGGAGGAAATAATCATAACATCAACAATGCCAATCATAATCACAAAGAAACACTTAAAGAAAAAGTTGAGAGAGCAGCCCAAGATCAGGAATTCCTAGAGGTCATGGAGAAATTAATAGATAAGGATAGGGAGTAAAGCTTCCCCATGATTTCGATATAGAAAAACTTAAGAAAGATCAAGAGCAAGATAATCCCATGAATGTTATTACTAGACAAATAAAGGCCTTTCAAGAACAAATAGATACCATGAAAAAGGTAGCTGAACCTAAGGCCTTTTCTATTGAAGCTTTGTGTCTTTTTCCATTCGACAAAAGCTTAGTTATGGTATCCTTTCCTTTTAATACCATTTTTCCTAAATACGATAAATATATGAGTAAAACAGACCCACATGATCATTTAAGGGAGTTTTGTGCCCTAAGTATTGAGTTCATGCATAATGACACATACCTAATGAGACTCTTTCCTAGGAGTTTAGGAGGTCCCACCATGGAGTGGTTCTCAAAACTACCCCAAGGAATAAAGACCTTTGAGGAGTTCACCTCCAAATTTGTAACCCATTATTCTTATAACATTGAGCATGAAATTACAATGCTCAAGTTGTGTGATACCAAATAGAAAGATGGAGAGTCCTTCCTAGGATTCCTACAAAGGTGGAGGACCATTTTTGCAAGGTATCCATGAAGTATCCTCGAGAAAGAAAAGATGGAAATATTCACCAATAATTTGGCCACAGAAATGAATTATAGATTACAACTCCAATGTACCCCAACATTTGAAAAACTCATTGAAAATGGGATCAAGATTGAGGAGGTATTGGTCAAGAGAGGTGAAATAAAATTATTTAAAGATAACAAATCCAATAACACCAACAACAACAACAACAATAATTATGTGCCTAAGTATTTCAATAATCAAGGGTCCAATAATTACAATGATAAATCTAAATCATGGATAAAGAATAGCAACAAAAACCTTGTGAATGATGGAGTTGTGGAGGCCCACAACTTAAAGGCAACCCCTTTTACCTTATCATATGGAGCTAATTCTTAAAATAATGTCAATCAATCAAACAAAGCTCCATTTAATTCCAATAATTCCAATAAAAATTCCAACAATAATGCCAATAATCCTAATGGGAATAAGTCCAAATCTTTTTTCTCCAATTATAATAAAAGAAAATTCACCTATTTAGGTGAACCTTTGGAGAATGCATTAAAAGCCTTGGTTTCCAACAAAGTCATCACATTACCGGATGTGAAAGATTATGAACCTCAAGATAAACCTTATTGGTGGAATGACTCTCATCATTGTGAATATCATCGAAATAGAGGTCATCCAACCAATGAATGCATGAGATTGAAACACTTGGTACAAGACTTAATAGATAATGGAACCATCAAAATTGAAGGACCTCAAAACAATGAGGACCACATGGCTTTCAAGAATCCCTTTTTGAATCATGAAAAGGGTGAGTCATCTAAGGCTAATCAAAATAAAAAAAAAGGCAATGAGAAAGTGAACTTTGCTCACACTTATGATAACATGATCAATACTTTAAGAGAAGAAGATAATACTATAAATGTTGTCATAGTATAGAACAATTCAAGAGAAGCATCATCAAATGTTGTCACTAGGGGGAAAGCATAAAAAATTATTCTACCTACCAATGCTCCTAAAGTTGTGATATCAAATCAAGCTTCAACCTCATCTTCAAAATAATATGACTTGGTTGATCAATTACAAAGAACTCCCGCTCAAATCTCTATCTTGGAGTTACTCAAATTATCACCAATCCATAAAGAAATTTTGGAGAAAGCTTTATTGGAAACTAACATGCCTCTAGACTTGGAGGTAGACAAATTCCAAAATATGGTGGGGCACCTTATTGCACCCCATTGCCTATCATTTTCCTTACAGGATGACATGTCTCTTAATCATCCTCAAAATCTGCCCTTACACATAGAAGTGTTAATTCACAAGCATAAGGTGAAAAGAGTCCTTATAGATGGAGGAGTCGGCCTAAACATTTGTACCCTTAGCCTAGTAAAAGCCCTAGGATTTTTTGAGGAGGCTATTGACCCTAAGAAAAAGATAACCATAAAAGCCTACGATGATGAAGAAAGAGCTTCAAAAGGAGCCATAGTGTTACCCATAAGAGTTGGACCTATGCAAAAAGAGACCATATGCCAAGTGTTGGACCTAAAATTGACTTACAATATCTTACTAGGAAGGCCATGGATTCACGAGATGCAAGCCGTGCCATCTACTTATCATCAATGCCTAAAGTTTCCTTATCTAGGAGAAGAGATAATGGTAAGTGGGGATCTAAACCCATTCCAATATTGTAATAATGTCAAGCCTATCAATGACTCCTTATTGTTAATATGATTTAGAACAACAGAGAGGTGGGGTGAATCAGTTGTTCTCAGGTCCTGATGTATAAAATAACTTTTCTTTAAATCAGATCAAGCAACCAAAATAAACTCGATCATCACTGATTCAATAATAGAAACATATAACTCAGTAGTCCACTACCCAACTGTATCTAACTTGTAAAACACATAAATGTTCAAACCCAAAAAATTCACACAAGTATTGACACCAGGATTTATAGTGGAAACCCAATATGGGAAAAACCACTTTGTAACATGCTACTATTATTTTCACTCTTCTGAAGTGAGCTTGGTTAAAAGCCAACCCTATCAAAGGTTACAATACACACTGTCAAGTGTGACCCGGTTAAAGGATTTCAATCACCTTGTTAAAAGTGAGCTTGGTCAAAGGACTTACATACACTCCATTAGAATGCAACCTTGTTCAAAGGATTTAACATATGACTATTAGGTCAACCTCTATTAAAAGAATTTTGACTGTTACAATGGTTAGAAAGTAGCAGTAGTATTGATCTGAAAACATACAACTCACTTTGCAAATATTAGATCCAATTCCGTACATAAATGTTGGTTTACTGACTTTGAAACTTTGCCATCTCCACTTCAGATTTGCTCGGAACTTTCTTTCAAGCAATCACCACACTTTTTTTTTAGCCTTTTTGCTTATACAGTCAATAAAACTTTACTATTCTTCCAACATCTACTTCACCCATGCATACACATACCTAATGCTTTAGTTCCCTTAATACTTTCCTTTGTTAGGTTAACTTTTCTTTTGTCACTTAATCTTCTTTGTAGATCTTAGGGTTAGGTCAAATACATTGAATCTACCCGCTTCATGTTCTTCGTCTCCTCTTCTAGAATCATCTCAAATCTCATAAAGATACACAATAAAATTTTTTACAAAGTATTAAATGCTTCCATACAATCAATAAATAAAGTCAACACATTTTACATAATCCAAGAATTCAACAATGTTGGCTCCAAATCTGAATTCTCTTCAAATATAAAATTGTTGATGCTTAGTCAATACTGTGATCATCCACTTGGTCTCCATGTAAAATGCTCAGTCACTACTAAAACTGTTTCCTCAACAAATACTGTCTTCCTTAGCAATTTACTGATACTCGGTCGACACTAGATTATTGCTTGGCATCCACTAACTCAGTCAACTCTATCATAACTCGACTTAAACAAGATTTCTTCATTTTTGCTCAGTCAAGCCTACCAGTTTAGTCTTCAATCTTACTAAGATAAACAATACATTGTCTCATCATTGTGCAACATAATCAAGTACACTTTGTATTATCAAGATAACTCAACCTTTCCTTAGGTGCTATTGTTACCAACCTTTCTTTCCCTTCTCACCATAGATATAGTACTTTCCTAAGTAGCAACAGTCTTACCAGTTAAGGTTTGACATCAATGACAATACAACAATTGTTTCAATTGTAGTTTCCAACAATCTCCCTCTTTGGCATTGATGGCAACACCATATGATATCACCTAAATAACACATGGATTACCAACCAATTCAAAAACTTATCTGTCCATTAGAGAAAATTTATAATATCCTTAGCTTCATTCTGATTTAGAATTAGTAAATCTCACTTTTGTGACCGTTAGAAGTATTTGGATCTCCCTCTATCCTGATCTTTCATTTCAGTTCATCATCTCCCTTACTTTTAGTGTCATGTGTTATAGTATCATTTCAGTTCAATCTCCCTCTTTGAAAAAAATGCCAAAGCAACAACTCAAACATACATCCAACAAATGTAGATATATCTGTTCAGCACAGTGTTTCTCCCTCTATCATTTTGCTTATGATTGATTTGTTATCTTTGTTTCTTCTTCACAGCTCTAGGATAATCCTAAAGTGTGACAATCTTCTGCATCAATGTGTCAAATGTTCTATTGTATCATATTTGATGCAGTGCTCCTAGCTTGGCTAGGCAACTTTAGTTAGGGGAAGGACCCCTAATTGACTTCTCAGGTACTCGTGAGCTTCTTTAGGTAAGGTTTTAGTGAATATGTCTGCCAATTGTTCTTTTGTATTCACATATTCCATTCAGACTTCCTTGTCTCGTACCAATTCCCTCAAATAGTGATACTTAATTGCTATGTGCTTGGTCTTAGTGTGCATCACTAGATTCTTTGAAATATTGATAGCACTTGTGTTGTGACAGAAAATAACAAAAGGTTTAGTGATTTCTTCTTTCATGCCTATCAATAATTGTTTTATCCATATTAGATTTGAATAGTTTACTGTAGCAACAACATACTCGGCCTCGGTAGTAGATTGGGAAATGCAATTTTGTTTGTTTCTTGTCTAGGAGACTAATCTCTGTCCAAGAAAGAAAGCTCCACCACTAGTGCTCTTTCTGTCATCTACATTTCCTACCCAATCAACATCAGTATATACTCTAAGTTCAAATTTGTCATTCTTCTTGTAGTATAACCCATAGTCAACAGTTCCTTTCAAGTATCTCATGATTCTTTTCACCACCATCATGTGTGTTTCCTTAGGATTGGGAGAGAATCTTGCCACAATCCCAATAGCTAATGAAATATCAGGTCTACTATGTACAACATACTACAATTTTCCAATCATGGATTTGTACAAAGTCTGGTTAACTTCTACAGCATCATCATTCTTAGATAATTTTAGTCCAGTAACCATAGGAGTTCCCACTAGTCTAGCATCCTCCATTCCGAAGGTTTTTCAGTATTTCATTAACATACTTAGACTGTGTAATGAAAAATACCTTTCTTCATCTGATATACTTGTAAACCAACAAAGAATTTGATCTCACCAAACATACTCATCTCAAATTTAGTTTACATTTCATGTGAGAAACTTTTACACAATGCATCTTGCCCACCAAAAATAATGTCATCAACAAAAATTTTGGCCAACAAAATACCTCTACCTTCTTCTTCTTTCATATACAAATTGCTTGTGTCATTTTTCTTGGAAAATCCAATCTATATTAGATAATTATGCAATCGCTCATACCATGCTCTAGGAGCTTGTTTCAGTCCATATAAAGCTTTGTTCAGTTTGCATACCACGTGTCTTCTGTTTGGATCAATAAAACCTTCTAGTTGTTCTATGTAAACTTCTTCTTCCAGTATACCATTTAAAAATGCAGACTTGACATCCATTTGATATACCTTGAAATCTTTATAAGCAGCATATGCAAGCAGAGTTCCGACTCCTTCCAATCTAGCTACAGGGGCAAATGTCTCCCCATAATCAATTCCTTCTTCTTATGCGTAGCCTTTGCATACTAGTCTAGCTTTGTTCCTAGTGATTTCACCTTTTTCATTCAACTTGTTTCGAAATACCCACTTTGTTCCTATAAAATTCTTATTTGCAGGTCTCGGCACCAGAGTCCAGGTTTCATTTTTCTCAATCTAGTCAATCTCTTCATTCATTGCTTGTATCCAGTCTTCATTTTCTAATGCCTCTTTAGTTGTCTTTGGTTCAAATTCACATAGTAAGCATGTTGGATCTTTTGTCTTGCTTCTGGTCTGAATTCCAGTGTCTCTATCTCCAATTATCTATTCAGGCTTGTGATGTCTGCTTACATATTTTGCCAAAATAGGTTCAACATTTTTCTCTTCTATTTCATTAGGTTCCCCAAAAAGATTTTTAGATTCAGCTTCTGAATTCTCGGCAACCTCTTCTTGATCCTCGACAACAATATCTTGTAGCTTGTCATGTTCTTGCTCTCTCTCGGCACTATTTTTCTAACACTCAGCATCATCTGTCTATCGCTTAGCATTGCTTACCTAAGACTCGACATTAGGTGCAGGTCTATTACCTGCTTCTTCTATTTCCTCAATGTACACAAAAGATCTGTAATCTTCTGGTTCTCTTTTTCTATTGTGTGTGTGAAAATTGTACCTAATCTGTAGACACAACACTTCAGTAAAACATTAGAGGTTAGCTATAATCAAAATCATGCAAAATTGAAAACTATCTAACCAAGCGATTTACTGCCTTCTAGTAGGTGTGAGATTAATGTTCTCAGATTGTAATCGAGATCAGTAACCTAGATGACACCTAAATGAAGGATTTGAATGCAATTGATCTAGATATGAGATTGAATGCAATTAATCTATATTTTTGATATTTTCTATGCAATAAGAATGATAAAAATTGATATTAATCTATGCTAATCTGAAATTGATATGCTATGAATGCTATTGAAAATTGATATGCTATGAATGTAAAAATAAGATTGATCTCACAAAGATGTCGATTCGCAAGAGCTTTGATTCTTCAATTCCAATTCTCCAGCGTGATTGTGTAGAATATGAGATGAATTATGAAGAGCTGAGCCTTGTTTTTATAGAAATCCAAGGCTTTGGAGGTGCATGAGAAAAAGCCATAAATCACTCAAATAACTCAACTTGATTTTTGAGTTATTTTTAAATAAAGATAATTAAGTCACAAAAATCATGCAAAAGCACAGTTCAACTTGAATTAGAAGTTTAAATCAACTTTAAAACTTGAAAAGATGTTGAGTTTCAAAAAGCTAACAACTTGCATTGATTTTTCAATTTTGAGTTTAACTGGTCCTTGAATGTGGACATGGATAATTATGATTTAATAAATAAATAAAGTGATTTATTCTCAACTTAACTACTTTTTGAAATAAAATAATTAATTTATGGGTTAATTAACTATTTTACCAAATTTTTATTAAAAATTATATTATTAAATAATGACAACATGCTTTAATTAATTAAATAAGAATTTAATCAATTATTCATAGGAATTTTGATTTATTGTCAAAATTAAATAATACAATTAATAATAGATATAATTTAATTTAATTAAACAATTAAGTGGCAAATATTAAATCTAATTAATTGAATATGCAAAATATTTAATTAATCAAATTTTAGGATAAATGTGATTTATTGCCAAATAATTATAAAATTAAAGATAATTATGATGATTAGGAATATTACTAGGAATATTCCCCGATGTAGAATTTAAGATAATCAATTATGATTCGATGATGTTTAGATGTGCCTTAGAGTAGGACTTTGATGTCGATTTCATTCGAATTGAAGATGTAGGAGATTAATGAACTTATAGCCCATTTTTGGGCTATTACATTTTTCCCCTCTTTGAATTACTGTGCGAAGCGCAGTGGTTCAAAGAAAGTCTGTGTTTGATAGAGATATGAAACTGATGCGAAATTGATAATTGATATGAAACAGAAGCTGATTGATATTGATTTGATATGAAGATAATAGGTCCTGAATGACCAAAGATAATGTTCACTATAGCAGCGATGAACCGCGGATTGCGAAAAAGTGTCAAAACACCTGATTCCAAACCTTAGGATTACAAAGAAGTGAGTGACCCGTTCTAGACTCGATTGTCTTAGTAGAACTAGCAGGTATCACATCTGAATCCTTCAGTTGCCAAAGAACCAAGGGAAGAACACTGATGAACCGATGGGTGCAAAAACTGATATAGTTTACAAGATTAGGAGAATACCAAATTGATATGGATCTTGATGAATCTGATATGCCCCAAGTGATGGTAGATTTGCCCTGAGCGATGAGGTCTTTTTGATGAATCAGTAACTAGACGTGATTATTATCTTGATTACTGATGAAAGATATTGATTTCCAATTTGATTACAGACTTTGAATGATATGCAATACCATGCCCCCTTCGGGATTAAAATTGAAATCTGACAAGAAAAGTCAGTGTTGAGAGTTTACAAGCATGTTAATTGATTTGAGAAGTGGTTAAACACGTCCGGTGAATGCATTCTACATCGTTTAGAGGTCTTGGAGACCAAGGTTGACTAGGTTTGATCATGAGTTGACCATAGTTGACCAAGTTGAAATTTTGATAGTTTGATGTAAGATAATCAGTTAAGTTGAAAAATGGATTTCTACTATGATTGAAGGTTGATTATGCAAGTAGTTGACAATATGAATGATCTCAGATTTTGATTTTGATCCCGAAAAAGGATTCTACTTGCTATTTCATTGGAGGAACCTTCGTGTGGGATTCAGCTCTTGTTAGATTGGAAGATGCGAGTGGAGAATCATTTAAGCTTCGAAGTTTATTTAGCCATTGTGAGATCATGTAAACATGCAAAATGCAAAGAGACATGCAAGATGAAATGCAACCTAAGACCTAGGACCTAGTCACTGATCATGTGTCGATTTGTTATCATCATTGAACTTTTAGGTAATCGGATAAATCAATACAATGCCCACTAGCCATGAAACCATAGACATATGAATATCAATTTGTATGCACAAGAATCAATACAACACCCACTGGTTATACAACCATGGACATATGAATATTGATTTGTATTCGGAATGTTGGATTAGATATAAGAATCAAGGCACAAACGCTAGGATGACCTGAATATCATGTCCATTTTGATATAGCAATTTGTACAAGCATCAAAACATAAACGTCATGATGACCTGAGTACGCCTTACGTTTAACATACACATCAAACAATCAAAAGATCATTCTAAATCTAGTGCGAATTACCTATAGTGACCCTTTATTGTTCACCTCCTTAGGCAAGATCATGTTTCACAGTAGGAGAAAGAATTTACTTTAAAAAGATAATAGTTAGATCAAACATCCTTGAATTTTTTGGGTATCAATGGTCGAGGTACGCATGGCCATCCAATTTGAGATAGAGGCTCTTACAGTCGGACACCATTTCAATCCAAAATTTCCAAAGTTGTTAAATTTTCACATACAAGCAGAAGACAAAGAAAAGATTATGCCCCCAGTCATCACCCTCTAAATCCTATAAAGGACATCATCGAAGAGCTCGAAGGGACACAATATGCAAAAATCTCAATGTGGATCAGCAAACATACAAGGAGATAAAAGCATGAAAAGCACAAATTGTTTTCAGTTGAATTTTGATATTTGATTGTTGTAGATGCAAAATCCTTTTTGGAGACGAGACAAACAGACTGACTCAATTGGAAGCTTCAAAGGACTCTGACTGGATAGGAAATGTCTAAGATACATGGGAGACCATAGGATATGACATTGATTGCCCCCAAATTTGAACATTGATAGGATACAGATGCTTGAGCTGATTGGTGTACAGACCGACTTATTGAAACTAGGATATGCAGAAACAAACCGGGAGATATATACAAACTAAAGCAAGACTGAAAGCTGGGAAAGACCAAGATTATGCTGATAGATGGAGCATTTTGGAACAAGTGGCACCCATTTGCTGGGTTTTCACCATCTTGGCAAAGATTCTATTTTTGCTACCAAGGCGCTTGTTTCCAAGTTTTCACCAAGGCACTTTTTTTTTTTTTTTTTTTGCATTTTTCATTTTTTTTCAAATTTTTTCAAATTTTTGATATTTTTTTTTTTTGAATTTTTGATATTTTTTGATTTTTTTGTGAATCATCAAGGCACTTATTGCTAGGTTTTCACCAAGATGTTCATTTTTTTAGGACTTTTTCTGATTTTTAAGATTTTTTTCAGGATATTTTACCATAGACGAAATGCCTTAGGCATAGAATTTTTTCAGATGGAGAATGTTGATTGGTTCTCGGAGCTATTCTCCCTTAGTCATTGAGAGTTGATAGGCACCAGAGCCAAAAGTAGCAGTGATGACAAAAGGACCCAGCCAATTGGGTTCAAACTTCCCCTTGCGTTCTCGATGTGATTGATTTTTAGGATTTTCTCTCAAGACTAGATCACCAACTTGAAATTCTCTATGTCTGACTTTCTTATTGTAGCCTCTAGACATTCTCTTTTGATATACTTTGAGATGATCATACGCTGCTTGTCTGTGCTCATCTAGTAGTTCCAGTTCTTGTAACCTAGACACTCTGTAGTCATCATCGGTGACAAGTCCATGCATTCTGATTCTGAGTGATGGGATTTCAACCTCAATAAGTAGTACTACTTCAGACCCATAAACTAAAGTGAATGGTGTAGCCCCAGTAGGCATTCTGATACTAGTTCTATAGGCCCAGAGAGCTGGATTGATCATGAGATGCTAGTCTCTTCCTGTTTTATTCACTGTTCTATGCAAGATTTTCAAGAGATTTTTATTTGAAGCTTCAGCTTGTCCATTCCCTTGAGGATAGTAAATAGAAGACCAATGTTGTGTAATCTTGAATTTAGCTCATAAGTCATCTAGATCCTTGTTTTTGAATTGTCCCCCATTATCTATGATTATAGAGTGAGGGATCCCATATCTACAAATGATGTAGTTCAGGATGAACATAGAGATCTATTTCCCCATTGCTTGTGTTAGAGGAACTACTTCTACCCATTTTGTAAAATAATCTGTAGCTATGATTATATGGGTATGTCCATTAGAAGAGTGCGGATGGATAGTGCCTATGAGATCAAATGCCCATTGTTGAAAAGGCCATTGTGTAGTAAAGGGAATTAGATCTCTCCCTGGAGCATGAATCAAGTTGCCATGTACTTGACACTGTTGATATTTTTTAGCAAATTTAATAGCCTCTTTCTCCATTTCAGGCCAATAGTACCCGACCCTAATAAGATTTCAAGCTAACGTTAAACTATTCAAGTGTGACCCACATATAACCTCGTGGACTTCCTCTAATGCACGTTGAGACTCTTCCCATTCTAAACATCTAAGCAGTGTACCATCTAGACCTCATTTGTATAGATCATTACCAATGATGACATATCGGGATGCGGATCGGATAAGGTTTCATTTCTTAAAATGGTTAAAGGACTTAGGGATGATTTGGTCGTGGAGATAGGAGAATAGATTTTTGTAGCGAGATGAGTCATAACTTACAATAGTGCAGATCATGCGGGTTTCAGGGGAGTCATATGCAGGATAGGATAGGGCTTCCACCAGGAACTTGTAGCATAGCTCATGTTTGGGCTACTGTAAGAGAGTAGATAGTGTCGCCATTACATCAGCAGCCTTATTCTCCGTTCTAGGTATTTGCTCAAATGTGATAGAGATGAAGTATTTCTTTAAATCATCTACCATTCTCTTGTAAGGAATGAGCTTTTCATCTTTGGTTTGGTACACATCATTGACTTGGTGGATAACCAATTGTGAGTCTCCGTGGATGTGCATCTCTGTAACTCTCCACTGTATTGCCATTTTCATACCATTGAGAAGTGCCTCATATTCAGCAATATTGTTTGTGCAAGGAAACTTTAATCTGAATGCTTTGGGTATCGAGTATCCTTGAGGAGTGATGAACAATATGCCTACTCTAGATCCATTCTGTGTGTAGGAGCCATCAAAGAATAACTGCCATGCTCTAGAAGAGAGGTGCATGATAGAGGAATCAGGAAATTCCATTTGCATGGGTGTATCATCAAATAGTGGTGCTTCAGCTAATTGATCAGAAATGACTTGTCCTTTGATAGCTTTTCTTTCAACATATTCAATGTCAAATTCGCTCAAGAGCATGACCCATTTAGCTAGTCTACCTGTGAGGGAAGCTTTGCTTAGGAGATATTTCAGTGGATCAATTTTAGCTACCAAATGAGTAGTATGAGCTAACATGTAGTGTCTCAGTTTTTATGATGCAAAGATCACAGCGAGACAAGCTTTCTCAATCATAGAATAGTTCTTTTCATACGCCACCAATGTTCTGCTTATATACTAGATGGCTCTTTCCTTTTTGTCTTCATCATGTTGCGCTAGCAATGCCCCCAGTGATGTGGCTATTGTAGAGACATACAAGATCAATGGCTTCCCATGAATAGGAGGCATCAAGATAGGCGGATTTGATAGATACTTCTTGATATGGTTAAAGTTGTTCTCGCATTCTTCATTCCATGCAAAGGTCACACCTTTATGTAATGTTTTTGTAAAAGGCTATGATATGTCCGCTAGATGTGATATGAATCTTCTGATAGATTGAACTTTGCCTTGCAACATCCTCATTTGACTGATATTTGTGGGAGGTTGCATCTTTATTATAGCCTTGACTTTAGCCGGATCAACTTCAATGCCTTTCTTTGAAACTATGTATCCTAAGAGCTTTCCAAAAGTGACACCAAAAGCACACTTCTTAGGATTTAGTCAGAGACTAAATTTTTCCATTCTGTCAAGGATCATGCTCAAGTCAGTTAGATGTTTAGTTCTTATCATTGATTTTGCTAAGGTATCATCAACATAATCCTCCATTGTTTGATGCATCATATCATGAAAAATAGATGTCATTGCTCTTTGGTATGTAGCTCCTGCATTTTTGAGTCCAAATGGCATAACATTCCAACAGAAGGTTCCCCATGCACATGTGAAAGCTATTTTCTCTTGATCTTCTAGAGCAATTTTGATTTGGTTGTACCCAGAAAAGCCATCCATTAAGGAATACATTTCATAGCCCGCAGTCATGTCCACTATCATATCAATGTTAGGCAGTGGAAAATCATCCTTAGGGCATGCTCTATTCACATCTCTACAGTCCATGCACACTCTGATTGAACCATCTGGTTTTGAAGTAGGTACAATGTTAGAAATCCACTCAGCATAGTCTATGACACAAATGAATCCAACTTTTAGGAGTTTTTCTAGTTATGCTTTGACTAAGAGTGCAACATGAGGATGCATCTTTCTCAATTTTTGCTTGATTGGTTTTACTCCAGGAGCAATGGATAGATGGTGCATAATGAGATTGGGATCCAATCCTGGCATATCTAAATATTTCCATGCAAAATTGATCTTTTTTTCTGATAAGAATGTAGTGAATTTCTATTTCTCTTCTTCTGATAGAGATTGTGCTACATGTACCAATTGTGGTTCTTCTGTTGTACCCAAATTGATGGATTGAGTGGGCTCAATCAGAACCGGAGATCTATCCTGTAAATGACTCGGAAGGACATCAAATATCTCATCCTTAGGTGCCTCAGAGAGGTTTTCACCTTCAGATACGTCTTTTCTTTTTAGTTTTGTATGATCTGAGACTGCCACAAAGTGGTTTTCATCCTCAGAACTCTTTTTCTTTTTCTTTTTCTTTTTTTGACTAAGATATTAGATTTCTGACTCAGTCATGCTGACGCTTGGTTCGCTGATGGAAGTCCTCATAGGCTCGACTGCATTGAGGTAACAAGTAAGGGCATAGCCACTGGAAAAGGTGTAAACACCATGGCTTGGGTTTGTGGAAGTTTGGTCGATAAGATCAGGGCGTTGGATAGTCAAAGCGGGAAAGGCTTGGGATATGGTGTTCACAAACATGGATATGTCATCATTGGTCCTAACCTGACGCTCAAGTTCAAAGGTGATATTACAGCTCAAAACGTTCAATTCATGAATAGGCTCAACATCATCATGGGAGTCCTCTTCAGCCATAGGTGGATCAGACGCGTTAAGTTCATTGTTTTGCTCTAGACCTACATTGGGTTGAGATACATATTGGTGAATAACATCAATATATTTCTCTGTGATAAGCTCATCTTCTTCTGGAATGGCACCCCATTCATAGTCATTTGACTCAGCTTCTGATTCAAGATCTCTAGGAAATCTTAGAAAATGTGTGAAATCAGGATGAATACCACAAGAAGGATTACCCTCAGTCTTTGACTTGAATTCATATTCATGGGAATCAGTGTCAGAATAACTACCCCCTTCTTCTTGATCAGTTTGATTGCCTTCGAGATTTGCTGGTTCTTGTGGTGCAACCATCTCTTGTGCTACAGTAGGTTCTTGTGTGTCTACTACATTAATTCTTTTGATAGGATCATCTTTATCATCAAGAAGATCTTTGATCTCTTTAGGCAATTTTTCATAGGGGATGAGTTCTGAACTATCTGAATCATCATCTGAGGGTTCTGTCTCTTCTTTCTTGAGAAGGGGTTCTCCTGGTGCAATTTGTTCTATGACATGAGAACAACCACCTTTGAGATGATAGGGTTTCTTCTTAAAGCCTAAGCCACCAGTATCTTTGTTGGCTCTACCAATATGTGGAATGAGTGTCACAAGACCCTTTCCTCTGATTCCTAGAGGTCCTTGACCGGAATATCCCATCTTGGCTATCAATCTGTTCCCTGGACCATATGAATTAGAAGGGATTGTAGGTGCTATAGATTCACTAGGTTGAACAATTTTGGATTCAGAATCATCTTTGTATAGCCATGCAAGCACAACTTCATCCTCTTCAAATTCTTGTTTGGATACTTGCTCCACCACAAAATTTCTTTTGTATGCTTCCATAGGTTCCTTAGGTTCTGATTTAGACTGCTTCAAGGATTGTCCATATGACTTAGGTGAGATTGGGAGAGATGTCAGAGACAAGACTGGCTCTATAGTGTATTCTCCCATCCCATTTTCTTTGATATTGATCTCTTTAGCAATGTCTTCCATCTTGGATGTGGAAGCCACATTTGGTTGCTTGATGGAAGATTCTCTGTTATTAGGTACAAGCTTATTGGCACTTTCCTTCAATGTATTGCAAGTTGTACTTAGATCTGCTGGGATAGTAACTTCTACCCCTTCATAGGGAAATTTTAAGCATTGATGGTACGTAGAAGGAATGGCTTGCATTTCATGGATCCAGGGTCTCCCTAGAAGGATATTGTAAGCCAATGGTAGATCAAGCACCTGACATGTGGTATCTTTGATGATCGGACCCACTCGGATGGGTAAGACAATGGTGCCTTTAGAAGCTCTTTCTTGTTTGTCGTAGGCTTTTATGGTGATCTTCTTTCGAGGATCAATAGCCATCTCTGAGAATCCCAACTGTGTGATTAAGTTGTAAGAACAAATGTTGAGGCTTGCGCCGCCATCTATCAACACACGTTTGACTCGATGGTTCTAGATCAAGACTTCTATGTGTAAGGGCTGATTATGTGGGTGACTCAAAGAGTTGTCATCTTCCTCTGAAAAGGAGATATATTGCGGAGACATTAGATGACCAACCATAGTCTAGAACCTGTCTAGATCTAGATCATCAGGAACATTAGAGCTGAGCAAAGCTTTATCTAGGATATCTTTGTGAGCTGGAGATATTCAAAGTAACTCAAACATAGAGATTTTGGCATTGGTATGTTGGAGTTGTTGGATGATGCTATAAGATGTAGTTCTTGTATCCTTTGGATTGGAAGATTTTGAGGCAGCCTTCTGTTTGGAAGCAGATGTGAGGTTGAAAGGTATCTTAGGGACATTAGATGAACTTGGTGTTTGTCCTTTCAGATGAGCTTGAGCTTGTGATCTGGTAACTGCATTAGTTGAGGAATGATTTTGATCTCTTCACACAATTCTGATGACATTGCAGCTCTTAGAGAGACATGGTTCAACCATATTGATGACAACATTGTTTCCAGGGTAGGCATAGTTGACTTTTTCCCCCATGTTAGGCTGAGAAGTGGAAACTCCCTTGCCATGTTGTGGAAATGGTTCTGTAAATGCTGTGTGATCATTATTGCTGGTAGGATTATCGATCGTGATGTCCCCTTGATCTATCAAGTCTTGAATGGTATGCCTCAAGTGGAAGCATCCATTAGTCTTGTGGCCTTTAGTCCGATGGAAAGCACAAAATTCATTATCTTTCCACCAATATGGTTTTGGATCCAGATCAGGGTTTCGGATTGGTGGTAAAGAGATCATGTTATTAGCTATCAGGGTTCTCAGGGAAGATTCCAAAGATTCTCCCAGGGGAGTAAACTTTCATTTATTATCCCATCATTTGAATGGCTTCTTTGGAGATGGTTCAGCAGATTTTTGCTCTGAAGCTTCAATGGCTTTGGTTGCAAGGTTGAGATTGTAGGTCGGTGCCTTTGATGGGGTGCAGATAGTGTCAACAACACCATCAGAGATGATACCTTTATTTCTATTCCAGCTCTTATTTTTATCTTTTGAGCTAGATCCAGATTCAGACTTGTCCTTTTGAAGTGTGATTTCTCCTTTCTTGACAAGTACTTTCTCAATCTTGATTGCATTATCCACCATTTTATCAAAAGATACATGATCTTGCATTTGTAATGGATAGTTGAGCTCTAGAACAAGGTTATTGATAAAGATTTCAAGTTTCTCCATTTTGGGAATTGGTCTAGCATATAGAGAAAACTTCTTTCACCACCTCTTGAGAAAAGTTAGGAATGATTCCCCTGGATATTGCTTGAGGTTACAGATATCGATCATGGTAATTGGATGTTGAATATTGTAGGAATATTGTTGATAAAACAATTTAATCAATTCCTCAAAAGTTTTGATCATAGAAGGTAATCTCGAAAACCATTGAATGGATGCTCCTCCCAAGGATCTAGGAAAAAGATGCATCAGATAGGTCGGTTCATGCATGAATTCCATGGAGTGCATACAGAACTCTCTGACATGATCTTGAGGATCAGAGTGTCCGTCATATTTGTCATACTTTGGCATCTCCACTCTTTTTGGGAATGGAGGCATATACAAGTCTTTGTCAAAAGGGAAAGGACAAAGGGCCTCCATGGAGAATTCCTTGGGTTCCTTCTCTTTCTTAATTTTATTCATTTTGACCTGCATAGCGTGCAGCTGGTTCATTATGGCCGTCATCAGAGTTTCTTCCTCATGCATGATGATATCTTTGACATTGAAGTGAGGAGGACATTTAGCTCCTTCTTGGGCTAATTGCAAAAAGTATGCCTCTCTATCCACTTTCAAGAAATGCCTCATCATTCTCTTGAATTCATCGTCATTCTGACATCGATGGATTTTAGAGGGTGTAGGTTCTTGGTCGGCATTATGTTGAGAATGGTGTCCTTGGGATCCTCCTCCTAGAGAACTATGGTTTGTCCCTGCTTGAGACATGGTAGGAGTTTTTGGGCTCCCTGGAATAGATTGAGGAGGAGTTTGCTGATTGCCTCTATGAGTTGATAGATGAGGTATGTAACCAGTTTTCAATCAAAAGTTACCGAGATCGTCATCTTCATAGATACCTAACTTGATGAGTTGTTCAAGAGTTGGACCTAGGGTATTGGTCAAAAGTATGTTCTGAGATGTTTCTTCTGATTTCTTGTGTGAAGAAGCTCTGGTCTCCACCATTAACTTTGAATGAAACAGAAGAAAAGGATGAAGACAACTGAAGAACAATTTGATTCGAGAAAATTGGATGATGCAACCTTGTCAAGATTATGATAGTTTTGAAGATCTGATGAGACATGGGTGAAGGATACTGTGCCTTGGATGTATGGGATAGATTGCCCAAAAGATAGCGGACACGAGTTCTCAACACTTAGTCTATTTTTGAAAATTAATTGAAGATTGATAGTTATGACAAGGTTTTGACACGAGATAAAAAGGACTCAAATTGATCAAACAGAAGGCTAGATCAGATTCAAAAGATTAATCTCAAAAAATGGTAGAATGCTCAATAGCTACTACTCTATTCCGGACACAATGATATTTTTGACAGATTCTAGAACTAGGCTGGAAACATTGGATATCTTGCAATTTGACAATTTCTAACAACTCTCTCAATTTTTTCCAAACGACACTCTGCAGACTCGTATGACACTGGGTAGTCTATGAAATGATAGTTGCTAAACTCATACGATAGTTGGGTAGCAATGAAACGATAGTTGACAAAACTCGTATGACTTTCTGACCTCCTGAGATGACTTTTGACTCCAGAAAAGAATTTTACTTCAGATTTTGCAAATTTTGAGTTTTCAGATTTGAATTGTTTGCAAATTTGTACCGTCCAAATTTTGAAGGTTATACCAGATTTGATCATTTTTAATAGCCAAGTAGATAAACAAGCACGCAGAATAGCTAGCAAGTGATTCCAAGCACGTCTGAAAATAATGAACAAGGGCAAAAGCAACCTTGCGCATGAACAATCAAGTGACCAAATTGTGCTAATCCCTGAGAGTACTAATTATGTATGTTTTGAAAATTTTTGCAATAACACACATATACCTGAGAATGAAAAATTGGCCTCTCTAGGGTTTTTAGTAATGGTTTGACTCTGCAACTTTTATGATTCAAAGGGGTGAACTCCAATCCTGGTGCACCAGGGTTTTGACACAATCCAAGAACTTAATCTTCAAGAGCTTCTAGGGAGATCTGACAACCCAACAATGAACCATACCCATGGAGATTTCTTCCATAAGGACATTTATATAGTAGCTATCACTACCATGGTGAAAATGGCTATTACCGCTTGAGTTTTCGTCAACACAGTTTTCCCTGTGAAGGGATTATCTGCTACGGTTAACCCTCTCTAAAGATGACTCACAATAGTATATCACAAGGGGACTTGGCTCTAGATCCAAGGTTTTTGACACCTTTTCACTTTTAACCCAAACAAAGCAAGCAGATTAATCCGACACGCTAAGAAAAAGTTTTGCTTCACCAAGGTCTATGATGCCAACTCCACATGATCTATCAACCTCTCCAGGGAGAGAATGTATCAATCAATAAGAGAAGACACACTAACCAATTTTGATTCACCAAAGCTTGTGATGTCAACCCCACGTGATCTATCAACCTCTCCTGGGAGAGAATGTATCGATCAATAAGAGAAGACACACTAACCAAGTTGAATGTGAAACACACTAAGTATCCTCCCTACCTACAAGGATTCTATCGTCAAGAAAGATTTTTCTAGGAATCCAATCTCTCAAGAATCACGAATAGTGTTCATAGGGCCTAATTACTATGTGAGCACAGATGTATGTTTCCAAAAGAAAATCTACCAAAAGTACCCAAAAAGTAGAAAGAGGAACACTTAACGCTTAAAGAGAATATGAGATGAGTCCACAAGGTGGAACACTTAACACCTCACACAAGCTGAAAATGAGTCCCCAACTTAGACAACAAGTGAGTTCCTAAAAGCACAAAAGGGTTGCCAAGTGGAACACTTAACGCTTATGTCCTGTTGACCCCTTCCCTTTATGGCGCTGAGATTGCAACCACGGGGTAGAAATGAGGGGCCAGTGAATTAGTGAGTCCAATAACCCAAGATAGAAATCAAAATCAATCACAAGTATTCTAAGACTACTTAATGAATCCTTAAGGGGTCACAACCTAGTATCAATTATGCAAGTGTGTAGAAATAGATAAAAGCATGAAAGGATGCACACAAGCCAGACACATAAGAGATTTATTTTAAGTCTAAATTGAAATGTTAATAGATGAAGGAGAATACCTTGGATCCTTGCAATGTGCTTAGTATATTTTATCTGATTTTTAGCAATTTTTGTTGAGCTTTACTATGCAAGCAAGCTACGAACTCTCCAACAAGCCAACAAGCAAACAAGATATGCAAGGTATATTCAACTTATGAAAACCCTAGGGTTAGATCTAAAAATCAATTGTTAGGAGAAATAATAACTAGAAATTAATCCAAATGACAACTCATATCATGCATTGAATCATATGAAAAATAAGTGCATACCCATCACAAAATTTTAATTTTTTTGCACTGCATTTGACCTAGTCAACAAGATCTGATTTTTTTGATATGATTTTGGCCACAAAAATAGAAATTAAAAATAAATACCCCTACTAAAAAATAGAGAGCTTTCCAAAAATGTAAAAATTTTAGAAAAATCTCTTCATTTGTGCCCTAGAGACCCATTTTATCAAAACAGACTAGTTTTTGTAAATTGACTATTTGAGCTATGATATCATGTCCAAATTTAACACACAAAGAATGAACCCCTTGTAAAATTTAAAGAGCTTTCCAAAAATATAAAAATTTATGAAAAATATGCTGATTTACGTTAGATATTAATTTTTTCCATAATTTCAAGAAAAAATTATTAAAAATTCAAAACATCTCCAAAAATTCTAAATTTTTTACTGTAGCTTCCTTGACATGTCACCAACTTGAAAAAAAAATTTTAGACCAAAATTAGAAGTAATTTGGGAGATAAAATTAAATCTTTGAAACTTTAGGGTTTTAGCTCCCAAAAAAGTCAAAACCAGCATGCAAAGGTGGGTTGCCCCACGGTGGGCGCCAAAAATGTGTGTGTGAAAATTGTACCTAATCTGTAGACACAACACTTCAGTAAAACATTAGAGGTTAGCTATAATCAAAATCATGCAAAATTAAAAACTATCTAACCAAGCGATTTACTGCCTTCTAGTAGGTGCGAGATTAATGTTCTCAGATTGTAATCGAGATCAGTGACCTAGACGACACCTAAATGAAAGATTTGAATGAAATTGATCTAGATATGAGATTGAATGCAATTAATCTATATTTTTAATATTTTCTATGCAATAAGAATGATAAAAACTGATATGAATCTATGCTAATATGAAATTGATATGCTATGAATGCTATTGAAAATTGATATGCTATGAATGCAAAAATAAGATTGATCTCACAAAGATGTCGATTCACAAGAGCTTTGATTCTTCAATTCCAATTCTCCAGCGTGATTGTGCAAAATATGAGATGAATTATGAAGAGCCGAGCCTTGTTTTTATAGAAATCCAAGGCTTTGGAGGTGCATGAGAAAAAGTCATAAATCACTCAAATAACTCAACTTAATTTTTGAGTTATTTTTAAATAAAGATAATTAAGCCACAAAAATCATGCAAAAGCACAGTTCAACTTGAATTAGAAGTTTAGATCAACTTTAAAACTCGAAAAGATGTTGAGTTTCAAAAAGCTAACAACTTGCATTGATTTTCTAATTTTGAGTTTAACTGGTCCTTGAATGTGCACATGGATAATTATGATTTAATAAATAAATAAAGTGATTTATTCTCAACTTAACTGCTTTTTGAAATAAAATAATTAATTTATGGGTTAATTAACTATTTTACCAAACTTTTATTAAAAATTATATTATTAAATAATGACAACATGCTTTAATTAATTAAATAAGAATTTAATCAATTATTCATAGGAATTTTGATTTATTGTCAAAATTAAATAATACAATTAATAATAGATATAATTAAATTTAATTAAACAATTAAATGGCAAATATTAAATCTAATTAATTAAATATGCAAAATATTTAATTAATGAAATTTTAGGATAAATGTGATTTATTGCCAAATAATTATAAAATTAAAGATAATTATGATGATTAGAAATATTACTAGGAATATTCCCCGATGTAGAATTTAAGATAATCAATTATGATTCGATGATGTTTAGATGTGCCTTAGATTAGGACTTTGATGTTGATTTCATTCGAATTGAAGATGTAGGAGATTAATGAACTTATAGCCCATTTTTGGGGTATTACATCTATCAGCCTCATTTCTTTCTGCATACTCATCAAATTTTACATTCACACTTTCCACAATTTTGTTAGTGTTAGAGTTCAAACACTTATAAGCTTTAATTTTTGTGGAGTAGCCTAGGAATATGCCTTTATCACTTTTAGCATCAAACTTTCCATTCCTACTATCTTTCAATATGTAACACTTTCTTCCAAAGATTCTAAAGTATTTAACACTCGGTGCATGCCCATACCATAGGTCATAGGGTGTCAGATTTGTACCTTTCTTGATATGTACTCGGTTAAGAGTGTAAACAACTATAATTATAACTTCTTTCCATTATTTTTGTGCCACATTCTTTTCAATCAATAGTGTCCTAGCACAGTCCAGAATATATCTATTTCTTCTTTCTGCTATGCCATTCTGTGGAGGTGTCCTAGGTGTAGACATCTGTCTTTTGATTCCTCTATCATTGCAAAATAGATTAAATTCATTTGATGTAAATTCTCCACCATGATCAGATCTAAGACATTTTAGGTTCCTACCTATCTCCTTCTCAACCTTAGCCAAATACCACTTGAAAAATTGAAAAGCATTAGATTTTTCCTTTAGAAACATTACATGCATCATCCTGGTATGATCATCAACAAAAGAGATAAAATATCTAGCACCACAGTAACTTTGTACACCCATAGGTCCACAAAGGTCAGTATGAACCAAATCTAAAATGTGTTCAGAAGTAAAGGATTTTCTCTTGAAACTTGACTTTAGTCATTTTTCCTAACTGACATTCTTTGCACATTAAATTCTCAGGTTTCTTCAATCTAGGTAGGCCTCTTACTTTCTTCTTCTTACTTATCTCTACCAGATTGTCAAAGTTAACATGACATAGCCTCTTATGCCATAACCAAATATCATCAAGTTGTGCAATCAAATATGTTTCTTCAGATAGGTCAAGATAGAACAAATTACCTCTAGTCTGCTCGCCACTTCCAATTAGCTCACCAGTAGCATCAAATATCTTAGCTTTCTTGTGATGAAATTCCACTTGGTAACCAGTTCTATTGAGCTGAGCAACACTTAAAAAATTATAATTCAATCCTTCAACCCAATAAGCATTTTCACAAGAGATCTTATCAGTTAGTTTAATCAATCCTTTTCCTCTAACAAGACATGGTGCATCATTACCAAATGTTACACTTTTACCTTTATAATGATGTAGGGTCTCAAACTTACTCTTGTCACCAATCATGTGATGTGAACAACCACTGTCAATAATCCATTTATCATTCTTGTTCACATAGGAAATCAATGTAGTTTTCTCATCCTCATCAGATTCATCTTTCATTGCAACATAGACTACCTCAATTTCAAAGTCATCACGATCAGTGTTAGTCTCTTCTTCAGTAATGTAACAGGATTTCTTACCTTTTCCTTTGTAGTCTTTGTACCTTCGGTAGCCTTTTTCATCTCTTCTATCTTTGTGTCTGCTATTTCTTTCTTCATCTTTATCCTTCCTATTAGGACATCTAGCAGCTATATGACCAACCTTGTTACATGCAAAACATATAATAGGGAGTTTACCTTTGTATTTTCCTTTTCCTCTTCTCAATCTTCTAGCCATAAGAGCTTCTAAATCTTCAAGATCTTCATCAGAAGTGTCACTGTCATCTTCACTTTCACTTTCACTTTCACTAATGCATCTTTCTTTTTCCTTCTTAGGCTTGTTTAGACTAACTGTGACTTGAAAGCAGATTCAACATTTCCAATACTATCAATAGTGAAGTTATCATAATTAGACAGTTCAAAAGTAGTCATCTTGCCAGTCAAACCTTCCAAAGTAAGCACATTTGCAGAGTTACATCTAGATTCCTGAATAGCTAAGATCTTAATAGCATATATAGGACGTAGAGTTCTTAACACTTTTCCAATTATGGTCTCATCATCAATAGTCCCATTTGCTCCTCTAATAGAATTCACAACCTCTTTTATTCTACCACAATATTGTGCAATGTTTTCATCTTCATTCATTCTCATTTCATCAAAATTACCTCTGAGACTCTCGGCTTTAGCTTTTAGTACATATAGATCACCACCATAGATCTTTGCAAGAGTGTCCCACATATATTTAGCATTTGTGCAGTCCTTAATGTCCTCAAATTTTGGATAGCTTAGGGCAGATGCAATTTCCAACATTGCTTGATTGTGTTCTTGCTTGGCTCTCATTTCCTCAGCAATCAAGGGTGCAACAGGTGTGACATAGTCATGCTCAATCTAGTAATTTGCAAAATCACCAATACCATCCAGATGCAGCTTCATCAAGCTTTGCCATGCAAGGAAGTTTTCCTTATTTAGCTTCGGTACCTCCTTCTTATACATCTTGATCATTTTCTTCAAGTCCCTTTAAACTTGTTTTCTGTAAACATCAATAAGCAACACAGCTTTGATACCAATTGTTAATATGATTTAGAAAAATAGAGAGGGGGGGTGAATCAGTTGTTCTTAGGTCCTGATGTATAAAATAACTTTTTTTTAAATCAGATCAAGAAACCAAAACAAACTCGGTCATCACCGATTCAATAATAGAAACATATAACTCAGCAGTCCACTACCCAGCTGCATCTAACTTGTAAAACATAGAAATGTTCAAATCCAAAACATTCACACAAGTATTGACACTAGGATTTATAGTGGAAACCCAATATGGGAAAAACCACTTTGTAACATGCTACTATTATTTTCACTTTTCTAAAGTGAGCTCGGTTAAAAGCCAACCCTGTCAAAGGTTACAATACACACTGTCAAGTGTGACCCGGTTAAAGGATTTCAATCACCCTGTTAAAAGTGAGCCTGGTCAAAGGACTTACATACACTCCATTAGAATGCAACCTTGTTCAAAGGATTTAACATATGACTGTTAGGTCAACCTCTATTAAAAAGATTTTGACTATTACAATGGTTAGAAAGTAGCAGTAGTATTGATTTGAAAACATACAACTCACTTTGCAAATATCAGATCCAATTTCGTACATAATTGCTGGTTTACTGACTTTGAAACTTTGCCATCTCCACTTCAGATTTTCTCGAAACTTTCCTTCAAGCAATCACCACACTTTTTTTTTAGCCTTTTCCCTTATACAGTCAATAAAACTTTACTGTTCTTCTAGCATCTACTTCACCCATGCATACACATACCTAATGCTTCGGTTCCCTTAATACTTTTCTCTGTTAGGTTAACTTTTCTTTTGCCGCTTAATCTTCTTCATAGATCTTAGGGTTAGGTCAAATACATTGAATCTACCCACTTCATGTTCTTCATCTCCTCTTCTAGAATCATCTCAAATCTCATAAAGATTTACAATAAAACATTTTACAAAGCATTAAATGCTTCCATACAATCAATAAATAAAGTCAACACATTTTACATAATCCAAGAATTCAACAATGTCAGCTCCAAATCTGAATTCTCTTCAAATATAAAATTGCTGATGCTCAGTCAATACTGTGATCATCCACTCGGTCTCCATGTAAAATGCTTGGTCACTACTAAAACTATTTCCTCAGCAAATACTGTCTTCCTTGGAAATTTACTGATACTCGGTCGACACTAGATTTTTGCTCAACATCCACTAACTCGGTCGACTCTATCATAACTCGGCTTAAACATGATTTCTTCATTTTTGCTCGATCAAGCCTACCAGTTTAGTCTTCAATCTTACTAAGATAAACAATATATTGTCTCATCATTGGGCAACATAATCAAGTACACTTTATAGTATAAAGATAACTCAACCTTTCCTTAGGTGCTATTGTTACCAACCTTTCTTTCCCTTCTCACCATAGATATAGTACTTTCTTAAGTAGCAATAGTCTTTCTAGTTAAGGTTTGACATCAATGACAATAAAACAATTGTTTCAATTATAGTTTCTAGCATTTAGTTCCACACAATGCAGAAGGGTCTATCTCTAATCAAATGGAGCAAGGTCAAAGTTCTAAGGACATCCCTTTGTTGAAAGGAAAAGAAAAGATGGAAGAAGAGGTTGTTATTAAAGATACACCAAAACTCATTAACCTAGCTACATCAACTAAAGGAAAAGAGAAGGTTAATGAAGATAACATCATTGAAGAACCAAAATAAGACCATACCAAAGCTATCCAAGTGTACACTAAAGAGGCCCATTATCAAAAGATGGACCAAATGATGAAGAATTTTGATAAGCAATGCAAGATCAAGCAAAAAGGCGTAGGTGAATACTCCTTATCTATGATGGACTTACCTTTATCAACCAAATCATTTGGAAGACCCTCAAATCTACCCCATAGATATAATCATAACTTTGTGAGGGCAAGTACATCATCCGCCATGGATGAAGAAGACAATGAGATCCTAAATTGGTTATATAAAGATGAAGAATCAAGTGCACATGTTAAACATATTCAAAATATAACCATTCCCACACATCAATATGGGAAAGGGTTTTCAATCATGCAAAAGATGGGGTACAAAGGTCAAGGACCTTTAAGCACAAGGAATGAAGGACTTGTTGAACCAATAGAAAGTACATGGTGAGATACCAAGGAGAAAATAGGACTAGGGTATCTTGAAGAAGGATACACTCAAAAACATTATCCCAAACTTCATAGCCAAATATTACAATTATAATCTCATAGTGATGAGGATTCTAATGAATGGGAACGGGAGAACCTATCAGATGAGTCATGCCATGATAAGGGTATTGATGTTATTCATACCTATGCTTCTACCAAAGATAAAGGACCAATAGCAGAATCAAGTTCAAATTAGGCATCTAGTTCTAGCCAAGTGATCCTAAATGATGTGCTGAGCATAGCAATAGAGATAAATCAATGGGTAGGTGAACCATACATTCCTTCATGGAGACCTACTATGGAAGAATTGAATGTTAGGTTTAATCCACATGAGTTTTATCCAATGGAAACATTGATCCTTCTTCTTTAGAACATTTAGAAGAGGCCCATGTTATAGACTTACACGATACAATGTATGAGCCTTCTAATGAAGTATTAGCCTTAAATCCAATTGAAACAAACCTAAGTATTGACCCACTAACCCTCATACACCCAGACTTAATCGAATGGAAGTCCATGGAACCAACTACCCTTCCAATCTTCTTAAATGACAACATGGTGTCCCAATACCTCAACGTAGTTGAACCTTCTTTTATCAAAGAATATCAAGAAGAAATGATCAAAGGGAGCATCCAAAATTTCAATCTGAGAAAAAATGAAAAAAATAGAAAAAGAAAAGAATCAAGTGTTGAAAACCACATTGTGGCAACATTAGATCAAGAAGAAAAAAATAAAGAAACAAAGAATGTTTCCAAAGGTGAAAACCCAACTGAGGCACCTAAGGGAGTTTGGATGCTCTACTAGAACATTATGAGGAAAGATCTCCAATCTTACTTAAGCCAACACAAAAGATAAATATTGGATCAGAAATAGAGCTAAAGATCATCCACCTAGTAGCATCACTATCTAGCGAAGAAAGAACATAATTTATCAAGTTCTTTAAGGAAAAACAAGTCAACTTCACATGGTCTTATGACGATATGCCAGGTTTAGACCTAAATCTGAAAATGCATCATCTAAATATCAAGGAAGGAGCCAAAACTGCTAAGCAAAAGCTAAGGAAGATGCATCCCCATATAGCACTACTTGTCAAAGTGGAGTTAGAAAAATTATTGAAAGTGGGATTTATAAGGGCCATTGATTATGCACAATGGATCTCAAATATAGTGCTAGTATCAAAAGCAGAAAAATCCATTAGAATCTACATGGATTTTAGAGACTTAAATTTGGCATGTCCTAAAGATGACTTCCCACTTCCGAGTATAGATGCCATTGTGGACTTAACAATAAGACACTCTATGTTTTCACTCATGGATGGATTTAGCAGATATAACCAGATAAAGATAGCACCAAAAGACCAAGATAAGACCACTTTTACATGTGCATGGGGTACTTTTTGCTATAATGTCATGCCTTTTGGGTTAAAGAATGCCAAAGTGACCTATCAACGAGCAATGACCACAATATTCCATGATATGATGCATAAGTTCATGGAGGACTATGTGGATGACATATTAGCCAAATCTCACTCAAGAAAAGAGCACCTACCAATTTTGGCAAATTTTTTTGAAAGGCTAGAAGAATTCAAAGTGAGACTTAACCCAAAGAAATGTGCATTTGGAGTTCAACTCGACAAACTACTAGGCTATATTGTATCTGCAAAGGGAATAGAAGTGGATCCTGCTAAAGTAAAAGCTATAATGGAAATGGAAGCACCTAAAAATATTAGTCAAATGAGATCTTTACAAGGAAGGATCCAATCCATTAGGAGATTTATCTCCGAATTAGCGGAAAAATGTCATAATTTCACCCAACTTTTGCATAAAGATACAATTTTCAAATGGGATGAAAAATCTAAAGAAGCCTTTAATCTATTGAAGAAATATCTCATGAACCCACCAATCTTGATGCCACCTATCAGAGGCAAGCCCTTGATCCTATACATTTCAGCAATGGAGAATTCATTGGGGTCACTTTTAGTACAAGAAGATGAAACAAGAAAAGAAAAGGCAATTTACTACATAAGTAGAACCTTGTTCAAATACAAGCTGAATTATACATTCATGGAAAGGGCATGCTTGGTTGTAGTTTTTTCTTCCCAAAAATTATGCCATTATATGCTATCCCACAAGATAAGGTTCATTTCCAAAATTGACCCTTTGAAGTATCTACTTAGTAAAACAGCATTGAATGGAAGACTAGCAAAGTGGGTTATGGTGCTAAGCGAGTTTGACATAGAATATGTTGATAGAAAATCAATCAAAGGGAAAGTCATTGTAGACCAATTAGCAGAAGCACCACTTCAAGATGATCATCCCATCCAATTGGAATTGCTAGATTTAGAGATTGTGAATGTTGAGGCAAAGACATGAAAACTATATTTTGATGGTTCATACACTCATCATGGCTCAGGAGCAGGCATACTTAAAATCACTCCCCAAGGCTCTACTATCCCTAAGTCCTACAAATTGTTATTTCCATGCACAAATAATATAGAAGAATATGAAGCCTTGGTTATTTGAATCAAGTTGGCATTAGAGTGGAAAGTAACAGAATTAAAGGTGTATGGAGATTCACAATTCGTCATTAATCAAGTCAATGAAGAATATCAGACGAAGGATGACAAATTGATACCCTAAAAAAACATGGTGGAAAGTCTTAAAAATTATTTCATACTTATTACATTTGAGCAAGTTCCAAGAGAAAAGAACAAAGCAGCGGATGCAATGGAAACTTTGGCTTCACTTCTACAGATGCCTAATTAGAGTACCAGATATGAATTCTTGGTAGAAGTGGATCAACCCATGTTTGACCCTACCCACCCTTATACCATTTTCTTGTTAAATACAAATGAATCACCTTGGTATGGACCTATTTACACTTACTTGAAAGATCAAATCCTTCCCATAGACCAAACCAGGAATCAAAAGAAAAGCTTCATTCACCAAGCCAGCCTGATACACCACAATTTCTGAAACATTGTATCGAAAAAGTCTAGATGGAATGTTCCTTAGATGTTTAGAAGAAGAGGAATCAAACATAGCCTTGTGAGAAATCCATGAAGGAATTTGTGGATCACACTCAAACAGATTAACCTTAGCTAAGAAACTTCTTAGGATATGATATTTTTGGCCTACGATGGAGAAAGACACTTGTAACTTTGCAAAAACTTGTAGAAAGTATCAATTCCATGGAAACTTGATACATGTGCCCACATAAGAGCTTCATCCAATGACAACACCTTGGTCATTCTATCAATGGGGTCTAGACCTAATAGGCATGATTTATCCACCATCCTTGAATGGTCATAAATTCATCATCATGACAACTAAGTACTTTACCAAGTGGGTGGAAGCTGTACCCTTATCAACTGGAACAAGAAAGGAGATATATTTGTTTATCCTTAATCATATTATTTTTAGATATGACATACCTCATGCTATCATAACAGATAATGCAAAGAATTTCAAAAACAAAGACCTAAAGGAATTATGCACCAAGTTTCACATGATTCATCATTCTTCTTCAATCTATTACCCTCAAGGTAATGGACAAGCCAAAGCAACAAATAAAAACATCTTGAAAATTTTGAAGAGAATAGTGGACAATTCAGGTAGAGATTGGCACATCAAAATAAACTCGACCTTATGGGCTTATAGAACAAGCATAAGAATGCCAACATGAGCTACACCTTTTTCCTTAGTCTTTGGAACATAAGTAGTTTTTCCTTTGGAGGTAGAACTCTCATCTTTGAGGGTATCTCTTCATGGCTTGATAAGTGAGGAAGACTATAGGGTTGCTAGATTACAAGAACTAGAACTCTTAGATGAGAAACATAAGCAAGCATTTGATCATTTGAAGGTGTACCAAAATAGAATGTCAAGGACTTATAATAAGCACATCAAGTCAAGAACATTTCAAATAGGTGACCTATTTTTGTGAGAAAATCCCAAGAATCAAGCAGAAAGAGAAAATAAAGGAAAATGGGAAGCAAACTGGTTAGGACCATTTATCATTGTTGAAAATTTTGGGACCAACACCTACAAACTAGCATATTGTGATGGAAAAGAGCTACAAGAACCTATTAATAGCATACATCTAAAGAGGTTCCATACATGAGGTAGATGAAAGAGTATAAAGAGTATTAGATGAAGAGCATCATATTTATTGTACATAGTCAAAAGAGATCTTGAAAATACCAAAAACATTTGAAAAATAGAAAAGATCAAAAACCATGGAAAATTGAGTATGAAGAAAGCAAAAACATTCATATATGATCCTTAAAAAGTTGTCTTGGTGAAAACCTAGAAAATAGGTGCCTTGATGATATGAACAAAAAAAATTGAAAAAAAAAGAAAAATATGAAAAAATCAGAAAAAGAGAAAAAGTGCCTTGGTAGCAAAAAAAAGAGAAAAACTTTAAAAATAGAAAAAAGAGCAAGATCTATTCAATCGATGAAAAATTGGTAAACATGTACCATTGAAAGTCCAAGCTAGTCACATACCTAGAAGGTCACCTTGTAAATATTGCATTCGCTGACATTTGTATATATTGCATAATAAAACCCCACAATTGCATTTGCGAGTACCTCAAGATTTTGGTCACCTAATCTACAAATTGTCCTAAGTCCCACAAATGAAATTATCTCAAACTGGGGGCAATCTACTCAAAAGGAGTAAGGATTCATCAAAGCAAGTTTTATTCAATCAAGGAATCAATTCATCAAATTTGAAAGAGGAACACTTAATCAAATCTACATTCTAATCCAATTTGAGCCAAAATGCAAAATTTGATCCAAGAGCTTACATGACCTTATCTCTATCAAGATTAAAAGTATGAAATGGATGGAACTACACTAGACATTTGGATTTGAAAAACATTGCAAGAAATTTTTCTAAGTGTTGACTCAATTGATGAAATCATGTCTTTCTAGCAAATCGATGAAAGTTTTAGACTAGACAAGCTATGATGAAAGGATGATATTTTTATTAATTTCTAAATGACCATCTTAAAATCAAAGTTTTAAATCATGTATTATTCATCCAAGGACATGATCATCAAAGAATCATCGAGGACTTGTACAAAGGATAAAACTGAGATTTCTACTTGTTTACGCAAAATGATAACTTGGCTATTTTGATCTTCAATATCATAATACCAACATCCACTTGCAACATAGAATCTGACAAAATTGGTATTCACACTCTCATGATTGGTTCCAATCAGTGATAGTCATATCAAAGAGAGATGGGAAAGAAAATAAAGAGGTGCAAAAATTATTCATATCATCATAGTTAAACTAGTGATGGTTGTACTAAAATAGATTCCAAAAAATGCTCAATGATGATTATAAGCTCCAAATTTTGAATAATGACAGTTAGCTGCATACATCTTAGATTAAGTGCATTGTATATATTGTTTTGCCTTTATTAGCTTAATTTGCAAGAGGAAAATAAAAAGGGGGTGTACTCAAATAAAAAATCAAAAGATTATAAAAAACAACTATATAGCATCGAGTGTGTTGGAAATAAAAAACAAATCAGAAAAATAAAGTGCATTTCATTAGTTTACTTGCATTGCATTAAGGTCATTTTAAAGTTGCATTAGGTCATCTTCATTAAACTTTGCATATATTTAGATGTGTATAAAATTTGAATTATTAGGTGCATTACATTAAGGCATTACCATTAGATTGCATTCATCTCATTTAAAGTGCATACATTAAATGCATTGCATTAGTTAGAAATCATTCATTACATCCATTAAGATCATTCAACATTAAATACATATCATACATGATAGATACCATCCATCCATTTATCATTAATCATTAAAAGCTCATGAATCATTGCATCAACACATCACATTTATATATCAAAAGAAATACATTCATTAGTGTGCGTGTGAAAATTGTACCTAATCTATAGACACAACACTTCAGTAAAACATTAGAGGTTAGCTATAATCAAAATCATGCAAAATTGAAATCCAATTTAACCAAGCGATTTACTACCTTCTAGTAGGTGAGAGATCGATGTTCTTAAATTGTAATCGAGATCAGTGACCTAGACGACACCTAAACGAAAGATTTGTATGCAAAACTGATATGAAATATGAATGCAATTATTCTATTTTTTTTGGATTTTCTATGCAATGATATGCTAAATGATCTAACAAATGAAAACTAATATGATATGAATGCAAATGAAATTGACCTCACAATAGCCTTGATTCGCAATAAGCTTTGATTCTTTGTCCTCCAATTCGACAGCGCGAGGATGCAAAAATATGAGATGCTTTGAGATGAGCTGGGGCTTTAATTTATAGAAATCCAGGGCTTTGGAGGTGCATGGAAAAAAACCATAAATCACTCAGATTAACTCAGCTTGATTTCTGAGTTATTTGATAATAAAGATAATTTAATTCAAAAAAACATGCAAAAGCTAAGTTTTAACTCAAAATAAAGTTTAGCTTTAATTGATAATTGATAGTTGTCTGCTTTTATGATTGTGCATGTTTTATTTATGAATTAATTTAATAAATAAAGTGATTTATGCTCAACTTAACTAATTTTTGAAAATAAATAATTAATTTATGGGTTAATCAATTATTTAATCATACTTTTATTAAAAACTATATTATTAAATAATGACAACTTGCTTTAATTAATTAAATAAGAATTTAATCAATTATTCATAGGATATTAGATTTATTGTCAAAATTAAATAATACAATTAATAATAGATAGAATTAAATTTAATTAAACAATTAAGTGGCAAGATATTAAATCTAATTAATTAAATATGAAAATATTCAATTAATCAAATTTAGGATAAATGTGATTTATCGCCAAATAATCATTAAATTAAAGATAATTAAGATAATTAGGAATATTGCTAGGAATATTCCCTGATGCAGAATTTAAGATAATCAATTAGAATTCGATGATGTTTAGATGTGCCTTAGGTTAGGACTTTGATGTCAATTTCGTTCGAATTGTTGATATAGGAGGTTAATGAACTTATAGCCCATTTTTGGGGTATTACATTTTGCCCCTCTTTGAATTACTGTGTGAAGCGCAGTGGTTCAAAAATAGTCTGTCTTTGATAAAAATATGAAACTGATGTTTGAAATTGATAATTGATATGAGACAGAAGTTGATTGATATTGATTTGATATGGCGATAATAGGTCCTGAATGACCAAGGATAATGTTCACTATAACAACAAATGAACCTATGATTGCGAAAAAGTGTCAAAATGCCTGATTCCAAACCTTAGGATTGCAAAAAAGTGAGTGACTGGTTCTAGACTCGATTGTCTTAGCAGAACTAGCAAGTATCACATTCAAATCCTTCAGTTGCCGAAGAACCAAGGAAAGAACACTATGATCCGATGGTTGCAAAAACTGATACAGTTTACAAGATTAGGAGAATACCAGATTGATATGGATCGATGAATTTGATATGCCCCAAGTGATGAGTTTTTTTTATGAATCAATAAATAGACATGGTTGTTGTCTTGATTACTAAGGAAAGATTGATAGAATTTGATTTACAGACTTTGAATGATGTGCAATACCATGCCCCCTTCGGGATTAAAATTGAAATCTGACAAGAAAAGTCAATGTTGAGAGTTTAGAAGCATGTTAATTGATTGGAAAAGTGGTTATACACGTTCAAGAATGCATTCTGCATCGTTGGAAAGTCCCAAAAGACCAAGTTTGACTAGGTGAAACCATGAGTTGACCATAGTTGACCAAGTTGAAATTTTGATAGTTTGATGTTAGATAATCAGTTAAGTTGAATATGAGATTTGTGTGATGATGGAAGGTTGATTATGCAAGTAGTAGACCGTCCTAGGCCCAAAAATTTTAAATCATGATTTTGACATATTAAACGATCTCAGATTTGAATTTTGATCTTGAAAATGGATTCAGAACATCGAAATTAGCCAGGGGTGCAATTTTTGTGAAAAACGGAGCACTTTTGAAAATTAGGTCAAATGCTATATAAAGGCCTGAAGGGTCATTTTCAATTCATTTCAACCATTTGACTTTGGAGATTTTGCGGAGCCCTCTGAGCAAAAAAATGGCAGAACAACAAGATCCAAAGGTTCCTATGAGTTTGCATCAATTTGAGCACAACCAGAGATACCAGAGACCCCGACAGTATGGACATCCAGTAGGTGGACCTCTGTGCCCCTCTAAAATGCAAATTTTTACTATTTCATAGCATTTTTTAATTTTTTCATACGCGTTTTGCTTTTTTAATTTTTGCATGTGTGAAAACTCATATGAGTCCCATACCAGACTCGTACGACATTTCATTTGAATGCACATTGTCATTTCAAGTATACCTAAGTGTCGTATGAGAGGGACCCCTGTGTCGTATGACATTTCATCAAGTCCCTCGAAACTCATATGATCCCGGGTGCAGTGTCTTATGACCATGGATTGTCATTTGGTATACTGTGGAATGTCGTACAACTTTCAGAGCCAGTCTGGAATGTCGTTTGAAAAATAGAGTTAAAAATTCATACTTAGGTCAAAAATCTGACTTTTTTGATCCTTTTGCCTGATTGCGGACACTTTGACCCCCCTTCTGACATATCAAACAGTTCCATTTTTGTATTATTAGCCTAATTTTGAACTCAATTTCTGATAAAAAATACCCTATTTCTACATGATTTAGGTCACATATCCAGATGTACATATTTATCATTCTTACCCAGCGACACAGAGACTGTGTCTCACTGCCTGACCCACTGAGGGTTCACCTTGCTGCCTGTGGATTCGAGTTCCTGATGTAGGAGCATCGTGGGTGTAAGAGCAATCTTGCATCACCCAAAAATATTTCTATTTTTGAATTCAATAAGGGCTATCTTGTGCAGAGCTGCTATTTATGGAAAGTTACTATTTTTTGTAATTTTCGTATGTGCTCAGAATGATCTGATTTCTTTCTTGGAGGTTCATTTTGGTCAGATAAGTCTGCCAGTAAAGTTTCATTGCCAGGTCAAGTGTACATTGGAAGATATTGAAGATTTTCGGTATTGGCAGCAGGGTACAGAAACTTTGAACTCAGTTTTGAAGGCTTTAGAGGCCCTGGATGAGGTCAAAAATTTGGGTGACGGGCACTTACACTAGTCAAGCCTGTAGAGCACTTCGTGGCATTTCTGAAATAGGGTTATAATAGCTGATCGGGTCAACTGGTGATGACTTATGGTCTTCGAAAGTTGGGTCACCTGAAATGGCAAAAAATAATTTTCTTCAAAATTTCTGTTCGGGTTTCAAAGGTTATCTTGAGCTGACTATGATGTAATAAAATGTAAAATAAAATAATTCTAAGTTTGGTCGGCCTTATTGGCTAAAATTCTGGAACCTTCCCAGGCGGTGGAAAAATTGTCTATATAAGGAAGGCTGTATTATTGTCTTAGGCAGTTCAGAATAGTTCTGGGTAGTAGATCTGGGCAATAATTTGAGACTTTGTCCTACAGAATATTGTAAGGGAATGCCCATGGGGCTTTGCATATTGTAATTCTAAAAGTTTGTAATTCCACATTTGTGGAGATAATAAGAAGCCAATTTTCTGTTCTTGCATATTGTTGTTGTTTTTCTATTTCTGTTATGTGTTTGTGGTATTAAGGGGAGCACCCTTCATCAAGTGGTATCAGAGCAGGTTTTTTTGAGTGTGTAAACAGATCACCGACTGTGAGGCAGTTTGCACCAGGATCATGGTTAGGGTTTCAGCGCACATCACGAAAATGCCTCCACGATGAGAACGTGGCGGAAGAGCTGGTGCTGTGACACCTGAGGTTAGAGAGCTGCAGAGACAAGTGCGAGCATTGCAAGAAGAGATTCACATAGGAATGAATCTCAATGTCAGAGAGGAAAGCGAGGATGAAGTCGAAGAAGAATATCAAAAAGGAGAAGTCAAAATTGTGAACCAGGAGGAAGAAAGACTTTTTCGGGCCATTTCCAAGATTGGGAAAAGACCTAAGATTGAGGTTCCTACATTTTCTGAAAATCTTAACCCAGAGGAATTGATTGACTGGATCAATGAATGTGAGGAATATTTTGAGTACGAAGATGTTGACGATCCTGCTAGGGTCAAATTTGCGAAGGCCAGATTGAAAGGTCATGCAAAGATCTGGTGGCAAGAAATTTAGTTGGAGTGAAATAGAAGAGGGAAAGATAAAATCACAAGATGGGATCGGATGGTGGATAAATTAAAGTGACAGTTCATTCCTGTTGATTATGAGCTTGACCTACTAAAGAAAATGCAGAGTTTGAAGCAAGCAGGAAGATCTGTTCAGGAGTATATAGAGGAGTTCTATCGACTTCTCATCAGAATAGGCCATGCAGAAGCTGATAAGGAGAAAGTTGCCCGATACGTTAATGGGTTAAGGCCAAGCATTCAGGAGGAGCTGAATTTGGTTCGAATGAACAGTATTGAAGAGACATACCAGTTTGCCTTAAAAGTAGAGGAAAAGCTGAACAAAAAGTTTGAGAGTAGACAAAACGGAAGAGGTCGTGGTGGACGATCTGGTGGACGGTCATACGGTGGCCAAAATGAAGATCCGAAAAAGAAGGATGAGGCCAGTAGTAGTCAGAATCAGTGAGGAAATAATTCCAATCGCTTCCAGGATCAGAATAACAGAGATCAGAGAGGAAGAGGAAGAGGACAAGGATCTGGAAGAGGTGGCTTCCGTGGAACATGTTTTCACTGTGGAGAGGAAGGTCATAGGGCATTTGAATGTCCTCAGCGCCAAGGCAGAACAGACAGGAGAAATGAAGGCTAGGCCAGAGTTGCACATGTAGATGAAGATGCCAGATCATCAAATTATGAAGATGCTGAAAGAGGAGAAATGTTGATTAACAGAAGAGTCCTGTTGAGTGGTGAGAATGAACCTGAGCAAAGGAGGAGCCTGTTTCACACTAGGTGCAAGTGTGAAGGTAAATGTTGTGATGTGATTATTGATAGTGGAAGCACTGACAATTTGGTGTCAGAAGAGATGGTGACAAAGTTGAAGCTCAAGAGATAGAAACACCCACATCCATATCGGATTGCCTGGGTACAGGATGACCACAAGGTCATGGTCAATGAACAATGCCTGGTGAAGTTCAAGATTAGTGGATACCAAGATGAGGTATTGTGTGATATCATATCTATAGATGCATGTCATATGTTGTTGGGTAGACCATGGCAGTTTGATAGATGTGCTGTACATGATGGTCGTGCAAATACCTATTCCCTGACAAAGGATGGAGTGCGGCATAAGCTAAAACCATTGAAGGAGACAGAAGAAAAGGTATGTGGTAATGCAAGAATAACATTTGTTGATGGAAGAAAATTCTTAGATGGTATGAGGCATGAGCATGTGTGTTTTTCTTTAATTCCAAAAGTTGGTAAAAAAGTAGAGGATATACCTGTAGAGATTGCAGATTTGTTGAATGAGTTTCAAGATATTGTATCTGATAATGTACCTAATGGATTACCACCGGTAAGGAAGATCAATCATCAGATGGATTTGATTCCAGGAGCACCCTTCATCAAGTGGTATCAGAGCAGGTTTTCTTTAGTGTGTAAACAAATCGCCGACTGTGAGGCAGTTTGCACTAGAACCGTGGTTAGGGTTTCAGCGCACATCGCGAAAATGCCTCCACGATGAGAATGTGGCGGAAGAGCTGGTGCTATGACACCTGAGGTTAGAGAGCTGCAGAGATAAGTGCGAGCATTGTAAGAAGAGATTCACAGAGGAATGAATCTCAATGTCAGAGACGAAAGTGAGGATGAAGCCGAAGAAGAAAATCAAGAAGGAGAAGTCAAAATTGTGAACTAGGAGGAAGAAAGACTTTTTCAGGCCATTTCCAAGATTGGGAAAAGACCTAAGATTGAGGTTCCTACATTTTCTGGAAATCTTAACCTAGAGGAATTGATTGACTAGATCAATGAATGTGAGGAATATTTTGAGTACGAAGATGTTGACGATCCTGATAGGGTCAAATTTGCGAAGGCCAGATTGAAAGGTCATGCGAAGATCTGGTGGCAAGAAATTTAGTTGGAGCGAAATAGAAGAGGGAAAGATAAAATCACAAGATGAGATCGGATGGTGGATAAATTGAAGCGACAGTTCATTCCTGTTGATTATGAGCTTGACCTACTAAAGAAAATGCAGAGTTTGAAGCAAGCAGGAAGATCTATTCAGGAGTATATAGAGGAGTTCTATCGACTTCTCATCAGAACAGGCCATGCAGAAGCTGATAAGGAGAAAGTTGCCCGATACCTTAATAGGTTAAGGCCAAGCATTCAGGAGGAGCTGAATCTAGTTCGAATGAACAGTATTGAAGAGGCATACTAGTTTTCCCTAAAAGTAGAGGAAAAGCTGAACAAGAAGTTTGAGAGCAGACAAAACGGAAGAGGTCGCGGTGGACGATTTGGTGGACGGTCATACGGTGGCTGAAATGAAGATCTGAAAAAGAAAGACGAGGCCAGTAGCAGTCAGAATTAGTGAGGAAATAATTCTAATCGCTTCCAGGATCAGAATAATAGAGATCAGAGAGGAAGAGGAAGAGGACAAGGATCTGGAAGAGGTGGCTTCCGTGGAACATGTTTTCACTGTGGAGAGGAAGGTCATAGGGTATTTGAATGTCCTCAGCGCCAAGGCAGAATAGACAGGAGAAATGAAAGCCAGGCCAGAGTTGCACATGTAGATGAAGATGCCAGATCATCAAATTCTGAAGATGCTGAAAGAGGAGAAACGTTGATTAACAGAAGAGTCCTGTTGAGTGGTGAGAATGAACCTGAGCAAAGGAGGAGCCTGTTTCGCACTAGGTGCAAGTGTGAAGGTAAATATTGTGATGTGATTATTGATAGTGGAAGCACTGACAATTTGGTGTCAAAAGAGATGATGTCAAATTTGAAGCTCAAAAGATAGAAACACCCACATCCATATCAGATTGCCTGGGTACAGGATGACCACAAGGTCATGGTCAATGAACAATGTTTGGTGAAGTTCAAGATTGGTGGATACCAAGATGAGGTATTGTGTGATATCATATCTATGGATGCATGTCATATGTTGTTGGGTAGACCATGGCAGTTTGACAGATGTGCTATACATGATGGTCGTGCGAATACCTATTCCCTGACAAAGGATGGAGTGCGGCATAAGCTAAAACTATTGAAGGAGATGGAAGAAAAGGTATGTGGTAATGCAAGAATAACATTTGTTGATAGAAGAAAATTCCTAGATGGTATGAGGCATGAGCATGTGTGTTTTGCTTTAATTCCAAAAGTTGGTAAAAAAGAAGTAGAGGATGTACTTGTAGAGGTTGCAGATTTGTTGAATGAGTTTCAAGATATTATATCTGATAATGTACCTGATGGATTACCACCGTTAAGGAAGATCAGTCATCAGATGGATTTGATTCCAGGAGCCATTTTGCCAAACAAGGCAGCACATAGAATGACACCGGCAGAAAGTGAAGAGTTGAACAGATAAGTACATGAGTTATTGCAGAAGGGGTTGATTCAAGAGAGTCTGAGTCCCTGTGCTGTACCAGTGGTATTAACACCAAAGAAGAATGGTGAATGGAGGATGTGTACAGATTCTAGGGTAATAAACAAGATCACAATCAAGTATATGTTTCCATTGCCATGAATGGATGATATTATGGACTGTTTGAGTGGAGCTGTGTATTTCACAAAGATAGATCTGAAGAGTGGATATCATCAGATTTGGATCAGAAAAGAAGATGAATGGAAGACTGCCTTCAAGACAAAGGAAGGACTGTATGAGTGGTTAGTCATGTCTTTTGGGCTAACCAATGCATTGAGCACTTTCATGCGGCTCATGAACGAGGTTTTGAAAGAATTTTTGGGTAAGTTTGTCATATTTTACCTAAATGATATTTTGATCTTTAGTAAGACATTGGATGAGCATATGATGCATATTCGTAGGGTATTTGAGAAGTTGAGAGAAGAGAAATGGTTGATTAATTTGAAGAAGTGCAGCTTTGTGAAGAAAGAGTTGGTGTATTTGGGGTTTGTAGTTTCAGGAGAAGGTCTAAAAATAGACTCAGAGAGGCTACAAGCTATCCTTGAATGGCCTACTCCAAGGAGTGCTACTGAGGTAAGATCTTTTCACGCTCTAACTAGCTTTTACAGAAAGTTTATCAGAAATTTTAGCAGTATTTGTGGACCCTTGACTGAAACAATGAGAGGGGATAGAAAAGAGTTTAAGTGGACTAATGGGGCAAAAAAGAGTTTTCAATTGTTGAAACAAAAAGTTACAGAACAACCAGTTTTAGCACTTCTAGATTTTAATAAGGTGTTTCAAGTAGATTGTGATGCTAGTGGTACTACAATAGGAGCTGTTATGAGCCAAGAAGGTGAACCTATTGCTTATTTTAGTGAGAAATTAAATGATGACAAGAAAAAATATTCTGTTTATGATCAGGAATTTTATGCTATAGTTCAGGCATTGAAAAAGTGGAGGCACTATCTGCTTCCTAAAGAGTTTGTTTTGTATATTGATCATCAAGCTTTGCAATATTTGAATAGTCAAGAAAAATTGAATCAAAGACATTTGAAATGGGTTGAGTTTTTGCAGAGTTATACATTTGTTTTGAAACACAAGAGTGGAAAGTCTACTAGGGTTGCAGATGCTCTTAGCAGAAGGTAACTATTGCTGACAGAAATGTAGATTGAAGTGGTTGGGTTCAAGGAACTCAAGAATTTGTATCCAGAAGATCCTGATTTTGGTGAAGCTTAGAAAGCTTGTACAGAACCTATTACTCTAGACAGGATGAAATGGCTGAATTTTATCATCCAAGATGATATGCTATTCAGAGAGAGTCAGTTGTGCATTCCACAAAGTTCTATGAGGGAGAATCTCATCAAGGAGAAGCATAGCGAAGGATTGGCTGGACATTTTGGTCATGATAAAACCCTTGGTTTGGTTAGTGAGAATTATTATTGGCCACAGTTGCAGCAAGATGTGAAGAAGTTTGTACAGAGTTGCAGAGTATGTCAGATGGCAAAAGGAGTGAAGCAGAATACAGGGTTGTATCAGCCATTACCTATACCAGAGAAGCCTTGGGAGGATATCAGTATGGACTTTGTTCTTGGTTTATCAAGGACTCAGCGGGGACATGATTCAATTTTTGTAGTAGTTGACAAATTCTCGAAGATGACACATTTCATTCCCTGCAAGAAGACTAATGATGCTGTTCATATAGAAGAATTATTTTTCAGAGAAGTAGTGAGACTTCATGGTTTGCCAAAGACCATAGTTTCAGATTGGGATATTAAGTTTGTTGGATATTTCTGACGTACATTATGGAAGAAGTTGAAGATAGATTTGAAATTTAGTTCATCACATCATCCACAGACTGATGGACAGACAGAGCTGGTGAATACGAGTTTGAGAAATTTACTGAGATGTTTGGTTGGAGATAAGCCAACAGGATGGGATTTGATTTTACCACAAGAAGAATTTGCATACAATAATTCTATCAATAGGAGCACTGGTAAATCACCATTCCAGATTGTATATGGAAGTAGTCCAAGAAATGCATCTGAATTGAGGAAGATAGATAAAGAAGAAATAAGTAGTGCTGAAGCTGAGGATTTTCCAGAACACTTGAAGAACATCCATGGGGAGGTGAGGAAGCATATTACCAAGATGAATGCACAGTATAAGGCTAAGGCAGATGAGAAAATGAGGTATAAGGAATTTCAGGTTGGTGATGAAGTCATGGTTCATTTGCGGAAAGAGCGGTTTCCAGTTGGTACATATAACAAGCTGAAAATGAAGAAGTTTGGACCATGTAGGATACTGAAGAAACATGATTCAGGAAATGCATATGAGGTAGAATTGCCTACTGAGCTGAATATTTCACTAGTGTTTAACATTTCAGATTTGACAGAGTATCATGAAGGAGGTGTTGAAGATGAGGTTGTAGCAGCGCAGTGGAATATTCCAGCAACCAGTTCAGATATCAAGGAGATTGAAGACATACTGGACAGTCGTGTTGGTAGAAGCACAAGGAACAGGACATATGAAGAGTATTTGGTCAAATGGAAAGGATGACCTATTGAAGATTCATCATGGCTACCAAAGGAGGAGGTTAACCATCTTGATTTTCCTCTGCACACCTGAGTCATGACAGGGTCACTTCTCAAATTACCCCGGGTGTCTGATGCAGGAGCATCCTGGGTGTAAGAGCAATCTTGCATCACCCAAAAATATTTCTATTTTTGAATTCAATAAGGGCTATCTTGTGCAGAGCTGCTATTTATGGAAAGTTACTATTTTTGGTAATTTTTGTATGTGCTCAGAATGATCTGATTTCTTTCTTGGAGGTTCATTTTGGTCATATAAGTCTGCCAGTAAAGTTTCATTGCCAGGTCAAGTGTACATTGGAAGATATTGAAGATTTTGGGTATTGGCAGCAGGGTACAGAAACTTTGAACTCAGTTTTGAAGGCTTTAGAGGCTCCGGATGAGGTCAAAAATTTGGTGTAAGAGCATCCTAGGTGTAAGAGCAATCTTGCATCACCCAAAAATATTTTTATTTTTGAATTCAATAAGGGCTATCTTGTGCAGAGCTGCTATTTATGGAAAGTTACTATTTTTGGTAATTTTTGTATGTGCTTAGAATGATCTGATTTCTTTCTTGGAGGTTCATTTTGGTCATATAAATCTGCCAGTAAAGTTTCATTGCCAAGTCAAGTGTACATTGGAAGATATTGAAGATTTTCGGTATTGGCAGCAGGGTACAGAAATTTTGAACTCAGTTTTGAAGGCTTTAGAGGCCCCGGATGAGGTCAAAAATTTGGGTGATGGGCGCTTGCACGGGTCAAGCCTGGAGAGCACTTCGTGGCATTTCTGAAATGGGGTTATAATAGCCGATCAGGTCAACTGGTGATGACTTATGGTCTTCGGAAGTTGGGTCACCTGAAATGGCGAAAAATAATTTTTTTCAAAATTTTTGTTCAGGTTTCAAAGGTTATCTTGAGCCGACTATGATGTAATAAAATGTAAAATAAAATAATTCTAAGTTTGGTCGGCCTTATTGGCTAAAATTCTGGAACCTTCCCAGGCGGTGGAAAAATTGCCTATATAAGGAAGGCTGTATTATTGTCTTAGGCAGTTCAGAATAGTTCTGGGTAGTAGATCTGAGCAATAATTCGAGGCTTTGTCCTACAGAATATTGTAAGGGAATGCCCATGGGGCTTTGCATATTAAAATTCTAAAAGTTTGTAATTCCACATTTGTGGAGATAATAAGAAGCCAATTTTTTGTTCTTGCATATTGTTGTTGTTTCTCTATTTCTGTTATGTGTTTGTGGTATTAAGGGGAGCACTCTTCATCAAGTGGTATCAGAGCTAGGTTTTCTTGAGTGTGTAAATAGATCACCGACTGTGAGGGAGTTTGCACCAGGACCGTGGTTAGGGTTTCAGCGCACATCACGAAAATGCCTCCACGACGAGAACGTGGTGGAAGTGCTGGTGCTGTGACACCTGAGGTTAGAGAGCTACAGAGACAAGTTTGAGCATTGCAAGAAGAGATTCGCAGAGGAATGAATCTCAATGTCAGAGATGAAATCGAAGATGAAGCTGAAGAAGAATATCAAGAAGGAGAAGTCAAAATTGTGAACCAGGAGGAAGAAAGACTTTTTCAGGCCATTTCCAAAATTGGGAAAAGACCTAAGATTGAGGTTCCTACATTTTCTGGAAATCTTAACCTAGAGGAATCGATTGACTGGATCAATGAATGTGAGGAATATTTTGAGTACGAAGATGTTGATGATTCTGATAGGGTCAAATTTATGAAGGCCAGATTGAAAGGTCATGCGAAGATCTAGTGGCAAGAAATTCAGTTGGAGTGAAATAGAAGAGGGAAAGATAAAATCACAAGATGGGATCGGATGGTGGATAAATTGAAGTGACAGTTCATTCCTGTTGATTATGAGCTTGACCTACTAAAGAAAATGCAGAGTTTGAGGCAAGCAGGAAGATCTGTTCAGGAGTATACAGAGGAGTTCTATCGACTTCTCATCAGAACAGGCCATGCAGAAGCTGATAAGGAGAAAGTTGCCCGATACGTTAATGGGTTAAGGCCAAGCATTCAGGAGGAGTTGAATCTGGTTCGAATGAACAGTATTGAAGAGGCATACCAGTTTGCCCTAAAAGTAGAGGAAAAGCTGAACAAGAAGTTTGAGAGCAGACAAAACGGAAGAGGTCGCGGTGGATGATCTGGTGGACAGTCATACGGTGGCCGAAATGAAGATCTGAAAAAGAAGGACGAGGCCAGTAGCAGTCAGAATCAGCGAGAAAATAATTCCAATCGCTTACAGGATTAGAATAATAGAGATCAGAGAGGAAGAGGAAGAGGACAAGGATCTGGAAGAGGTGGCTTCCGTGGAATATGTTTTCACTGTGGAGAGGAAGGTCATAGGGCATTTGAATGTCCTCAGCGCCAAGGCAGAATAGACAAGAGAAATGAAGGCCAGGCCAGAGTTGCACATGTAGATGAAGATGCCAAATCATCAAATTCTGAAGATGCTGAAAGAGGAGAAACGTTGATTAACAGAAGAGTCCTGTTGAGTGGTGAGAATGAACCTGAGCAAAGGAGGAGCCTGTTTCACACTAGGTGCAAGTGTGAAGGTAAATATTGTGATGTGATTATTGATAGTGGAAGCACTGACAATTTGGTGTCAGAAGAGATGGTGACAAAGTTGAAGCTCAAGAGACAGAAACACCCACATCCATATCGGATTGCCTGGGTACAGGATGACCACAAGGTCATGGTCAATGAACAATGCCTCGTGAAGTTCAAAATTGGTGGATACCAAGATGAGGTATTGTGTGATATCATATTTATGGATGCATGTCATATGTTGTTGGGTAGACCATGGCAGTTTGACAGATGTGCTATACATGATGGTCGTGCGAATACCTATTCCCTGACAAAGGATGGAGTGCGGCATAAGATAAAACCATTGAAGGAGATGGAAGAAAAGGTATATGGTAATGCAAGAATAACATTTGTTGATGGAAGAAAATTTCTAGATGGTATGAGGCATGAGCATGTGTGTTTTGCTTTAATTCTAAAAGTTGGTAAAAAAGAAGTAGAGGATGTACCTGTAGAAATTACAGATTTGTTGAATGAGTTTCAAGATATTGTATCTGATAATGTACCTGATGGATTACCATCGGTAAGGAAGATCAGTCATCAGATGGATTTGATTCCAGGAGCCAGTTTGCCAAACAAGGCAGCACATAGAATGACACCGGCAGAAAGTGAAGAGTTGAACAGACAAGTACATGAGTTATTGCAGAAGGGGTTGATTCAAGAGAGTCTGAGTCCCTGTGCTGTACCAGCGGTATTAGCACCAAAGAAAAATGGTGAATGGAGGATGTGTACAGATTCTAGGGCAATAAACAAGATCACAGTCAAGTACAGGTTTTCATTGCCACGAATGGATGATATTATGGACTGTTTGAGTGGAGCTGTGTATTTCACAAAGATAGATCTGAAGAGTGGATATCACCAGATTCAGATCAGAGAAGGAGATGAATGGAAGACTGCCTTAAAGACAAAGGAAGGACTGTATGAGTGGTTAGTCATGTCTTTTGGGCTAACCAATGCACCGAGCACTTTCATGCGGCTCATGAATGAGGTTCTGAAAGAATTTCTGGGTAAGTTTGTTATTGTTTACCTAGATGATATTTTGATCTTTAGTAAGACATTGGATGAGCATATGATGCATATTCGTATGGTATTTGAGAAGTTGAGAGAAGAGAAATTGTTGATTAATTTGAAGAAGTGCAGCTTTGTGAAGAAAGAGTTGGTGTATTTGGGGTTTGTAGTTTCAGGAGAAGGTCTAAAAATGGACCCAGAGAAGGTACAGGCTATCCTTGAATGGCCTACTCAAGGGAGTGCTACTGAGGTAAGATCTTTTCACGGTCTAGCTAGCTTTTACAGAAAGTTTATCAGAAATTTTAGCAGTATTTGTGGACCCTTGACTAAAACAATGAGAGGGGATAGAAAAGAGTTTAAATGGACTAATGGGGCAAAAAAAAGTTTTCAATTGTTGAAACAAAAAGTTACAGAACAACCAGTTTTAGCACTTCCAGATTTTAATAAGGTGTTTCAAGTAGATTGTGATGCTAGTGGTACTGCAATAGGAGCTGTTATGAGCCAAAAAGGTAAACCTGTTGCTTATTTTAGTGAGAAATTAAATGATGCCAAGAGAAAATATTCTGTTTATGATCAGGAATTTTATGCTATAGTTCAGGCATTGAAAAAGTGGAGGCACTATCTGCTTCCTAAGGAGTTTGTTTTGTATACTGATCATCAAGCTTTGCAATATTTAAATAGTCAAGGAAAATTGAATCAAAGGCATTTGAAATGGGTTGAGTTTTTGCAGAGTTATACATTTGTTTTGAAACACAGGAGTGGAAAGTCTAATAGGGTTGCAGATGCTCTTAGCAGAAGGCAACTATTGCTGACAGAAATGCAGATTGAAGTGGTTGGGTTCAAGGAACTCAAGAATTTGTATCCAGAAGATCCTGATTTTGGTGAAGCTTGGAAAGCTTGTACAGAACCTGCTACTCTAGACAGGATGAAATGGCTGAATTTTATCATCCAAGATGATATGCTATTCAGAGGGAGTCAGTTGTGCATTCCATAAAGTTCTATGAGGGAGAATCTCATCAAGAAGAAGTATAGCGGAGGATTGGCTAGACATTTTGGTCGTGATAAAACCCTTGGTTTGGTTAGTGAGAATTATTATGGGCCATAGTTGCAGCAATATGTGAAGAAGTTTGTACAGAGTTGTAGAGTATGTCAGATGGTGAAAGGAGTGAAGCAGAATACAGGGTTGTATCAGCCATTACCTATACCAGAGAAGCCTTGGGAGGATATCAGTATGGACTTTGTTCTTGGTTTACCGAGGACTCAGCGGGGACATGATTCAATTTTTGCGGTAGTTGACAGATTCTCGAAGATGGCACATTTCATTCCATGCAAGAAGACTAATGATGTTGTTCATATAGCAGAATTGTTTTTCAGAGAAGTAGTGAGACTTCATGGTTTGCCAAAGACCATAGTTTCAGATCGGGATACTAAGTTTGTTAGATATTTCTGGCGTACATTATGGAAGAAGTTGAATATAGATTTGAAGTTCAGTTCATCACATCATCCACAGACTGATGGACAGACAGAGCTGGTGAATACGAGTTTGGAAAATTTGCTGAGATGTTTGGTTGGAGATAAGCCAACAGGATGGGATTTGATTTTACCACAGGCAGAATTTGCATACAATAATTCTGTCAATAGGAGCACTGGTAAATCACCATTCCAGATTGTATATGGAAGTAGTCCAAGAAATGCATCTGAATTGAGGAAGATAGATAAAGAAGAAATAAGTAGTGCTGAAGCTGAGGATTTTCCAGAACACTTGAAGAACATCCATGGGGAGGTGAGGAAGCATATTACCAAGATGAATGCACAGTATAAGGCTAAGGCAGATGAGAAAATGAGGTATAAGGAATTTCAGGTTGGTGATGAAGTCATGGTTCATTTGCGGAAAGAGCGGTTTCCAGTTGGTACATATAACAAGCTGAAAATGAAGAAGTTTGGACCATGTAGGATACTGAAGAAACATGATTCAGGAAATGCATATGAGGTAGAATTGCCTACTGAGCTGAATATTTCACTAGTGTTTAACATTTCAGATTTGACAGAGTATCATGAAGGAGGTGTTGAAGATGAGGTTGTAGCAGCGCAGTGGAATATTCCAGCAACCAGTTCAGATATCAAGGAGATTGAAGACATACTGGACAGTCGTGTTGGCAGAAGCACAAGGAACAGGACATATGAAGAGTATTTGGTCAAATGGAAAGGATGACCTATTGAAGATTCATCATGGCTACCAAAGGAGGAGGTTAACCGTCTTGATTTTCCTCTGCACACCTGAGTCCTGACAGGGTCACTTCTCAAATTACCCCGGGTGTCTGATGCAGGAGCATCCTGGGTGTAAGAGCAATCTTGCATCACCCAAAAATATTTCTATTTTTGAATTCAATAAGGGCTATCTTGTGTAGAGCTGCTATTTATGGAAAGTTACTATTTTTGGTAATTTTCGTATGTGCTCAGAATGATCTGATTTCTTTCTTGGAGGTTCATTTTGGTCATATAAGTCTGCCAGTAAAGTTTCATTGCCAGGTCAAGTGTACATTGGAAGATATTGAAGATTTTTGGTATTGGCAGTAGGGTATAGAAATTTTGAACTCAGTTTTGAAGGCTTTAGAGGCTCCGGATGAGGTCAAAAATTTGGTGTAAGAGCATCCTGGGTGTAAGAGCAATCTTGCATCACCCAAAAATATTTCTGTTTTTGAATTCAATAAGGGATATCTTGTGTAGAGCTGCTATTTATGGAAAGTTACCATTTTTGGTAATTTTCGTATGTGCTCAGAATGATCTAATTTCTTTCTTGGAGGTTCATTTTGGTCATATAAGTCTGCCAGTAAAGTTTCATTGCCAGGTCAAGTGTACATTGGAAGATATTGAAGATTTTCGGTATTGGCAGCAGGGTACAGAAACTTTGAACTCAGTTTTGAAGGCTTTAGAGGCTCCAGATGAGGTCAAAAATTTGGGTGACAGGTGCTTGCATGGGTCAAGCCTGTAGAGCGCTTCGTGGCATTTCTGAAATGGGGATATAATAGCCGATTGAGTCAACTGGTGATGACTTATGGTCTTCGGAAGTTGGGTCACCTGAAATGGCGAAAAATAATTTTTTTCAAAATTTGTGTTCAGGTTTCAAAGGTTATCTTGAGCCGACTATGATGTAATAAAATGTAAAATAAAATAATTCTAAGTTTGGTCGGCCTTATTGGCTAAAATTTTGGAACCTTCCCAGGCGGTGGAAAAATTGCCTATATAAGGAAGGCTGTATTATTGTCTTAGGCAGTTCAGAATAGTTCTGAGTAGTAGATCTGGGCAATAATTCGAGGCTTTGTCCTACAGAATATTGTAAGGGAATGCCCATGGGGCTTTGCATATTGTAATTCTAAAAGTTTGTAATTCCACATTTGTGGAGATAATAAGAAACCAATTTTCTGTTCTTGCATATTGTTGTTGTTTCTCTATTTCTGTTATGTGTTTGTGGTATTAAGGGGAGCACCCTTCATCGGTTCCTCATTCATTTACCCGATATTAGGGTAAATCATGGCCTATTGACTACATTGATTGAGAGGTTTCACTCAGAGACCCAGACTTTTCACTTACCAACTGGAGAGATGACTATGACTCTAGAGGATATTTATAGGATACTTCGCATTCCATTCCATAGCAGTCAACATCCTGATTATGTGAGTTTTGGCCAGATTGGTCTTCATTCTTTCAAACATCTATTTGGTGATGATACACAGTTGATGGGGTCCATTTCTTGGGAGACCCTTGTACAGATATATGGTCAGACACACCGTTTAGAGTGCATTATTGCTGGTATGATCAGGGAGCTCATCATGCCAGGCCGTCAGTAGAATGGATTTTTGATGGGATGGGCTTTGATGGTAGCCCTTCTTATGGCCATGCCTACTGAGCTTGCCTGGGGTCAGTGCCTATTGGCCCACATGTTTACGGAGATGCATGAGGTTGTGTATCAGGATTGCAAGAGCTTCACTTCTAGAGCTCTTGTATTACAGATATGGGCATGGGAGCATATCCCAGTGCTGAGACCAGTTTTTCAGACATAGCGGCAACCATAGGAGCTAGTGATATATAATTATGCTAGTTATGTCACACAGGTCCATATGGGTCATACTGAGTATTTCAGACAGTGCTTAGATGATATGAACTTTGTGCATTGGAGACCCTATTTGTAGATAGAGGCCTGGCCCACTGCGAGGGAGTAGTACAGCTTTCTTTTTCAGAGTTGGGTACTTATTCATCGGTCTCCCACTGTGTTGGAGAGATTCTTGATTACTAGAGTGTGGCATCAGTATGGATGTAGACAGGATGCCCCACAGGAGTATACTACATATGCACGCATTATTCATGAGATCGGTCTTGGATGGACAGCTCGACTTACATATTCCTTATGCACAGATGAGTACAGTCGTATTATAGGGTGAGATTGGGACTACCATCCATAGGTTGTTTATTCAAGGGTCACAAATGGATACACTACTTGGCAAGCTGATCATCCCATTCCTAGATTCTCGGATCCTACTGAGTTGATACCCTCCATGGAGGAGGTGATGGATGTGACAGGAGCTCCCATGAGACCAAGAAATAGACCATAGGTTGTACATCCGAAACCACCCAGATAGAGGGCCATTGCTATAGCATAGAGACCAGTAGGACACATGAGGCCCCCTCATCTTCCTACTTCTACAGTAAGTACATCTACAGGTTCACAAAGACGGAGCAGGGGTGAGAGGGGTACTTTGGGCAGTGTTGGGTCTGCAGATGAGGTTTTGGCCGCTGAGCAGTTCGTGGGTGGTGAGATAGATCCTTTGCAGGCAGATACCACTTTTGATCTGGGAGCCAAGGTTAGATGTCGTAAGGTGCATAGGGCAGAGACTACTGAGTAGCAGCCAGAGCAGCCATAGGACCCCGAGATGCCAGTAGCTTAGGCCAATCCTACTGTTCCTCTTACTTCATTAGAGATCATCAGACATCTCAGAGCTCAGGTTTGGGACCTGAAGGTATAGATTGCTAGGTGGGAGGAGAGATATCAAGAGGCAGATAGGTAGTGCACATAGCTCCATGAAAAGTTTTGCTCAGAGGTTCAGAGATTACAGACCGAGGTGACCCATCAGACCTCATGGGCTTCCTACTATGTGTCTGCATACTGTGTTGCTGTCCCTGTTGTGTAGAGAGTACCGACGTATTTTGAGTACATGGCATCCTTAGAGGGAGCTAGGGCACTGAGAGTAGAGGTCATACTAGATGCACCACCACCTCCTCCACCAGATACTGAGGAGCGTGCTGATAGTTGATTCCTGTGCTTATGTTTTGATATACTCTATTCTTTTTGATCACTGATATATACTATTATGATTCTGATAGCTTTCCAGAGCTCATTCTTTTGTACATTGTGCCAGTAGTGCACCTCTGACACATTTTGAGATTTTTGATATATATGAGATCGATATTTTGATTGTGACTTCATTTGTACTTGTCATGTTTTGATTTTATGATGATATCATGTGATGTTTATGCTATGAGTAGTGTAGAATGTATGTATGGATCAATGCAATGCAATGATTTCTATCATATGTATGGATGTTATGCAAATGTAATTGATTATGAAGATGTATGTATGATTTATGCTTTATGCAGTGGATGGAAAGTAATGCAACAAATGGTAATGATATGAGATGTAAATGATACACATGATATGTTTTTGCAGGTTGATGAAGACAAGTACTCAGTCTTATGTCAAAAGGATGTTTAACCCTGGAGGGTTACTACTTGTGGTTTGATGAAGAGACCCTCGAGTGAGACTTAGCTCTCGTTAGATGTGAAGAATTGATATGAAGAATTGTTTAAGCTTTGAAGTGTTTCCAAATAGTTGTGAGATATGCAAACATGCAAAATGCAAAGAGACATGCAAAATGAAATGCAACTTAAGACCTAGGACCTAGTCACTGATCATATGTTGATTTGTTATCATCATTGAACTTTTAGGTAACTGGATAAATCAATACAATGCCCACTAGCTAAAAAAACCATAGACATATGAATATTAATTTGTATGCACAAGAATCAATACAACACCCACTGGTCAACAACCATGGATATATGAATATTGATTTTGTTTTCGGAATGTCAGATTAGATATAAGCACCAAGGCACAAACGCCAGGATGACTTGAATATCATGTCCATTTTGATATAGCAATTTGTATAAGCATCAAAACATGAACATCGTGATGACCTAAATACACCTTGCATGACAAACACATCAAACAGCCAAGAGATCATTCTAAATCCAATGTGAATTACCCGTAGTGATCTTTTATTATTCACATCCTTAGGTAAGATCGTGTTTCATAGTAGGAGAAAGAACTTACTCAAAAAGACAATAGTGAGATCAAACTTCCTTGAATTTTCTAGGTATTAATGGTCGAGGTACGCATGGCCATCCAATTCGAGATAGAGGCTCTTACAGTCGGACACCATTTCAATCCAAAATTTCCAAAGTTGTTAGATTTTCACATACAAGAAGAAAACAAAGAAAAGATTATGCCCCTAGTCATCACTCTCTAAATCCTATAAAGGACATCATCAAAGAGCTCAAAGGGACATAATATGCAAAAATCTTAATGTGAATCAGTAAGCATACAAGGAGATAAAAGCATGTAAAAAAAGCATAGATTGTTTTCAATTTTCAGTTTGATGTTGATTGCGTTGTTGTAGATGCAAAATCCTTTCGAGAGACAAGACTGACTGACTGACTCACATGAAGCTTCAAAATGACTCTGACTAGATATGATACATCTAAGATACACCGGAGACCATAGGATGTGACATTGATTTCCCCTAGGTTTGAACATTGATAGGATATAGACACTTGAGCAGATTGGTGGACAAACCGACTTATTGAAAACTGGAAATGCAAAAACAAATTGGGAGATATGTACAAACTAAAGCAAGACTAAAAGCTGGGAAAGACCAAGATTGCACTGATAGATGGAGTATTTTGAAACAAGTGGCACCCATTTGCTGGGTTTTCACCATCTTGGCAGAGATTCTATTTTTGCTACCAAGGTGCTTGTTTCCAGGTTTTCACCAAGGCACTTTTTTTTTTTTTTTTCCAAATTTTTTTTGAATTTTTTATATTTTTTGATTTTTTTGTGAATCATCAAGGCGCTTATTGCTAGGTTTTCACCAAGATGTTCATTTTTTCAAGACATTTTCCAATTTTTAAGATTTTTTCAGGACATTTTACCATATACTGAATGCCTTAGGCTTAGAATTTCTTCAGATGGAGAACATTGATTGGTTCTCAGAGCTGTTCTCCTTCAGCCGTTGAGAGTTGATTGGCACCATAGCCAAAAGTAGTAGTGATTACAAAGGGACCCAGCTAGTTGGGTTCAAACTTCCCCTTGTGTTCTCGATGGGATTGAGTTTTAGGATTTTCTCTCAAGACTAGATCACCAACCTGAAATTCTCTATGTCTAACTTTCTTGTTGTAGCCTCTAGACATTCTCTTCTGGTATACTCTGAGATGATCATATGCTGCTTGTCTGCACTCATCTAGTAGTTCAAGTTCTTGCAACCTAGACACTCTACAGTCATCATCAGTTACTAGACCATGCATTTTGATTCTTAGTGATGGGATTTCAACCTCAATAGGTAGTACCCGCCTCAGACCCATAAACTAAAGAAAAAGGTGTAGCCCCTGTAGGCTTTATGATACTTGTTCTATAGGCCCATAAAGCTGGATTAATCATGAGATGCTAGTCTCTGCTAGTTTTTTTTACTATTCTGTGGAAGATCTTCAATAGATTTTTGTTGGAAGCCTCTGCTTGGCCATTCCCTTGTGGATAGTAGATAGAAGACCAATGTTGGGTGATCTTGAATTTGGTACATAGATCATCTAGGTCTTTATTCCTGAACTTCCCACCATTATCTATGATTATGGAATAAGGTATTCCATATCTGCATATGATATAGTTTAATATGAACATAGATATTTGTTTCCCCATTGCTTGTGTCAAAGGGACCACTTCTACCCATTTTGTAAAATAATCTATGGCTGTGATTATATGGGTATGTTCATTAGAAGAATGAGGATGAATCATCCCGATAAGATCAAATGCCCATTGATGGAAAGGCCATTGTGTTGTAAAGGGGATTAGATCCATCCTTGGAGCATGAATTAAGTTGCCATGCACTTGGCACTTTTGACAATTCTTAGCAAATTTGATAGCCTCTTTCTCCATTTCAGGCCAATAGTACCCAACCCTAATAAGTTTTTGAGCTAGTGTTAAACCATTCAAGTGTGACCCACAAATACCATCATGGACTTCCTCTAATGCATGTTGAGACTCTTCACATTCTAAACATCTAAGTAGCGTACCATCTAGACCTCATTTGTATAGATCATTACCAATGATAACATATCAAGAGGCATTACGGATAAGGTATCTCTTTTCATGACGGTTGAAGGTATCGGGGATGATTTGGTCTTGGAGATAGGAAAATAGGTCTTTGTATCTAGATGAATCATGACCAACAATGGTGTAGATCATGTGCATTTCATGGGAGTCATATGTAGGATAAGATAGTGCTTCCACTAGGAACTCATAGTGTAGCTCATGTTCAGGCTGCTGTAATAAAGTAGATAGTGTTGCCATTGCATCGGCAGCCTTGTTCTTCATTCGAGGAATTTTCTCAAATGTGATAGATATGAAATATTTCTTAAGATCATCTACCATTCTCTTGTAAGGAATGAGCTTTCCATCTTTAGTTTGGTACACATCATTGACTTGATGAATAACAAGTTGAGAGTCTCCATGAATGTGTAGCTCTGTTACTCTCCATTCAATTGCTATTTTCATACCATTCAAAAGGGCTTCATATTCTACAATATTGTTTGTGCAGGGGAACTTTAGTCTGAATGCTTTTGGGATGGAGTATCCTTGAGGAGTTATGAACAATATGCCTGCTCTAGATCCATTCTGTGTATAGGAGCCATCAAAGAACAACTGGCATTCTCTAGAAGATAGGTGCATAATAGAGGAGTTTGGAAATTCCATTTGCATTGGTGTGTCATCAAACATGGGTGCATCTGCTATTTGATCAGCAATAACTTGACCTTTTATACCTTTTCTTTCAACATATTCAATGTCAAATTCGCTTAGAAGCATGACCCATTTAGCCAGTCTACTTGTGAGGGCAGCCTTGCTTAGTAGGTATTTTAGTGGATCAATTTTTGCTACTAGATGCATGGTATGAGCTAACATATAGTGTCTCAGTTTTTGTGATGCAAAGATCACAGTGAGACAAGATTTCTCAATCATAGAATAGTTCTTTTCATATGCCACCAATGTTCTAGTTATATAATATATGGCTCTTTCCTTTTTCTCTTCATCATGTTGCACTAGCAATGCCCCCAGTGATGTGGCTATTGCAGAGACATATAAGATCAATGGATTCCCATGAATAGTAGGTGGATTTGATAGATACTTCTTGATATGGTTAAAGTTGTTCTCACATTCTTCATTCCATGCAAAGGTCACACCTTTATGTAATGTTTTTGTAAAAGGCTATGATATGTCTGCTAGCTGTGATATGAATCTTCTAATAGATTGAACTCTTCCTTGCAACGTCCTCATTTGACTGATATTCATGGGAGGTTGCATCTCTACTATAGCCTTGACTTTAGCCGGATCAAATTCAATGCCCTTCTTTGAAACTATGTATCCTAAGAGCTTTCCAAAAGTGACACCAAAAGCACACTTCTTAGGATTTAGTCGGAGACTAAACTTTTCCATTCTGTCTAGGATCATGCTCAAGTCCTTTAGATGTTTAGTTCTAATCATAGATTTTTCTAAAGTATCATCAACATAATATTCCATAGTTCGATGCATCATGTCATGGAAAATATATGTCATTGCTCTTTGATATGTAGCACCAGCATTTTTAAACCCAAATGGCATAACATTCCAACAGAAGGTGCCCCATGCACATGTGAAAGCAGTTTTCTCTTGGTCCTCTGGAGAAATTTTTATTTGGTTATATCCAGAGAAACCATCCATTAAGGAATACATCTCAAAACCTGCAGTCATGTCCACTATCATATCAATGTTAGGTAGTGGAAAATCATCCTTAGGGCATGCTCTATTCACATCTCTAAAGTCTGTGCATACTCTTATTGACCCATCTGGTTTAGAAATAGGTACAATATTAGAGATCCACTCTGCATAGTCAATAACTTAGATGAATTCGGCATTTAGGAGCTTCTCTAATTCAGCTTTTACCAAGAGTGCAACGTGAGGATGCATCTTTCTCAATTTTTGCTTGACAGGTTTGACATTTGGAGCAATAGATAAATGATGCATTATAAGATTAGGATCCAATCCTGGCATATCTAAATATTTCCATGCAAAGTTGATCTTCTTCTCTCTTAGGAATGTTGTAAATTTTTTCTTCTCTTCTTTTGATAAGGATTGTGCTACATGTACCAATTGTGGTTCCTCTGTTGTACCCAAATTGATGGATTGAGTGGGCTCAATTAGAACTGGAGATATGTCCTATAAATGACTCAGAAGGACATCAAATATCTCATCCTTAGGCACCTCAGAGAGGTTTTCACCTTTGGATACATCTTTTATTTTTACTTTTGTAGGTTTTGAGACTGTCACAAAGTGGTTTTCACCCTCAGAACTCTTTTTCTTTTTCTTTTTATTCTTGTTTTTCTGACTAAGATATTTGATGTCTGACTTGGTCATGCTGATGCTCAGTTCACTGATGGAAGTACTCATAGGTTCAACTGCATTGAGGTAGCAAGCAAGGGCATAGTCATTTAGGAAGGTATAAATACCATGGCTTAGATTCATAGAGGTTTGATCAATAAGTTCTGGATATTTGATAGTCAAAGTAGGGAAAGGTTGGGAAATAGTGTTTACAGATATGGATCTGTCATCATTGGTCCTAACTTGATGCTCGAGTTCAAAGGTGATACTACAACTTAAGACATCCAATTCATGAATAGGCTTAATGTCATTGTGGGAGTCCAATTCAGCCATAGGTGGATCAGACTTGATAGGTTCATCATTTTGCTCTAGACTTACATTGGTTTGAGGTGCATATTGGTGAATAACATCAACATGTTTCTCTATGATAAGCTCATCTGGTTCTAGGATGACTCCCCATTCATAGTCATTAGATTCATCTTCTAATTTAGGATCTCTAGGAAATCTTAGAACATGAGTAAAGTTAGGGTGAATACCCCAAGAAGGGTTACCCTCAGATTCTAATTTGTATTCATACTTATGAGAATCTATCTCAGAATCACTACCACTTCCCTCTTCTTGATTGTTTTTGAGATTAGCTAGTTCTTGTATTACAACTATCTCTTGATTGATAGTAGGTTCTTGTGTTTCTACTACATTAATTCTCTTGATAGGATCATCTTTATCATCAAGAAGGTCTTTGATCTTTTTAGAAAATTTTTCATAGGGGATGAGTTTTGAACTATCTGAATCACTATCTGATGGTTTTGTTTCTTCTTTCTTAAGAAGAGGCTCCCCTAGTGTGATCTTCTCTATGACATGAGAGTAATTACTTTTGAGGTGATAGGGTTTCTTCTTAAAGCCTAAGCTGACTTTATCTTTATTTTCTCTACCAGTATGTGGGAGAGGTTCCACGAGACCTTTTCCTCTGACTCCTAGAGGCCCTTGACTTGAATATCCCATCTTAGTTGTTAATTTATCTCCTGGACCATATGACTTGGAAGGGAGTTTGGATACTACAGAGTCACTAGTTTGAACAACTTGAGATTCAGGTTCATCTTTGTAGAGCCATGATAGCATAGCTTCATCCTCTTCAAACTCTTGCTTGGATACTTGTTCTGCTACAAAATTATTTTTATATGCTTTCAGAGGTTCTTTAGAGTTTGCTTTGGATTGTTTCAAAGATTTCCCATAAGACTTAGGTGAGATAGAGAGAGATGTCAAAGATAAGATTGGCTCAATAGTATATTCTCCCATACTATTTTCTTTGATATTAACCTCTTTGGCAAGATCTTCCATTTTAGAGGTGGATGCTTCTTTAGTTGGTTCAATGGGAGATTCTTTCTTATTAGGCACAAGCTTATCTGCACTTTCCTTCAAGGTGTTGCAAGTTGTATTCAGATCTGCGGGGATAGTAACCTCTACTCCTTCATAAGGAAACTTCAAACATTGATGGTATGTAGAAGGAATAGCTTGCATTTCATGTATCCATGGCCTCCCTAGAAGAATGTTGTAAGCCAAAGGTAAATCAAGCACTTGATAGATGGTATCTTTGATAACTGGACCTGCTCTGATAGGTAAGACAATGGTGCCTTTAGAAGATCTTTCTTGTTCATCATAGGCTTTTATGGTGATCTTCTTTGAAGGATCAATAGCCAATTTTAAAAATCCCAATTGTGTGATCAAGCTGTAAGAACAAATGTTTAGGCCAGCGCCCCCATCTATCAACACACATTTGACTCTACGGTTCTGGATCAAGACTTCTATATACAAAGGCTGATTATGTGGGTGACTCAAGGAGTTGTCATCTTCCTCTGAAAAGGAGATATATTGTGGAGATGTAAGATGTCCAACCATAGTCTGGAACCTATCTAAATCAAGGTCATCAAGAACATTGGAACTGAGCAAAGCTTTATCGAGAATGGCTCTATGAGCTGGAGATATTTGAAGCAACTCAAACATGGAGATTTTTGCATTAGTGTGCTGGAGTTGTTGAACAATGCTATAAGATGTAGGCCTTGTATCCTTTGGATTGGAAGATTTGGAAGCAGCCTTCTATTTAGAAGTAGATGAAAGATTGAAGGGCACCTTAGGGACATTTGATGAATCTAGGATTTGTCCTTTCAGATGCATTTGAGCTTGTGATCAAGTAATTGCATTAGCTAAGGAATGATCTCTATCTCTTCATACAATTGTGATGACATTGCAACTTTCAGGGAGACATGGTTCAACCATATTGATGACAACATTATTTTCAGGGTCGGCATAGTTGACTTTTGCCCCCATATTAGGTTGAGAAGTTGAAACTTCTTGACCATGTTTCGGAAATGGTTCTTTGAATGCTGTATGATCATTATTGCTCTTGGGATTTTCAATTGTGATGTCTCCACTATTGATCAGATCTTGCATGGTATGCTTCAAGTGGTAGCAACTACTAGTTTTGTGACCTTTAATCTGATGGAAATCATAGAATTCATTTTCTCTCCACCATTTCAGTTTGGGGTCCTGATCATTTGGTCGGATTGGTGGTAAAGAGATGATGTTATCAACTAGTAGAGTTTTCATAGCTGATTCTAAAGACTCTCCTAGAGGAGTAAATTTTTGATGTTTATCCCATCTTTTGTATTCTAGCTTCCTTTAAGATGGTTGAGAAGACTTTTGCTCTGAAGCTTTAATGGCTTGAGTACCAAGAGTGAGATTGTAGGCTGGTGCCTTTGATGGGGCATAGACAGTGTCAACAATGCCATCTGTGATGATGCGTTTGTTCTTGTTCCAATTTTTGTTCTTGTCTTTAGAACTGGATCTAGATTCATACTTGTCTTTTTGAAGTGTGATTTCTCCTTTTTTTACAAGCACTTTTTCAATTTTGATAGCATTATCGACCATCTTGTCAAAAGATGTATGATCTTGCATTTGTAAAGGATAATTGATTTTTGGAACAAGGTTGTTGATGAAGATTTCTAATTTTTCTATTTTTGGAATAGGTCTGGCATATAGAGAGAACTTCTTCCTCCATCTCTTGAGAAATGTTAGGAATGGTTCCCCTGGATATTGCTTGAGATTACAGATATCGATCATGGTAACTGGGTGCTGAATATTGTAGGAGTATTGTTGATAAAACAATTTGATCAACTCCTCAAAAGTTTTGATAGTAGAAGGCAATTTTGAAAACCAATGAATGGAAGCTCCTCCCAAAGATCTAGGAAAGAGGTGCATAAGGTAGGTCGATTGATGCATGAACTCCATTGATTGTGTACAAAATTCCCTGACATGATCTTGAGGGTCTGAGTACCCATCATATTTATCATACTTCGGCATCTCCACTCTTTTTGGAAATGGTGGCATGTACAAGTCTTTGTCAAATGGAAAAGGACATAGAGCCTCCATGGAGAACTCTTTAGGTTCCTTCTCTTTCTTAAGATTGTTAAGTTCAACTTGTATAGCATGCATCTATTTCATCATAGCTGTGAGTGGATTCTCTTCCTCGTGTGTAATGATGTCTTCAACATTAAAGTTGGGAGAAAGTTTAGCTCCTTGATGAGCTAATTGTAAAAAGTATGCTTCTCTATCTTCTTTCAAGAAATGCTTCATCATTCATTTGAAGTTATCATCATTTTGATATTGAGTAATTTCTTCAAGTGTGGGTTCGTGATCTGCACCATGTTGAGATTGAGCTCTTTGAGAGCCAAAATTTGTCCCTGCTTGAGACATGGTAGGAGTTTGTGGACTCCCTGGATTAGATTGATGAGGGGTATGTTGAGTACCACCATGAGTTTATGGAGAAGGTATGTAACCAGATTTCAATTGATAGTTGCCAAGACCATCATCCTCATAAAGACCAGAATCGATGAGTTGCTCAAGAGTTGGAGTTTGGAGAGTGGTGATAGATTTCTTGTGAGAGGAAGCTCTAGTCTCCACCATTCACCTCAAGTGAAACAAAAGAATAAGATCTAGATAACCAAAGAATGAATTGAATCAAGATGATCAAATGACGCAACCTTGTCAAGGTTTGATTGATTGATTGATTAGTCATTTTGATGATTGATTGAAGATTGATAGTTATGACAAGGTTTTGACACATGATGATAAGGACTCAAATTGATTAAACAGAAGGCTGAATCAAATTCAAAAGGCCACTTTAAGAAAATGATTGGATTCTTAATAGCTACTGCTCTATTCCTGACATAGTGATTCATTTGACAGATTTTGAAATTAGGCTGAAAAAGCTAAATATCTGGCAATTCTGACAATTTTTTGACAACTTTCAAAAATTTCCCAAATGACACTTTGCAGACTCGTACGACAGTGGGTATGCTATGAAATGATAGTTGCAAAACTTGTACGATAGTTGGGTAGCAATGAAACGATAGTTGCAAAACTTGTACGATAGTTGGGTAGCAATGAAATGACAGTTGAGAATCTCATATGACAATTGCAAGATTTTGACTTTGAGAATTTGTTCGCATGGAAACTTGTACGACATTGGGTATTCAATCATACGAGAGATAGGTTGTAATGAAATGACACTTGGAAAAACTTGTATGACTTTTGACTTCCTGAAATGATTTTTGACTCCAGAAATAATTTTACATCAATTTTTGCAAAATTTTGAGTTTGCAGATTTAGATTGCTTGCAAATTTCAATGTCCAAATTTGAGGATTGTAATAGATTTGTTCATTTTCAATAACTAGATAGATAAACAAGCATGAAAAATAGCAAGCACGTGATTTCAAGCATGTTTGAAAACAATGAACAAGGGCCAAAGCAACCTTGTGCATGAGCAATCAAGTGACTTATTCATTCTAATCCTCAGAAGCGCTAATTGTGTATGTTCCAAAAATGTTTTGCAATAACACACATATACCCTATAAAATGAAAATTTGGCCTCGCTTTGGTTTTTAGTAATGGTTTGACTCTGCAACTTTTATGATCCAAAGGGGTGAACTCTAATCCCAATGCACCAAGGTTTTGACACAGTCTGATAACTTAATCTTCAGGAGCTGCTAGGGAGATCTGACAACCCAACAATGAACCATACCCATGGAGATTTCTTCCACAAGGACATTTATATAGCAGCTATCACTACCATGATGAAAATGGCTATTACCGCTTGAGGTTTCGTCAACGTAGTTTACCTTGTGAAGGGATTGTCTGCTACGATTAACCCTCTCTAAAGGTGACTCACAATAGTAGACCACAAGGGGACTTGGTTCCAGATCCAAGGTTTTTGACACCTTTTCACTTTTAACCCAAACAAAGCAAGCAGATTAATCTGATACGCTAAGACAAAGTTTTGCTTCACCAAGGTCTATGATGTCAACTCTACATGATCTATCAACCTCTCTGGGGAGAGAATGTATCAATCAATAAGAGAAGGTGCACTAACCAATTTTGATTCACCAAAAGCTTGTGGTGTCAACCCCACGTGATCTATCAACCTCTCCTTGGAGAGAATGTATCGATCAATAAGAGAAGACACACTAACCAAGTTGAATGTAAAATGCACTAAGTATCCTCCCTACCTACAAGGATTTTGTCGTCAAGAAGGATTTCACTGGGAATCCAATCTCTCAAGAATCACGAATAGTGTTCATAGGGCCTAATTACTATGTGAGCATAGATGTATGTTTCCAAAAGAAAATCTACCAAAAGTACCCAAAAAGCAGAAAGAGGAACACTTAACGCTTAAAGAGAATATGAGATGAGTCCACAAGGTGGAACACTTAACACCTCACACAAGCTGAAAATGAGTCCCCAACTTAGAAAACAAGTGAGTTCCTAAAAGCACAAATGGGTTGCTAAGTGGAACAATTAACGCTTCTCTCTTGTAGACCCCTCCCCTTTATGGCACTGAGATTGCAACCACAGGGTAGAATGAAGGGCCAAGGGATTAGCAAGTCCAATAACCCAAGATAGCAATCAAGATCAATCACAAGTATCTAAGACTACTTAATGAATCATTAAGGGGTCACAACCTAGTATCAATTATGCAAGTGTGTAAAACAAAAGCATAAAAAGAATCACCCAAGCTAGACACACGAGAGATTTATTTTAAGCCCCAAATCAAAATATTATGAACACAAGTGGAATACCTAAGATCCTCACAACGTGCTTAGTAGATTTTTACCTGATTTTAGTAAAATTTACACTTTTTTCAATCAAAACCAGTAAGAGTCAATCAAAAATAGAGAATTCCAACTGTTAAGATTAGCTGTTAGTTAAAATCCAAAAATCAAATCTGACAAACTGCCTGCAAAAATGAAATGACAATTGAAATCTGATGCCTAAACTTGTACGATAGTGGGTCTATTACCAGATGACAGTAAGAAACTCGTATGACAGTGGGTATGCTCCCAAATGATAGTCTCAAAACTCGTACAACACTAGGTGTCTGATGAAATGATAATCCAGCTTCCAAATGACAGTGGGTGCCTGATGAAATGATACTCGGTCAACTATCGTATGATAGCAGGCTCAAACTCATATGAAGATTGTATGACCAAAAAATAAAAATCATATTTTTGCACAGAAACCAAGGAGAAAAAGATAGAAATTGCTAGAATTGAATTGGAAACCCATTTCAGGGCCCCACAGTGGGCGCTAGAAATGTGCATGTGAAAATTGTACCTGATCTATAGACACAACACTTCAGTAAAACATTAGAGGTTAGCTATAATCAAAATCGTGCAAAATTGAAATCTAATTTAACCAAGAGATTTACTGCCTTCTAGTAGGTGTGAGATCGATGTTCTTAAATTGTAATCGAGATCAGTGACCTAGACGACACCTAAACAAAGGATTGGTATGCAAAACTGATATGAAATATGAATGCAATTATTCTATTCTTTTTGGATTTTCTATGCAATGATATGAAAAATGATATGCTAAATGATCTAACAAATGAAAACTAATATGATATGAATGCAAATGAAATTGACCTCACAATAGCCTTGATTCGCAATAAGCTTTGATTCTTTGTCCTCCAATTCGACAGCACGAGGATGCAAAAATATGAGATGCTTTGAGATGAGCTGAGGCTTTAATTTATAGAAATCCAGGGCTTTGGTGGTGCATGGAAAAAAGCCATAAATCACTCAGATTAACTCAGCTTGATTTTTGAGTTATCTGATAATAAAGATAATTTAATTCACAAAAACATGCAAAAGCTAAGTTTTAACTCAAAATAGAGTTTAGCTTTAATTGATAATTGATAGTTGTCTGCTTTTATGATTGTGCATGTTTTATTTATGAATTAATTTAATAAATAAAGTGATTTATGCTCAACTTAACTAATTTTTGAAAATAAATAATTGATTTATGGGTTAATCAATTATTTAATCATACTTTTATTAAAAACTATATTATTAAATAATGACAACTTGCTTTAATTAATTAAATAAGAATTTAATCAATTATTCATAGGATATTGGATTTATTGTCAAAATTAAATAATACAAGTAATAATAGATAGAATTAAATTTAATTAAACAATTAAGTGGCAAGATATTAAATCTAATTAATTAAATATGAAAATATTCAATTAATCAAACTTAGGATAAATGTGATTTATCGCCAAATAATCATTAAATTAAACATAATTAAGATAATTAGGATTGCTAGGAATATTCCCTGATGAAGAATTTAAGATAATCAATTAGAATTTGATGATGTTTAGATGTGCCTTAGGTTAGGACTTTGATGTCGATTTCATTCGAATTGTTGATATAGGAGGTTAATGAACTTATAGCTCATTTTTGGGGTATTACAATTAGAGTCATTATCCATTTATTATTCATTACATACATCAATATCCTAAAGTAATACCATTACACATTACATTCATCTATTCTATATCATACATAAGACAAAACATTTAACCATCATTAGGACATATGCATACATGAAAAATTACATTCTGAAAAGCATAAAACAAAGCATATAGAATATAGAATCATATAGAGCTGCATATCATGCAAAACACCTAAAAAAGAGATCCAACACATAAATACATCATATATAGTCAAATCTATCAAAGGAAGTATCAAAGTCCATCGTAGCATCATCATAAATCAACAAGATATCAAAGTCTATAACATGATCATAAAAGAAAAATCTAAAGATCAATGTCCATCAGCTATCAAAGTATCAACTCAAATAACATCAATCGATCAAAAATGATACAACAAGGTCTAATGTCTCAATCATAGAAACAAAAAGGAGATCATATATCATCAAAATGAAAATGAAACAATGGAAATATCTCATAAGAAATCAACTGATAGAGTCACCAGGACCATTGGTACCATCACAATCAAGAGCACTATCAGGAGGCCGACTCGAACTAGCCTGTAAACCATGTTGACTCATGGCAGCCATGAAACTCTGCATCATCAAGCTCATATGTGAAACCTACTACTGAATGGATGATATCTGAGTCTGCAAAGATGCAACATCTGATGCTGAGGCTAGCCCATGACCTTGTACTGCAAAAGACTAAGGAGGAGGAATAGAAGAAGATGGCATCACCAAAGAAGATGGATCACTCAAAGATGGAACAAACTAAGAAGATGATGGATGTGAAGATGATGAAGGCATAGAAGCTAAAATAGAACTAGAAGTAGAAGAAGCTGCTTGAACCAGAGGAACAATCAGAGGAATAACTTGCTGAGCAGGAGGAATCTATACCTGATCAAGTAGTACTTGAGCAATACCTACATCCATCTCCCTCTAGCACCTAGCCCTAGGCCTACCCACTAGATCTCTAGCCACCTAATGTAAAACCCAGTCAACCCATCGATCTCTCACTTGGTCACCACCCCTAGGAGGAATTGGAGCAACAACTATCACTGGCATCTATACTCTACCTGCTCTAGCTCCACAATGACCCCATCATCCGTGTCAACCCCTGATCCTACCATGACCATCACCCCCATCATCATCTCCATCATCATCATCACCACCATCTCCACCACCACCATCATCCCCATCTGATAACTCCTCAATGGTGGGAATCCTCTCAGCAAGATCTATGAACCTGGGAAAAGGATACTGATGTAACCAGGTACCATACTCATTAGTAATACCTGCATCCATGATATGTGACCTAGGAGACCAAGGAAAATATCCAATCTCTCATATCTCTCGTATAGCTATACCAAACTCTACACATGGGCCCCACAAAGACCTCTCGACCTATACATGAGCATACATATCTATGCCCTGTGGCATATCTTGAACATGCCCATATTGACGAAAAACATAGCGAAAGTAGAATCTCTCGATAAAAAATGTAGAATCACTGATCATCCAAGAAGGGTAGAACATGTAAGGAAGCTTACCATCATCCTCTGGCCAAGCCTCACATCTGAGATAAGGCCTCCACATGATAGTATCCATGTCATCAATCCGATGTCACCAGTAATCTAGCTTACCCATGTGGGTCTGGATAATGATACCATTGTACATCCATGCAAAAGGCCAACTTGGCTGACGATCTCATGCTATCATAGGATGTGTCATTGGGATATGCTCCCAAGTCCAAAGCTGTAACAAGATAGCTCCAGTAGTCAAAGTGGTAGAATGTCTATACACAATAATATGTAACTCATGATATAACTGTGCCAACACACATGAACCCCAATCGAACCGACAAGGCTCTGCCATCAAATCCTCTAGGATGGGACCCCACCCAACAACAAACCCATGTCCACGCCTATCAGGAAGTAGGAAACCACCAATCAAAGTACCCATAATAGCTGGTAACATAGGGAATGAAATGAACTAAGCCCACTGGATATGATGATCACCAATGGAAGGATCACTGAGGACTTTTCAACAGGCTGAGCCATCATAAACCGTATCATAGTAAACAAGCTCTCCTTGAGTAGGTAACTGTAGAATGTGATAGACATCCTCAAGTGTAATCATCATTTCCCCCATGGGAAGATGAAAGGTGTTATGGTCTAAGTGCCAACGCTTAGCCATATCAGTAATAAGACCTCGATTCACTCAGAATTGAGGAAGATAAAGAAGGAAGGACAAGCCACAACAAGCAATATGACGACAGTTAGCAACACTCAAATCTGGTATCATATCCCATGACAAAGGATACGAACCAAAAATATGTAAAGACCCAAGATCCTCCTACAAAAAGCTAGTTCAAACACATCAGAATTGAAATAAAAAATTATGGGATTATCCTAAGTCAATCAAAATTTATAAATCTATCAAACCACAATCAAATTTCATGTTTCTACTCAGATAGAACATAAATTTTACCATCACCCATCATCTAAATCTAGATTGATGAATGATATTTTGACTATAACTGATTCCTAACTGACATATCACAACTTGTTATAAAATATCAAGATTGGGAACTTAACCTATCGATTGATCAATGACGTCGAAGAAAAAAATTGCAATTTGGACTTGAATCAAATTCAAAATTTTTGCAAAGTGAAAGTGCTCTTTCATGGTGCAAAAGTGAATAAAATCAAAAGCACTTCTTAAAGAGGTGAAAGTGCTTATTAATGTTTTAAAAGTGACAAACTAATCAAAAGCACCCAAAGACATAGCGGAAGCACTCCTAAAAGTTGTAAAACTGAAAAAGATGATTAAAAACACACATTAACAAAGTAAAAGAAGAGAAGGGCATAAAATTGGCAAGCAAAAGTGCTCAACCAATTCACGGAAGCGCATAGTAAAAGTGTGGAAGCGCACTTTCAAAGGCAAAAGTGCCATTAAAAGAGGCAAAAGCACCCATTCAAGAATTTTTTTTTGAAAAAAAGGGCTATTTACAAGGAAAAAATTAGAAAAATTAAACTTAAATGCATAAATGAAAAAAACAAAGAGGTATACAAACTCACTGAAGGTCCAGAGCTAGGTAGACGCTGATAGCGGTGACATTTCTCGAACTGATGCTCATGAAGAGGGATAGACATTGTGGGAAGGCAAAAAAGTCAGAGAGGGTAAAAGTCAAAAGTGGAAGTAAAAATGAATAGTAAAAAAGGGATTTTTACCCCTTTATATAGCTTTTTGACCTAAAAGAGGTAACTTTGACCTAAGTGATGAATTTTTCACTAAAATTGACCTAATAAATGGACTTTATTATCAAATTAGCCAAAGCAGGGGCATTCGAAATCAAACGGACCAAACATCGATATTAGAAATAAAATTAAAATTTGCTAAAAATTCAATTACATCAACATCAAATTGACCTAAATCATCGAGATTATCAAACAACGATCAAATTTTATTTCATTTTCGAGGGGGCATACCATTGGAAATATCAAACATTAGCAACATCATCAAGAATTGAGAGACCGATCATCAATTTAAAGCGAAAGCTTTTATTAGGAAATTTTTCATTAATCAATCAAATGGGGCATCGTGTCAAAATCAATCATCAAATTAGGTATCGCATCAGAATCAAACATCATATCAAGGATCCATCATCAGAATGACCATCAAATAAATGATCATCAGAACTGCATCAAGGGTATCAAATCAATCAAAATCTGCATCAATCTCATATTAGATATCAAGAATAAACCATCAAAAGACATCAAATGAACATTAGAGAATCAACCATCAATGAATCAGGACCTATCATCAAGCAAGATCAAAGTATTCTTTGAATCGACATGCTTCACATGTCAACTCAAAGAGGGGAATTTGTAATCACCTAAAAATGGACAAAGATAATTCAATGATAAATCAAGTCAAATCAAATCAAATCAAGGACAAAATCAAAGCAATTGAATCACAATGCATAATTAGCCAATCAAAATTAAAATCAAGTCTTAATTCGAGATAAATCAAAATTGAGAGCATTTTAATCAAATGCAATCAAATCAAAATACAATTAAACCAAATAATGGTATATTCTTGGATTAAATCAAATTCAACCCATTCAAGGGGTACATGGCTTAAATAAATCAATTAAATCAATTAATAAATCTTAATTACTCTCAACAACCCAAAAGGAGAGGAAATTTAATCAACCAATGAGATTTAAGGAAAGGCATTCACATGGATCAAGCCAAATTCAATCTCAATCACTCAAAGTGAAAGAGAATCTAGTCCATTGATCTTGTCTACTTGTCCCAAGCTTTGAAGACACAAATTTTGCATTGTCTTCAAAGGGTGGAACCAAAGACTCAACCAAGGCTTAATCATGATCAACTACACCACCCCCTACCATTGGGAAAATCTATAAAAGGAAGGCCTAAATTCATCATAATTCATAACTACATATTTGAGAATTGCATTGAACCTCTTGCAATTTGAGCTTAGAAAGGAAATTTAGATTTAATTGCGCATTTGTAATTAAACAATTAGCTTTAGCTTTAATCATTTATCTTTCTCATTCTAGGACTGTCATTAATGGGAGCTTGCCGAGAGCTTTGCATTAACATTTCTTAGTTAGAGAACCATAGGATGCTTAATTGTCAATTTCTAGGTTAAATAGATTTTTATCTTGTGGTTTATTTAGTTTTTATATCAATTATTGTCAATACTAATCCTATGAAGATACTTTCTGTAGTATACAGAAAGAAAATGACAAACCCTTGAAACAATAATCTTTGGAGCACATATGTCCTTTTTCATTTGATAAAGACTTGTATATGGTTCCATTTCTTCCTAATGTTGAAATACCCAAGTATGAAAAATATAATAAAAACTCAGATCCTAAAGACCATGTGAGATAATTTTGCACTTTAAGCATGGAGTTTATACACAAGAAAACCTACTTGATGAGGTTATTTCCTAGAAACTTAGGAGGACTAGTGATAGAATTGTTCTCAAAGTTACCTACAAGAATTAAAATGTTTGAAGAATTGGTCATGAAGTTTATTGAACAATACTCTTATAACATACAACATACAGTGACCATGATTGATTTGTGTAACACAAAATAGAGAAGCGGAGAACCTTTCTTGTCATTTCTACAAAGATGGAGGAGGATCTTTGCAAGATATCCAAGAGACTTACCTAAGAATGTGAAGATGGATATCTTTGTTAATAACTTAATTCCAGAATTAAATTACTCCATACAACTTTAAGGTCCTCGAAGCTTTGATAAGATTATCGAAAGTGCAAATAAAATTGAAGAGGTCATGGTCAAAAAGGGGGAAATTACTATCTACAAAGACAACAAAGATAAATACAATCCCAACAATAGAAAAGATAAATATAAAGTTTGGAAAAAGAACAAGAATGTGGTAAATGATGGAGTTGTGGATACTCCTAACATGAAGTTGAAACCATAAGTATTCAACCTTACCACAAGTCTACAAGTGAACAAAGGTTCTAATAACACAACAACGACAACTCCTAGATTTTATAACAGCAATAGATCCAACAATCGAAATGAACCTTGGTTATCTAAACCTAAGAGTAATTTTACCCCTTTGGGAGATACCCTTGAAGAGGTCTTGAAATCAATATTAAATAATAAAATCATCACACTTCCAAAATCAAAATCATGGGAACTAGAAGTGAAACTTAAATGATGGAACGATGGTGACTATTGTGATTTTCATCAGAATAAAGGACATAAGAGCAACAATTGTATGAAGTTGAGACATGTTATTCAAGATTTAATTGAATATGGTAAGGTAAAATTGGATGGAAATTATATTAATAGTGATCATAAAGCATTTCAACAACCATTTCCTAACTACAAGAAATGTGAATCATCCAACAAAAAAGGCAACAAGATCAACTATACGTACACCGACAATGATAATGTAATCAATATGTTGGAGCTATATCAATATTACTAGTCTTAAAGGAGTAAAAAACAAATTAGAATCTTCTAATACTGTGACAAGGATTCAAGATACACTCACACTCATAGGAACTTCCACTTCAAAACCAATATCCAAACAATTGGCATCACCTTCAAAAACAAACTATATCTTGGTGGATTAGTTACAATGTACCCCTTCTCAAATTTCCATTTTGGAATTGCTAAATATTTCTTTGGTTCATAGAGAGATTCTTGATCAAGCCTTCCTAAAGACCAATATTATGAAATACCTAGATGTGAATGGATTCCAAGCTATGGTTGGGCATTTGAATTCCTCACACTATTTGTCTTTCTCTTAAGATGGTGACAAATCCTTGAATCATCCACTTAATCATCCCTTACATATAGAAGTCTTAATTCATAGACATTGAGTTAAGTGTGTCTTGAAAGATGGAGGTGCTAGTTTGAACATATGCACATTTAATCTTGTGAAACAATTGGGATTTTTAGAACATGCTATTGACCCAAGAAGGAAGATCACAACCAAAGCTTATCATGAAGAGGAAGGATCTTCCAAAGGATTAGTGGTTTTACCTATCAGAGTGGGACATGTAGAAAGAGGTGTTGTGTGTCAAGTCCTTGATTTACCACTTGCTTATAATATTCTTCTTGGTAGGCCATGGATTCATACAATGAAAGAAGTGCATTCTACATACCATAAGTGCACAAAATTCCCTCATAATGGAGTAGAAGTAAGAAATCTAGTTGATATAACTTATCCTTGCAATAATCTCAAACAAGGGGATAACATGAATCCACACAAGAAAGAAAGTTCTAAAGAAGTTGAAACTGTTACAAGCTAGGGTTGTCGTTGCACCAAAAGATCAACCTGTTAATACCCAATACAACCACTAGACTTATAGAAGACACAAGAGGTGATTAAGCCATGTCATGAATCCCAAGGGGAGCACTGATCATTTTTCAAAAAATCTCCCCCTTAGTGTTACCCGAGGAGATTTGAACCTGTGACCAAGCTCTGATACCACTTGTTACAAGATAGGGTGTTCGTTGCACCAAAAGATTGACTTGTTAATACCCGATACAACCACTAGACTTATAGAAGAAACAAGAGGTGGTTAAGCCATGTCACAAATCCTAAGGGGAGCGCTGACCATTTTTCCAATAGAAACTTCCAAGGAGATGATCTTATGGAGCTTCAAAAATAACTTGAATATCCAAGACATATGAATGTGAGAGTATAAAATTGACTCTTCAATATCCATGATGGATTTACCTTTATCTCCTAGATCTCAAGGAAGATCCTCACCAATCCTCACACCATCCAATGGTAAAAAATTTATGATTCATGAAGGAATATGAATGGTCAAAGCCAATATGTCTCTATCAAAGGAAAATGAAGGAAAATTTGTCTTGGTAAGGTTATACAAGGAAGAACAAGATATAAATGTTAAAATGTTGAGATATCACCAAACAAATATGACAAAGGATATGACATCATGAAGAAAATAGGTTACAAAGGTAAAAGACCAATTGGAAAAAATAAGGAAGGACTTGTAGAACAAATGCATATGGAGTTATGCAACCCTAAATATAAAATTAGGTTAGGTTTCAGAGAAGAAGAATCTTGGCCTATGTTTGGAGATGGTCATATATTGGATATAGCATATGATTCAACTAATGAAGAAGAAATGGAAGGAGAAATCATCTCATATGAAATATTACTACTCTTTCAAGGAGATCCTTTATCAGACCTAAGTACCATTCCTATTATTCTTGAATTTGAACAAGAATTAGAAGATGAACAATAAGAGAGACACCTTAACTGGGGACAACTGGTTACGGCTACCCTTGTTATTGATATACCTCTATTGGACCACAACTGATTTGGAATCTGATTGAAGAATTTATGATTAAAGATCACTGAGAAGTTGCTGATTAGATATGTAATATGATTAAATCAGTATTATGTTGTCATTGATGTCAACTAGTTTGATAGCACTTATCTTGTAAGTTACTATACCGAGACATCTAAAGAAAGGTGAAAAAGAAATGAAGATCAGAGAAATCTACATGAGAAAAGATGTACATGACAGATGAGGATAAGGAACACATTGAGTAACTTGTTGATAAGTCTATGACTTGATGATATTGACTTTATTATGTTGCATTCATCTATGATGAAGTATAGAGCTGAAAGACACAAAGCAGTGTTGTCGGTAAATGAAGCATTTCTAGTATACACCGATGGAGTGTAGTGTATATTGATCGTAGTATTAACTAAGTAGTGTTCATTGACGCATTTCTTTGTTAACCGAGTGGAACAGAATGCATTAAATGATTAGTTTAGCTGATAAGATTGATGAGTTGGCAAGAGTATAACATCAAGGTAACAGATAAAGTTTGTTACACAAATCGATGGTTGACAAAATTCAGGGAAGATCTAACAAAGTAGATTGAAACATGTTATTAACACAAGTACTGAGAAATTTTGAAGTGACAAAATCTATGAATGTGGTTAAGTGGCAAAATCTGATGGTGGAGAAGAAAATGATTTACTCGTCTATATAAGAGAACATAATTTCTTTATAAAAGAGGCTGGAAGAAGTAGAAACTGTAGGATTATCATGTGAACAAGGTTTTCATGCATTCTAATCATACTAGTTAGTAAGAACTGAGCTGCAAAATAATTACTGAGCTACAAAGAGCAATTATCGACGGATAGTAAGTTGATACAGTATTGAATCTGAAGTGAAATATTGATCAGAAGAATTTGTATGTACTAAATATTGATCTGTAATCTGCAATTGAAGTTGTATTAAGGTAGGTCATTTACTGTTACATATGTAACCATTGTATACAGTCAAAATCTCTTAACCGAGTGGACTCTGAAAGTCTTATGATGTATCATTTATAGAATGAACATTGTTATCCTGTCAACCCCATAGTGAATGCTAGTTGGATGATAACTTCTAGTCTAAAATCCTCTAACAAGGTCACACCTGACAGTGTGTTTGTAACCTTTAACAGGGTTGGGTCTTAACCGACCTCACTTCAGAAGAGTGAACAATTTTGGGTTGCCGGTCCTAGGTGGTTTTTCCCTTTATAGGGTTTCCATGTTAAATCTCTTGTGTTATGTGTTGATTGTGATATTTGTTTGTTATCATTCTTTACATGTTACATGTTAGATTTGATCGATAAACTGTTATAATTATTAGACTGGTAATTGGTAAAAACAAAGACAATGAGAGTTATTATTGCTTACCGATGAGCAAAAATTAAAGAAGATGTTTTGAATTATACATTTTGTTTTGGGACACTGGATAACTGATTGAACCCCCTCTCATTTATTCTAACATACCTCATGTTGATAATCAATGGGATGAATCCCTATTTTCACAAGAACCTTTATAAGAAGTTGAAAATCAACAAGAATAATTCTAAGAAAGAAGAAGCAATAATAACTATAGCTCATTTCTTGGCTAGATCAGATGATAGTCAAATAGATTCTTTTGAATATGAATGGGATACACTTTCTAGTTTTACAATTGATATAGAATTTAATGTGCTACAAAAATATGCTCCTAGATTTCATTTTGAAGATGTGAAAGTTATAATGATAGGTTAATTAGGTCAATCTCATATAACACTAATGATGACTCTAATGATGATGATATTTAATTTAACATTCTTAACAATTCTTTGGAAACTAACCTGATAGAAATTGTCTTGTCATTTAGTAACATTGATAATAACATGGTGTTGTCTCTTGATCCCTATGAATCTCTATCCATGGTGAATCTCAAACTCATTGATTGGACATAACTTGAATCTATGAACCTTTTAACCTTCGATAACAACTACACTTTAGCCTGCTATCTTGATGCTTGTGAACCCTTCATCTCTTCCACTAGTGGAAGGAGCGTAAATATAATAGAAGGGGATATTAAGTTTCTTAGTCTCAAATAGAAAAGTAAAAAGAAAAGAAGATCTGAATGTGTAAAATACTTAGTAGCAATATCAGATCATAAAATAGTAAAAATAAAAGTTTCTTTCCCTAGAAGTTCAAATTTAATAACTACTCAAACTGACTTTTGAGTTTATGATTTCTCCACTTGGAAGAAAGAGCATAATCCTCTAATCAATTTGAGGTTAAATCCAACTTCCAGTTAAATGCCTAAGAAAATTTAAGAAAACACAATGTTTTATTCTACTTCAAATGCAACATGCACATAATCCATTAGTAATCTTTTGTTGAACTTTTAGTCTTGGACAATTTGACCTACAGTCACTAATTAGGTTGTTTAACTCACTCAACCACATCAAATTTCCCCATTAGTCATTAGAAACCTTAATTATGCAACTTGAAATACTAGATGTGACTAAGGAGTTGACCCCAAATGTGAGCTTTCCCATATGTGATTAAGGATTTACCCAATGCGATTAAGGATTTACTAGATGTGATCTTTCCTGAATGAGATTAATAATCCCAAATATGGTTAAGGATTTACCAAATGCAATCTTTCTTAAATGTGATTCAGAAAAATTGGGATGTGACCCTATTTTAATGAGATGCCATTGTTCTTCCCAAATTTAGGTGATTACAACATTAACAATTTGACCCCATGACAAACACATCTTTTTGAGCTACCTTGTAACTTTCCATTGAATGCATTTGACACTTTTTGCATCACCATAAAAATCACTATCCTATAAAAAAAACATTGATTCTTCAAAATCTAAGAGAGGTTATTATAGAGGGGCCTCAAAAAATCATATAAGATCATAAATATCCATTATAGGTGTCATAGATAGCAAGAAATGGTCCGTCAAAGTTTTACAGTTTTGTGCACTTAGGGATCTTGAGGGACATCTTCGGTAGGGTATAACATCAAGAGTTTTGATGCATGGAGAGGCAAAAAGGGACCATGCCTAGAATAAGCCTACCCAACTAGATGCGTTTGTGCTAATGGTTTGACCCCATGACAAACACAAATATTTTTGTGCAATGTTGTGAAGGATTGTGACTCTCTAAAGTTTGTGATTACAAAAGGTTGTCACTCTTTCAAAGGGAATAAAGGATGAAGGTTTTTAACTCTATAGAAAGGTTGCAATAATAAAAAGTTGTGGCTCTAACATCATGAAGATATAAATAGGAGGAAATGTCATCTGTCAAACTACCAAATAATGGGTCCCATTATGTAAAATATGTATGTTAACTACCAATTGTATAATAGATGATTCATTGTTTGTTAATTTTATTTGATTTTAACGTAGTGATATATGTGTATCATTGAAAATTGAGAAATGTCAAACATTATGGAAACACATATGGAAAAAATAGTGAAACAAATATTTTCCAAACACATCAAATATTATTGAAACATAATAACAATGACACTCACATTAGAAAAACCATGTAATGATTCCATAAACACAATTAGTACATTTAGTGCACATAAAGAATAAATTATCTCAAAACTTATATTTCATATTTGAAATTGTTTAATAAGTATGTATGTCCATATACAATGTGTCATAAATGCCAACCAAAACAAAGTTTTAAAAAATGTAGCATATTCCATCTAAAAGTGTGTGCAAAAAATACATATGATGACTGAATGTGTCTATGACATTCTAGGCTACTGATGGATAATCAAAATGGAGCCTCTTTGAGGAACTCTTTGGCTTCAAAGGATCCTGCAAAAAAAAAATTCAAAAAAATTAATATTATTTAAATTATAAATTAAACTATAATTGATATTTCAAATTTAATTTGTATATGTACCTCTACTCCACATCTCCTAACGTAGTCAAGAGTCTTGGAATATGCCTTTGGAAGTGAAGGGATGTCGTTGAGACTGAGAACACCAATATATATATGTTCACAAGCATAATTTAATAAATTATCCTATAAAGTTGTTGATAGGAATATAAATTTACTAAGGTACTAAATAAAAATAAAAATGTACCTATGTAGGTGTGCCTTCTTCTAGAAGTGTTGGTGCAGTTAACAAGGATGTAAATCCCTATCATTGTACCTCCCTCACACTCGGTGTTACCTACAAGAGTAAAATAATATTAAAATGTTAGTTAATATAGATTTAAAATAATGAAAATATAAATGAAAATAATGTATAGAGTTAAATAATATAAACAACTAACCACAAAAATACATACCAGGTGACTATCAAGGCCAAAAGAAATGACCGAGAGGCTGAGCTCTTCAACTTGTGTCATACCATCCTCAGACATCAAACCCTACTAAATAGACCATGAAAATAAATATTAGTACAATCCAATGATAAGTACATGCATAATCATTCTCAAACTCTTCATTGCCTTTCCCTTCTTAGTGTGCACCACTGCACTCCCCTCGCAGTACGTGACACATGCAAGGGTAAAATAAGATGAAAATATTAATTAGTATATGATTTAAATAATTATAATGATTTAACTGACAAGCATGTCTACTCATAAAAAAATAAATGACCGAGTGTGAAAATATATACCATAGAACTCTCAAGGCCAAGTGAAATGGTTGAGAGTGTCACATCTTGCACCTTTCTCATCTCCTCCTTTGTCATTAATTGAACATAAATAGATAAAGTATAAAAACATAAGTGTGCAATCGTAAGTTATCTAATAAAAATATAAATTTCAAATTAAATGTACTATGACATAAACATTAAGTCTTACTGTAACACAAAGAATCAATTATGGTTGTTCCTCCTCATCTCTCATATGTGAGGACTCTCCATGCGAGGCTCTAGTCCCTATCGTCAAATCTGGTGCACCACCCATATCACCAGCCTTGTATTCCTCAACATCCATAGGTTCCTCAGCAAGGTCATCAAGAGGACCCAAACATATATTCCAACATGTAGTATAAGTATGAGGTAGACACATTGTATACATGAGGATGCATCAGTAGAATCAAGAGGTTGCACTAGTGATGCAATGTACACAACCAAATTTCTGCTCAAAGTGTGAATGACCTGACCCTAATGGTCTTTGAGGTAGCCTTTGCAATAACATCTAGATGCTTCACTAGAGGAGGGGGATCAATGAGAGGGGGGGAACATATGGGCCTTGTACTATTCTATGTGCCCTTGGTCTATCTTAGGGCTAGCCTCCTCCTATACCCATGAAGGGTCTCATACTCCAATAATTGACATGTTGACCTAGGATAAACTCAACATATAATTTTTTTGTGAAATAAAAAGGGGAATCCATATTTTTTTGGGCATTTTATCAAAAAACATCCACCAACAATCCTATAAGTTGGCTTGTATATCAAGATGCATGCACCATTTCATAAACAAATTCTATTTTTGGTATGGGGAACTTGTCCTACATGAGGATTCCTAAATAAGGAGCATATGTGATCCTTAGTGATCCAAAGGGACTTCACCCCATTGTAATCCAACCCATCATCAAATTGGGCATGCATTTCCTCTTTCCATAAAAGTGTAGCATTATGTTTCATGGTGAGGGTCTCCATTAACTATATAATAGAATCTATAGCTCCAAACATTGGAGCTAATCTAGCGATCCTATTATAAACATCCCTAATACTCCTCAAGTATTTCAAATTATCCGCTATAAGGTCTATAGTATGTAAAATTGCAACCAAGGAATAAGCATAAGAAACTATACTAATTCCTACATTATCACATACACCTCAAAATATAATAGAAATAAGCATGCAAATATGAAGAAATGAAGTAAGAAACAAGATTAAACTATTTCAACATAAACATGAAAAAATCCAAAGAAGAAAGTGTTATTAATATGTTGTATATGGAATGTGGTTTCTCACAATCTTGCAACATAACAATGTATGAAAGATGGTTAGGGCTATCAATTTATAGGATTTTGAGATAAATGGATGGTTGAGATTCAAATTTGGATAAAGGGATAATATTTCATAGGATCAATGATGTAGATTCCATGTGAAGGCCAAGTGGAGGCCAAGTGGATAAGGTTTGACCATTAAAAAAGGTGAGAGATGCTAACACATGTGTGAGAAACCTTTGAAAGTGATGGGTCAATGAAAATGTGTAAGAGGGCAGGATGACCAAGGTTGCTCACATATGTGTGAGAAAATTTGGAAAGTGATGGTTCAAGGTTGAGTTCACATGTGAAGGGGGACAAAGGTGTAAGAGTGTGTTAGAATGTAAGAGTCACATGTGACTTGTGTTAGGAATAGTCCCAAGAGATAACTGAGAGGGGCGGGGAGGGGGGGGGTGAATCAATTATCTACAAGATTTAATTCTTTTTCCAATTTACCATAGAAGAAAATTAAGCATATACACAACAAGATAACACTTAATACAACACCACAATTTTGGTTATGGGGAAACCCAAGTAGGTAAAAACCTCGGTGGGAATTAGCACCCACTATAAATTGCACTAGAGTATAATGATCCTTGTTAGAAGATCTTACAACCCTGTTAGGAGTTGATATTTACAATGCATGAAGTATAGTGACCTGGTTAAGGGTCAGAACCTATTAGGAGACTTTTACAAATAGCCTTGTTAAAGGTCAGGACACACTATCCAGGAGCACACTGCTCAAATGGTGAATGCTGCAACCTTCTACACAACAGATACACACTATATCTAGATCTTAGTGAACTAGGAATTAGACCTGTTATCTTGATCATTTCCAATGAATAGCATACATTCTCTACTTCTTCACATATATCTTCAACTGATGGTTGATTCAACTATACTATCTCAATATATTCTCATCTTTGCTATGCTCTACCAATCACACTTAGTGATCACAACTGACTGGCTATAAGTATCCTTCTCTAAATGATATAATAAATTTGGCCTATTAGAACCTTCTTAAAATCATATTAGAGAAACAATATAACTCTCCAACAACATCTCCTATGGCTAAACCAAGCACGCAACACAAAAAGGGACCGCGCAACACAATATGAGTAGACACATTGCTTCACACTGTTGGCTCCATCAAATTAATAGAAAATTTACTCTCAAGCTGAAATACATTATTCACTCTTAACCAAACATTCTTAACTCATTACCAAACATGCATATTAAGTTGATAGGCGCAACTGTTGAAACAATATAAACACTGTCGGCTCCAACAAAAAATCTTTGAAAACTATAATAGGCAAATAGAAACATCATAACTCAACTTGTACTACATAACTAACTCTGCATCCATGAACATAGCTTTACTATTATGTTTACAACATAAATATAAACACACAAGGCTCCAACATAACCATACTAAGAATTACATATAAAAATCTGCTTGCAACACTGTCAGGAACACTACTGTTACAAACAACTACACAATTGTCTATACTCAGAATCAACCTTTGCATATATGATATCATGCTGATAGAATATCCATAAAGCATATTCTCAAGGCTCTCTACATAGAACTATAATGCATGCTTCTTACCATATGTTGTCATCAATAATAAACATACAATCAACACTGGCTTGCTGGAAAATCTCCAACAACCTCCCCCTTTGGCATTGATAGAAACATATGGAATGAAAAACACCACCAATCCAAATGTATAATTATTTTATAACATTCTCCATTTCCTCAACAAAAATCCCCCAAGGATGAATTCTCCAATTGCTACATCTTTTACTGTGTATTCTCCCTTTCTACTGCATACTCCCCTTTTCTAGAATAAATCATCTATTTTGTTTTTCATGACTATATACTCCCCCTTTGACATCAATGGAAAAGGGCACCAAAAAAAATAAGCACAGGTACTACTCTTGAAGTAGAGTAGTTGACCATTCATCAGTCATTGAGGACTGATGCACTATTACAAACTCTAAACAGATCTAGGGAAGGGAATTAATCTCAGCTTCTCCATGAGATAATCAAATGTATCCTTCGATAGTGGCTTTGTGAAAATTTCTACTAGTTGTTCTTTAGTATTCACATAATCCAAATTTACTTCTTTCTCTGTAACTTTATCTCTTAGAAAATGATATTTTTGTTAGGAATAGTCCCAAGAGATAACTGAGAGGGGGGGGGGGGGTGAATTAGTTATCTATAAGTTTCAATTCTTTATCCAATTAAGTATACTTTAAACATTAAGCATAAACACAATGAAAGAACACTTGATCACAACACCAATATTTTGGTTATGGGGAAACCCAAATAGGTAAAAATCTCGGTGGAAATTGACACCCACTAATAAACTGCACTAGTGTATAGTGATCCTTGTTAGAAGATCTTACAACCCTATTAGGAGTTGATCTTTACAATGCAATAAGTATAGTGACCTATTCAAAGGTCAGACCCTATTAGGAGTCTTTTAAGATTGACCCTCTTAGGGGTGAGGACGCACTGTCCGAGAGCCCACTACTCAAAGGGGTGAAGGCTACAACCTTCTGAATAATAGATACACACTATATCTGGATCTTGGTGAACTATGAGGTAGACCTACTATCTTGATCAGTTCCAATGAATAGCATATACTCTTTACTTGGTCACATAGACCTTTTTCTTATGGTTCAACACTTCACACTCTCTGTTGTACACTTATCTTTCAACTTTGAACCATGTCTTAACAATCACAAATGACTACCTATAAATATATTCTCTCTAAATGATATAATCAAGTTGTCCTATTAGAACCACCTTGAAATCATATTATAGAAACAATAACACTCTCCAATAACATTTCTTTCGGCTCTACTAAGCACACAACACAACCTAGGACTTGTCCAAATTAATAAGTGTAGACGCACGCTACATACTGTTGGCTCTACCAATTTAACTGATACTTTCTCCTTAAGCAGAATTACATCATGCCCTCTTAACCAAACCTTATTAACTCTTCTCTAATCATTAATATAAGAACACATACTAAAATGATAGGTGCAACTGTTGTACTAATATATTCTCTGTCAGCTCTTCTGAATAAACACAAGAAACTACAACTGGCGACTACATAACTTCACTTCTACTACACATCAGACTCTAATTTCATGAATGGAGAAACACTAACATGTCTCCATCACATATCCAAGGGCACAAGGCTCCATGGTAACTATATGGACAATAAAACACATCACACTATCTATAACTCTGTCAGGAACACTATTGACACAAGCTGCTACATAACTGTCTGTATAAACAATTAACCTCTGCATCTATGATATCATGCTAATAACATGTCCATGCTACATATACTCAAAGCTTACTACATAAATCTTCCACACATGCTACTTACCATATGTTGTCATCAATGACAAACATACAGTCAGCACTGGCTTGCTGGAAAATCTCCAACAATCTTCCCCTTTGGCATTGATGGAAACATATGGAATGAAAAACACCACCAATCCAAATGACAAATTATTTTATAAAATTCTCCATTTCCTCATCAAAAATCCTCCAAGGATGAATCCTCCATCTGCTACAATATTCTTCAATATTCTCCATTTCCTCAACTGAACTGCTTCCATGACTGAATACTACTACCTCTTTCTGATACATATTATTCCTTCTTAATTCTGTATGTACTCCCCCTTTAATGTTGTTTTTCATGACTATATACTACTACCCCTTTGAAATCAATGGAAAAGGGTGCCAAACATTAAGCTCTAGTACTACTCCTGAAGTAGAGTATTCAACCATCCATCAGTCACCAAGGATTGATGCTATTTCCACTTTCTCTAGGCAGAATCAGGGAAGGAAATTATTCCTAGCTTCTCCTTGAGATACTCATAAGTATCCTTTGGTAAGGTATTTGTGAATATATCTACTATCTATTCCTTAGTACTCAAATAATCCATTTTGACTTCTTTCTCTACCACTTTCTCTCTTAGGAAGTGATACTTAATCTCTATGTGCTTTGTCTTTGCATGTATCATAAGATTCTTTGACATGTTGATAGTGCTAGTGTTATCACAATGAATAATAATAGGATAATCAATCTGAATTCTAAAATCCTTTATCATTTTCTTGATCCAAACAATTGTAGAAAAATTCAAAGCTGCTACAACATACTCTGCTTCTACTGTTGACTGAGAAATACAATTCTACTTCTTGCTTGTCTAAGTGACAAGTCTGTTACCAAGAAACACTGCTCCTCCTGATGTACTCTTTCTATCATCAATGCATCCTACCCAATCTGCATCTGTATATACATGAAGCTCAACATTCTCTAAATTAGGATACCATAGACCATAATCTATAGTGCCTTACAGATATCTAAATATTATCTTTACTACCATGAGGTGAATTTGTTTAGGCTGTGCTACAAATCTTCCAACTATGCCAACTGCATTAGAAATATCAGGTCTAGTTTGAGTAAGATATATGAGTTTACCAATCATAGACTTGTACAATGTTGTATCTATTGCTAGAGAATCATCTTCTTTTGTAAGTTTTCATCCTGTCATCATAGGTGTACCTACTGGTTTACAATCATCCATCTTGAACTTCTTCAATATCTCTTTCACATATTTAGATTGATTAATGAAAACAACTTTCTCTGTCTGCTGCACATTTAATCCCAAAAAGTATTTGATAGGTCCAATCATGCTCATCTAAAACTCACTTTGCATCTCCTTACCAAATTCTGCACTAAGTTTGTCATTACCCCTAAAGATAATGTCATCAACAAATATAGCTACAAGTAGTAAACCTTTAGATGTCTCTTTGATAAATAGGTTGCAATCTGCTACTCCTTTCTTGAATCCAATTTTTGCTAGATATCCATCAAGTCTCTCATACCAAGCTCTAGGGGCTTGCTTAAGTCCATAGAGGGATTTCTTCAATCTGCATACCATATCAGGCTTGTTTGATAAGGTGAATCCTTCTAGATGCTCAATATATACTTCTTCCTTTAACTCTCCATTCAAGAATTCTGACTTAACATCCATCTGATAAACTTTGAAGTTTTTGAATGTTGCATAAGCTAGAAACAACTTAATAGCTTCTAATCTGCTCACAGGTGTAAATGTGTCTGAATAATCAATACCTTCTCTTTACACATATCCCTTGCATACTAACCTTTCTTTATTCCTTACTATTGTACCATCTTCATTCATCTTGTTTCTAAATATCCACTTTGTTCCAATCACATTCTTATCACTAGGTCTTGGGACCAGCTCCCAAGTATCATTCTTGATAATCTGATCTAGTTCTTCTTTCATAGCATCATGCCAATCTAAATCATTACATGCATCTTCAACACTTAAAGGTTCAATCTGAGATAGTAAACATATCACTTCATTACTTGCTAAAATCTTTGCTTTTTATCTTGTTGTGAATTTGCTGCTCTGATCTCCAATGATGTCATCCTTAGAGTGAAATCTAGATGTAAACTTTGGAACTTTAGGTGATACTGTCTCATCTGTCTTCTAAGTTTATTCCACTTATTTTAGGGTCATTGAATAATACATCAATACTATCAAACATCTCTTCAAAAATTGTCTCACTAGTGGAAGGAATGGGTTCTTCTTCAATCATGGGTGAATAATCATGATATCTTTCTAGAATCATAAACTTTTCATCAATCTGAACATGAGCATTTTCAATGATCTTCTTCAATCTCAAATTAAAACATCTATAAGCTTTGATTTTAGTAGAGTAACCAAGGAAAATACCTTCATCATTTCTTGCATCAAACTTGCCTATTGCTTCATCCCTCTTGATGTAGCACTTTCTTCCAAAGATTCTGAAGTATTTCAATGTGGGAACATTACCAAACCATAGCTCATAAGGTGTCTTGTCCGTGCCAAGCCTCAATTGTATTCTATTGATGGTATAGATTGTTATATTGACCACATATCTCCAATAGGTATGTGTAACTTTTCCTTCAATCATGATGGTGCGCACTGTATCAAGGATGATCCTATTCATTCTCTCTATAATTCCATTCTGCTGAGGGGTTCTAGGTTCACTCAATTGTCTCTTTATGCCATGTTCTTCACAATACTCATAGAATTTGTCACAGGTAAATTCTCCTCCTCTATCTAATCTTAGACACTTTATCTTTAGTCCAGATTCATTTTCAACCTTAGCTTTGAATATTTTGAACTTCTCAAATTGTTAGGAATGGGAACACTAAGAGGGGGGGGGTTAATCAGTGTTCACTATATTTATCTTTTTACTTTTCTCTTTAAACTTAACTTGAATGCTTAAGTAATGAAATGAATATTAACATAAACCAGAAACATGAACTCAACACATAACACCAATATGGTTACGGGGAAACCCAAATAGGTAAAAACCCTGGTGGGAATTGACACCCACTAATAATCTAAACTAGTGTTTTATGATCCTTGTTAGAAGATCCTTAACCCTGTTAGGAGTTGTCTTTACAATGCATCTAGTATAGTGACCTTGTCAAGGGTTAAACCCTATTAGGATTCTTTTACAATAACCTTGTTAGGGGTGGGGACACACTATCCTAAAGCTCACTGCTCAAGTGGTGAAGGCTAAAACCTTCTGATCTTAGATACACACTATATCTGCTGGATGAACTGGTGCTGTGAGACTACTTATCAAATCATTTCCTTTGATGCACTGATGCTTTGACCTCTTGCAAAGCTCTAATACATCTTATCAACTCTTTGCACACTTCTGATTTGATTATCTCAACTCTATATCAACTTCCATGCCAATTACAAAGGGCACATCTCATATTTATATGCGCTACCAAAACAATTAACTAGGTTAGCCTATAATCAATTACATACAATGTTTCCAATTGAATTGGATCAAGCATGTTTACAAAAAAACATAATTACATGTCTACAACTTAATTACAATAGGCACATAGCCTTTACAAAATAATATTATAGTCGCTAATCAAATTACCAACAGTCGGCTACATACATTGTTCTATTCTGGCATTCACTGTCTGTGTAACTTCAGCTGTCTGTATCTTTATCATACTGAATCTTTTGATCATGCACTCTTAGAGTAAGCATGAATATACTCTTACCATCTTATCTTCAAGGGTGCATACCATAACTAGGTCATACACACGTGCACTGATGCTCTGTTGACTGTCTGATCTTCTGTACTTAGCCAAATAATGATCTTATGATGATGTGAGTTGACTCCAAAACACTATATGACTTTTTTTCCATAATGAAAACACTATATTAAGTCATATACAATAGTATAGTCAACTTCCCAACAATCTCCCCCTTTGTCATTGATGGCAACAAAGGAATATGAAAAATTTACTATCTGTCCTCTTATTCAAAAACTCTAACTTATATCTGCCTTAGTCTTATTACTATACATCTTCTTTACATATCTATAACTCCATATTCTATAAATACTCCCCCTTTGAAATTAATGACATAGGTGTTAGAAACTAAATCTCTACAAGTACTTACAAGGAAAGTACATCTGGATATGCTATCTACAACTTTTGGATCTCTTGTTTCCAAAATGTAATTAGTGCATTGACTGTTTGGAGATGGGCGCATAATGCATAAGTCATCTTCTCCATCTTCTCTAAATCTAATCTAGGACCTTGATCATATGTCACCATAATGGCATCGATCTCCTTGATATTTTGATTGAGCACATCTAGGGAGGGCGCAAGAGCATTCGTGAGCTGTGTTTTCCTTGCCCTTATCTTGGACATCTCCTTCTCAGCTTTTTCAATCTTGTTTAACTATCCTTGGTAGATATTATTACACATGTTTACATAAATGGAGGGGTCTTCTACTGATTTCCTTACTTTTCGTATCATTTCTTCTACCTCTTGTATCTTCTTGAAATGATCATCAGTCAACTTATCTTGGTCCATACAATGTACAATGATCTTCTAGCCTTTTGCTGCAAACTCTTTTAAGGATGCTTGACCAACCTTGAGTGAATTTAGGTCAAGTTCAAAGTTACTAACCAATTCACTAAGCCTCTTCTTCATATACTTTTATTCTACAACTAGGGATGTAGATTCTTCCAAGCTAGAAAAGTTTGTCTTAAAATTTGAAAGAATTGTGCTCACATCATCCATTGAATGAACCTTAGATACTTTCTTGTTTGAAGGTAATAAACTATTCAATATTTTGACTAATTCAAAAAATAAGGGATGCCTCATCACTTGTTTCTCTTTGGCCTTCTCCATATCTAAGACACTAATCTTGATCAGGTCTTCTTCTCCCCAAGAATCTAGACTAGTGGTGTCTGGTGTCAATCTTGACAACAATGATATAGAAGGAGTGATAGGAGTGCTATCCATGACTTATTTCTTTACTCTAATTATCATTTCAATAGATGGCTCATCTATTGGTTCATTTCCTTTTACCTCTTCTTCTTCTTTTTCTGTCTCTTTCTCTTCTTCTTTTTGTGTGTCTTTTTCTTCTTCTTTTTCTATCTCTTTTTCTTCTTCACCTCCTTGTTGTATCTTAGGTGAGTTTCCACCACATAGTGTTTCAGCCTCTTATGTTCTTACAAAGGCTTCTTTGAATTTTTCCAAGTCCTTATCTTTGGCCGCCATTGCAATCTCAACATTATCAATAATGATAGTGCTATCCTTTATTGACTTTGTCATGGGTACAGACTTTTCTACCTCTGCAGGAGTTTCAACTATGGGTGCTAAATCTTGAGGACCTATAAATGGTACATTTTTGGTCTCTAACTCCTTGGCTACCTTTTTGGGTACTTGAGTTGTGGGTGCAGTAGGTGGGTACATGTGTCTGTTCATGAAAACCTTCTCAAAGGCTTTTTCTATCTCTTTGGCTGTCAACTCAAAATTCTTGTCCATTATGTGTAGTGTTCTTAGCTTTGTTCATAGATGTGGCTTTACCAAATCTAGCAATAGTGATTTCTCTTCTAAGGAACACACTGGTAGACTTTCATCTAGAATCTTCTCTCTTATCCTAAGATCTTCTTCAATAGCTTGTTTCTTCAAGGATTCTAAGATGTTCCAAACATTGTCTGGAATGACTATTTTCAGTTCCAAGACTATCTTTTTGAACTTGATCATATGTTTTATGATCATGTTGTGAATCTCTAACTTGTCAATTTCACTGAATCTATCATAAAAATTTCCTATCTAATCCAATCTTCCTTCATCAAAAATCCTTGTACTCAATACTTTAAGACTAGGTTTGAAACCTACCTGTAGAGGTGCTTGAGTATTCTTCTTGCTTCTTGTTGCTCGTGAAGATGGATCATTAGTGCTGATTTCTTTCTTCCTCTTAGGCATTGCCTTATACTTAGGAGGAGCAGTAAGGTTAATTTTTTCTATGTGTGCATGAGGGGCAACATCATATTTTTCTTGTTTATCCTTAGGATCTTCAGATTTCTCAATCTTGACCTTCTTTAACTTGGGATCATCTTCCTTTGCTTCTGCTACTAATGCAATCTCAATTCCAAAAGTAATCTTTTCTTGTCTTGCTTTGTCAAGGTCTGCTTGAGTTACTCCATGAATTCTGAGGATCTCAAAAGTAACCTTGGCTACTTTTCTTTTAGTTGATGCGTTGTTCAAAACAACATCAACTTCTCTTGTTTTCTCTTCATAAGTCCCCCATCTTGGTTCATTATGGTCCTTAGGGGCTGATAGCAATACTTGTGCATATGCTTCTAGGACTTTTTCATCAACCTCATATCTAAGTGGATGGATCCACTTTGTTCTTGGTTCTACTGCTTCCATACAAGTTACATCAGTTTCTACCATAAAGAAAATGCTATCTTTGTACTTTTCAACAATGCTTTCTAGAATCTTGTATCTCATCTACATTTTGGCCCTAAATGTCTTTAATTCTAGTGTCATGTAGTCCTTTAGTGTACTCTTAGTAGTTTCCTTAAATGATATCTATGGCATTGTAGGCATACTCTTATCCAAATACAAATTTGACACCTTTCCAAGAATGTGGAAGTACATGTATACGATCAAAGACCCAAACCTGAATATTTTGGTCTTGTCATGTTTAATGGCTTTGATGTTGTCTATCAGTTGTGCACACAAGATCTTGCACAGATTAAACTCTCCATTTTCTCTCATAAGTCTTTTTGTTGGAAGAATTGTGGCCGCTGATACACTATTCACTCTGCTAGTGTGTTGAAACCTATACCCTAGTATCATAGACATAAATTTGATGTCATTTTCCTCTATAGGCTCTATAGTCATTCCACACCTATCACTTCTTGATTTTCATGTTTTCTCAACAAGTTTTCTCACATCCTTGCCTGCTGGAAGAATGACACCTTTCTTAGAGAGACCTGTCATCTCATGGATTAGGTCTCCTGTAATCCTGACCGACACTTCACCTATCTATGATAGGTCATCATGAATCCTTCTAAGTAGAATCTTTATCCATTCAGACTCATAGAACTCATATGTTGTAGCATACTCAATTATCGGGTGGTTTTCAAACTGTGCATACTCATCCAGGAAGGTTTTATCTAGTTTCATCATGGTTTCTAAGTGCGCTCTTATCCTATCAAGTCCTACTAGCTCCTTTTTACAATATATGTATGCACAGATGTCTTCGACATGCATAACACCCATAGGAGTGCAGGAGAATGCCCCTTCCAGATCATCCAATATAGATTTGAATGTGTGCCTCTTAAACACATATCTTTTCTTCTCTACAATATCAAATACAATAGGAGTAGCCATCACTTACTTGTATATAACTTTCCTAATGGATTCCAAGAACTTCTAAATCAACACAATAGATTAGGGCTTTCGCAACCGATCAAACACACTGCTTCGCTGGTGAATCAATCTGAAATCCTTCACAATCAACTGCTAGGGCTTCTATGCTCTTCAATCGCTCTAAACTCAAATGTAATAAGTGATCTACAAGCTTTTATGTACTTTAAAGTAAAATTTTTTCCATTAATGCTTGTCATGTAAACCAGAATTTCATTGAAAATCTTCAACTTTCATTCTGCTATCAATCAGCTAGTGCACTTTTGCACATAGGTTTTGCTAGTCTCCAAAAGTTTAAATCTAAAGGCGCATACTCCGAGGGTGAGTATACTGGCCACATAGGGGTTTAGAGCTAAATTAGCTCCCCTTATGACCTTGAGGGCCATTCATCCACATGTAGAGGGTGTGTCCACTATGGATGCATTCAATACATGCTCATCAACCTTATCCTTCTTCACCTCTGACCAAATCATGCTCACATCTTTTGAAGCTTTCACAAACTTGACTTCTCCTTCAGTATCCAATATTGATTTTTTTGGCTTTTTAGGGCTTTCTTGACCTTGCGTTCTTGATCTAAAAAACTTTGAGATGTGGCCTGCCTTGTTACAAGAGTGACAAATAACTAGATGCCTTATATTCATCGGCACATTGACATGAGTTACCATTTTACATTGTTTGACTAAGTGACCATTATAGTTACATATCTGACATGTAACATTCTAAGAATTTCTTACATTTGGTTGATTCTGATTTCTCTGATTATGCTGAGTCTTGTTCTTCTAACTTGTCTTACAATTCATAGCTATATGACCAAATTTATTGCATGAATAACAGTAACCATTGAAAGTTATTACCTCTTTACAATTCCTTGCTATATGTCCATGCTTTTTACATGCATAACAAGTTTGGTCTACTATCTTGCACTTATCTTTGGATGGTTCAAAATTATCTTTAGTCTGACTTCCAGTCTCCTTAGAATTTGTGGTGTCTTCTGGTGCTTTCATCCTTGCTCGTATGTCATCAATCTGATTTTGTGCTTCATTGAATCCAATGCCGCTAGTATCTCCTTTAAGATTCTAAGCATACAACTGAGATTCAATAAGATCCTTGCTTGTGTGTAATTTATCAATGTGATTCTTAGCCTCTTTTAACTCAAATTCCAAATTTTCTTTGTTGTTTCTTAGCTCCAAGGTTTCCATGTTTTCTTATCTTAATTCTTCATTTAGTTGAAGGTTCTCTTTGATCTGTTCATCATATACTTCCTAATTGTTAGTTATCTTGTCATCCAATTCTTCAATCTGATCTTTTAGAGATGTGTTCTCTTCATTTAGATTTTTTATCATGAACCCTAAATCACTGTTAGAACATTCTTTTAAATCTTTCCTTAGTCTTTTGATGACTTCTTGAGCATCACTAAATTTTTATTTTAGCTCTTCAATTTCTTTTTCAGATCTTTCCAGGTCTTCAAGAGCAACTTCAAGATTTCTTTTCAGATGTTTCATTTCTATCTTGTCCATGATCTCCTCAAGTGGTTAAACTTCTTTGCCAAGGACCAAAGCTCTGATACCAATTGTTAGGAATGGGAACACTGATAGGGGGGGGGGGGGGGTGGTGAATCAGTGTTCACTATATTTATCTTTTTACTTTGCTCTTTAAACTTAACTTGAATGCTTAAGTACTGAAATGAATATTAATATAAACAAGAAACATGAACTCAACACATAACACTAATATGGTTACAGGGAAACCCAAATAGGTAAAAACCCCAGTGGGAATTGACACCCACTAATAATCTGCACTAGTGTTTAATGATCCTTGTTAGAAGATCCTTAACCCTGTTAGGAGTTGTCTTTACAATGCATTTAGTATAGTGACCTGGTCAAGGGTCGGACCCTATTAGGAATCTTTTACAATAACCCTATTAGGGGTGGGGACACATTGTCCTAGATCTCACTGATCAAGTGGTGAAGGCTACAACCTTCTGATCTCAAACACACACTATATCTACTGGATGAACTGGTGTTGTGACACTACTTGTCAGATCAGTTCCTTTGATGCATTGATTCTTTGACCTCTTGAAAAGATCTAATACATCTTATCAACTCTTTGCACACTTCTTCTCTACTTATCTCAACTCTATATCAACTTTCATGCCAATTTCAAAGGGCACATCTCATATTTATATGCGCTACCAAAATAATTAACTAGGTCGGCCTATAATCGATTACATACAATGCTTCCAATTGAATTGGATCAAGCGTGTTTACAAAAAATAATAATTACATGTCTACAACTTAATTACAATAGGTGCATAGCCTTTACAAAACAATATTATAGTCGCTAATCAAATTACCAATAGTCGGCTGCATACACTATTTGTGTAACTTCAACTATTTGTATCTTTGTCATACTGAATCTTTTGATCATGCGCTCCTAGACTAAGCATGAATATGCTCTTACCATCTTATCTTCAAGGGCACATACCATAACTAGGTCATGCACATGTGCACTAATGCTCTGATATACTGGTACTCTATTGACTATCCAGTCTTTTGTACTTAGCCAAATACTAATCTTCTGATGATGTGCGTTGACTCCAAAACACTATATGACTTTGTTGCCATAATGACAACACTATATTAAGTCATATACAATAGTATAGTCAACTTTCCAACAATTCTTTTGACTTATCTTTCAAGAACGCAACCCACATCATCCTAGAATAATCGTCAACAAAAAAAATGAAATACCTTTCACCATAGTATGATCTTGTTTGAGTTGGTCCACATAGGTTTGTATGAATCAGATCCAACTTATTTTTTGCAGAATTGTGCTTGCTCCTAAATGAATTCCTCACATGCTTTCCCATCACACATTCCCTACAAATAGTATCAACTGGCTTTGGTATGCTAGGTAGATCTCTTACTGCCTTTACATTTCTTATCTTTACTATGTTATCAAAATTGATATGACATAGTCTTTTATGCCATAGCCAACTGTCATATACTTTAGCAACAAAACAACTTGCTTCTGAATTGAGCTGAAAAAATTACCTTTAGTCTTTGAACCTGATGCAATCATTGCACCATCCTTGTTGTTAATGATGCACTTGTTGTCTTTTAACTCCAATCTATAACCTTTTTCAAGCAACTGTCCAACACTAAGAAGGTTATGCTGCAAAACATCTACATAAAGAACATCATCAGTGTTGTTCTTTCCATCCAATGTGATAGCTTCTCTACCAATGATAGTTTTAGGAGTGTTATCTCCAAATCTAACCATACCACCATTTTATTTGTCTAGATGAACAAATATGTCTTTATCACCTATCATGTGATGTGAACAACCACTATCTATAATCCAATCTATCCTTATGTCTGCTTGTGAAATCAATGCTAGCTCTTGTTCCTTTTTCTCATCTTCACGATCCATCTCATCATACATATTTTCCATAATAGCAATGAATCCAATTTCATCTTCAACTGAATCATCATCAAAAACTCCATCACCAGCATAGTAACATTCTTTTTCGTACTTAGGCTTGTAGTTAGTTTTGAATTTCTTAACTCTTGTAGGACACTTAGATGCAAAGTGACCAATCTTATTACATGAGAAACATTTGAAAGGTAACTGACCTTCATACTTTCCTTTTCTTTCTTTCTTAGCAATCATAACAATAATATCATCTATCTCTTTATCTTCATCTTCATCATCAAAATTACTAGAAGTGTTTAAAGATTTCTTACCATGGACTGATGCTTTGAAGGCTATCTCACTTTTAGGCTCTATCTTCAATCTTGAAATCTCAAAAGCTAAAATTTTTCTGATCAAAGTCTCCCTCTTGAAATTTTTTGTAAGCTGCATGGTCTCATCAAGGATGTTGATCTTGTTTTCATACTCTTTTGTAAGAGTAGTCATCAACTTATCCATAATGTCTTCCTCCGAAATCTCTCCACCATTGTTCCTGATCCCAACAACTACTTACTTAATCCTTTGGTTGTAAGCTCTGATGTTTTCTTCAGGTAGCATCTCTAATGCATTGTATCTTTTCTTCCATGTCTTTTTGTGCACATTCTTTGCTTGTGCATCTCCTTCAAACATGTCTTCTAGGTGCTTCCATATCTTGTAGGTTGTGTCTACTTTCTTTAACTTTGAAAATTCACCATCAGATAAGGTGTTGATAAGAGCTTCCTTGGCTATTGCATTCTAATGGAACAAATCCTTTTGCTTGCTAGTAGCATCATCTTTTTCAAGATCTTCTAGAGAGGGGATCTTACTATCTTTGATAGCCACTTCAAAAACTTCAAAAGCAATGCACTGCAAATGTGTCACCATTTTGTTCTTCCAATCAGGATAGTTCTCTCCATCAAACTTAGGACTATCTTTTCTAAAGAATGCCATTTGATCAACCTCAAGCTATTAAACTTTCTCTCTGAGGTACTTTTCTCTGATACTAATTATTAGGAATAGTCCCAAGAGATAACTGAGAGGGGGTGGGGGGGGGGATGAATTAGTTATCTATAAGTTTCAATTCTTTATCGAATTAAGTACACTTTAAACATTAAGCATAAACAAAATGAAAGAACACTTGAACACAACACCAATATTTTGGTTATGGGGAAACCCAAATAGGTAAAAACCTCGGTGGGAATTGACACCCACTAATAAACTGCACTAGTGTATAATGATCCTTGTTAGAAGATCTTACAACCCTATTAGGAGTTGATCTTTACAATGCAATAAGTATAGTGACCTAGTCAAAGGTCAAACTTTGTTAGGAGTCTTTTAAGATTGACCCTGTTAGGGGTGAGGACTCATTGTCTGAGAGCTCATTGCTCAAAGGGGTGAAGGCTACAACCTTCTGAATAATAGATACACACTATATCTAGATCTTGGTGAGATGTGAGGTAGACCTGATGTCTTGATCAATTCCAATGAATAGAATATACTCTTTACTTGGTCACATAGACCTTCTGCTGATGGTTCAACACTTTGCACTCTCTGCTCTGCACTTATCTTTCAACTTTGAACCATGTCTTAGCAATCACAAATGACTGCCTATAAATATCTTCTCTCTAAATGATATAATCAAGTTGGCCTATTAGAACCACCTTGAAATCATATTAGAGAAACAATAACACTCTCCAATAACATTTCTGTCAGCTCTACTAAGCACGCAACACAACTTGGGACTTGTCCAAATTAATAAGTGTAGACGCACGCTACATATTGTCAGCTCTACCACTTTAACTGATACTTTCTCCTCAAGTTGAATTACATCATGCAATCTTAACCAAACCTTATTAACTCTTCTATAATCACTAATCCAATCATGCATACTAAAATGATAGGCGCAACTATTGTACTAATATAATCTCTGTCGACTCTTCTAAATAAACACATGAAACTGCAATTGGTGAATAGCTACTGCATAACTTCACTTCTACTGCACATCAAACTTTGTGTTCATGAATGGAGCAACACTAACATGTCTCCATCACATATCCAAGGGAAAAAGGCTCCATGATAAATGTACAGACAATCACACACAACACACTATCTGTAACTCTGTCAGGAACACTACTGACACAAGCTGCTACATAACTATCTGTATAAACAATTAACCTCTGCATCCATGATATCATGCTGATAAAATGTCCATGTTACATATACTCAAAGTTTACTACATAAATATTCCATGCATGCTACTTATGATATGTTGTCATCAATGAAAAACATACAGTCAGCACTGGCTTGCTAGAAAATCTCCAACAATTTTATCTCAATGTGTTTTGTCTTTGCATGCATCATAAGGTTCTTTGACATATTGATAGTGCTAGTGTTATCACAATGAATAACAATAGGATAATCAATCTGAATTCCAAAATCCTTTATCATCTTCTTGATACACACAATTGTAGATTAATTTAATGTTGCTGCTACATACTCTGCTTCTGTTGTGGACTAAAAAATACAATTTTGCTTCTTTCTTGTCCAAGTAACTAGTCTATTTCCAAGAAATACTGCTCCTCCCAAGGTGCTCTTTCTACCATCAATGCAACCTGCCCAATCTACATATGTATACACATGAAGTTCTACATTCTCTGAATTAGGATACCATAAACCATAACCTATAGTTCCTTTCAAATATCTAAATATCCTCTTTACTACCATAATATGACTTTGTTTAAGTTCTGCTACAAATCTTCCAACAATACCAATTGCATTAGAAATATCTAGTCTAGATTGAGTAAGATATATGAGTTTACCAATCATAGACTTATATAGGGTCTTGTCTACTACTGTAGAATCATCTTCTTTTGAAAGCTTGCTTCATGTTATCATAGGGGTGCTTACTGGCTTGCAATCATCCATCTTGAACTTCTTTAATATTTCTTTCACATACTTAGACTGATTAATGAAAATACCTTTGACTGTCTGCTTCACATTTAGTCCCAAAAAATACTTGATAGGTCCAATCATGCTCATTTCAAACTCACTCTGCATCTCTTTAGCAAAATCTACACTAAGCTTGTCATTACTGTTAAGGTTTTTAGGATTTTTGCAAATGTAATAGCACTATCTGATTGTATGTGTTTTCCAAATACAACAATCTCTTGCATTTACATTGAGAATGAGCCAAGAAGTGACATGTCCCTTCATGAGACATGTCTATTTATTAATATGTAATTAATATAATGACAATTATTATATATATATATATATATATATATCTTGAGTATTATATTAATTTCTCTAATATTTACTAGTATTGACTCATAGTGTCTATTCAACTGAAGCTATAAAACATCAACACTCCCTCTTAGCTAGGGAGGATAAATAAATCGAATGTCAACACTTAAGACACTTGACAACATCAATCATATGATGTAAGAAATAAAGGCATCATCCTCAAGATGTAGTCAATAGAAACATAGTCTCAATATGTGGATTGTCTCCGTCGGTGATTCTATCCACAAGTTCTTAGGTAGATTGCCTCCATTGACAATTCTATCCACATGTTCTCAGGTGGATTGCCTCCATCGACAATTCTATCCATTTGATATCATGAGTATTGACCTATTAGAATGTCAACACATGACATTCACCAAATACTCTGAGTATTGGCCTATCAGAACATCAACATATGATATTCACCAAGTACTCAATAAGCAACTAGCCTGCATAATATCAACACATGATATTCACCAAATATCTATCATATATCTATACAAACAACTCATAGACCGTCAATGACATGTAACACTTAGTTGTTGATTTAAAAGATATACCTATGCAAATAACTTATAGACCATCAATTTAATGACATCTAACACTTAGTTGTTGCTTTACAAGATGTATCTATGCAAGCAACTTATAGACCACCAATTTAATGACATCTAACACTTAGTTTTTTTTTTTTACAAGATATATTTATGAAAAAAACTCATAGACTATCAACTTAATGACATCTAACACTTAGTTGTTGCATTAATTCATCATGATCTATTTCAACATTATAAATAATGTATATCATGATTTAAGTTATTGTAAGATCGTCACTTTCCAATAACTTCTGCAAATACAAGTGATAATCATTTGGAAGTCGTCACTTGCTCATGATTTACATAGGGGGTAGGCCCATTAAAAATATTCATGATTCATTAGTATAATAATCAATTATATCAAGTTTACCTCAGAAGTGTTTCACCTTCAATAGTGAACTCCCTCTCAATCAAAATGATCAAGATTGTCACAAGTTGACTGAACCATCTTCTCCCTTTGAAGCTCAAGTTTATCAACTTCTTGACCTCTTTTGAAATGTCAAACTCCCTTTGCATCTAGTCTCAATCATCAATTCATTTGCAAGAATCAAGTTCTTTCTCCCTTGAATGCAATTATCTTGTACTTCTATCCTGAAGGTATGTCAGAGAGAGGTTATAGATAGCACACTAAACTATCTCGACTAAAAATACCAATGATAGAAGCATACAAGATTTTACTAACCAATAGTATAGAATGAATTACAAACTTAAAAATTGTGTGCATTAATAAAACATGAAATACTTATCTTTTATAAATTTCAAGTATTTCATTCTGTAACATGAGCCCATATAAAAAATATCATGCAAATTCATAGAATGATGTCATCATTCTGAAGCATTATTATAATTATTCACATGAACTATATTTAATATCCAAAGGTTCTATACACTATCACAACCTTCAATCTTATTAGATCTCCCTTCAAGTGGTTAGGCTTTTAAAGAAAAAACCTCACTCTTTTTCAGATATTTTTATAGACCCGTACATAGTCGGTCAAAACTTTTGAACCTAACATTTTCTCTTCAATCTCTCTAGTGAGATTCTTTTAAATTTGTTATCACTAACATATCTAAAATTTAGAAAAATCCAATGGTGCATTTGGGAGATATGGTCTTCATACTAAGACTATATTTTCTAAGACAATCACACATTCACCATCAACAAACTACTCTCTTACATTTGCAACTTGGCTCTGATACCATGTTAAGGTTTTTAGGATCATTGAAAATGTAATAGCACTATCTGATTGTATGTGTTTTCCAAATACAACAATCTCTTGCATTTATATTGAGAATGAGCCAAGAAGAGACATGTCCCTTCATGAGACATGTTTAATCATTAATATGTAATTAATATAATGATAATTATTATTATACACACACACACACACACACACACACACACACATATATATATCTTGAGTATTATATTAATTTCTCTAATATTTACTAGTATTGACTCATAGTGTTTATTTGACTGAAGCTACAAAACATCAACAATTACCACCAAAAATAATGTCATCAACAAAAATAGCAACTAACAATAGTCCTTCAGATGTCTATCTTATAAATAAATTACAATCTACTGCTCCTTTCTTGAATCTGATCTTTGTTAAGTAACCATCCACTCTTTCATACCATGCTCTAGGGGCTTGCTTAAGTCCATAAAGGACTTTCTTCAATCTACAAACCATGTCAAATTTATTTGATAAACTAAATCCTTCAGGCTTCTCTATGAAGACTTCTTCCTTCAATTCTCAATTCAAGAATGTTGACTTAACACCCATTTGATATACTTTAAAGTCTTTGTATGTTGCATAGGCTAGAAATAGCTTTATAGCTTCCAATCTGCTTACAGGGGAAAATGTATCAAAATAATCAATTCCTTCTCTTTGTGCATATCCTTTACATACTAGTCTAGCTTTGTTTCTTACCATTGTACCTTCTTCATTCATCTTGTTTCCGAATATCCACTTGGTTCCAATCACATTTTTGTCACCAGGCCTAGGGACCAATTCCCATGTATCATTCTTAATTATATGATCGAATTCTTCTTTCATTGCTTCATGCCAATCTGAATCATTACATGCATCTTCAACACTTAAAGGTTCAATCTATGAAAGTAAACATATCGCTTCATTGACTGTTTTTGCTTTTGATCTTGTCATGAATTTATTGTTCTGATCTCCAATGATATCTTCTTTTGAATGGTATCTAGATGTGAATTTTATAACATTAGGTGTGGCTCTCTCATCTATATTTTGTGAGTCTTCTTCACTTGTTTTAGGCTCATTGATTAATACATCAATCGTGTCAAACATTTCTTCAACATATGCTTCTTTATTGATAGGTCTAGGTTCTTCTTCAATCATAGGTGCATAATGATGATATCTTTCTTGAATCATAAACTTTTCATCAATCTTTACATGTGTACTTTCTATGATCTTCTTCAATCTCAAGTTAAAACATCTATAAGCATTGCTTGTAGTAGAGTAACCAAGAAAAATACCTTCATCACTTCTTGCATCAAACTTGCCAATAGCTTCATCTCTCTTGATGTAACACTTACTTCCAAAGATTATGAAGTATTTTACTATAGGTACATTCCTAAAACATAGCTCATAAGGTGTCTTATCTTCATCTAGCCTTAATTGAATTTTGTTGATAGTATAGACTGCAATATTGACTGCATCTCTCTAATAGGTGTGTGCAACTTTTCCTTCAATCATGATAGTGTGCGATGTGTCAAGTATGATCCTATTTCTTCTTTCTGCAATTCCATTCTACTAAGGGGTTCTAGGTGCACTTAGCTATCTCCTTATTCCACATTCTTCTCAATGCTCATAAAATCTATCAGAAGTGAAATCTCCTCCTCTATTTGATCTTAGACATTTTATCTTTAATCTAGGCTCATTTTCAACTTTAGCTTTGAATATCTTAAAATTCTCAAATGATTCAAATTTATCTCTTAAGAATGCAACACACATCATTCTAGAAGAATCATCAACAAATAAAATAAATTACCTTTCACCATAGTATGATCTTGTTTGAGTTGGTCCACATAAGTTTGTATGCACTAGATCCAATTTGTTTTCTACTAAATTCTGCTTGCTTCTGAATGAGTTTTTTACATGCTTTCCCATCACACATTCCTTGCATATTGTATCAATTGGTTTTTCAATACTAGGGAGGTCTATGCCTTTACATTTCTTATCTTTACTATATTGTCAAAATTGATGTGACATAGTCTTTTGTGCCATAACCAATTGTCATCTACTTTAGCAACAAAATAACTTGCTTCAGAATTAAGCTAAAAAAAATTACCTTTTATCTTTGATCTTGATGTAATCATTACTCCTTCTATGTTATTAATGATGCACTTATTGTCTTTTAATTCCAACTGATATCCTTTGTCAAGCAAATATCCAACACTTAGTAAATTATGTTGCAAACCATCAACATATAGAACATCATCAGTGTTATTCTTTCCATCCAAAGTGATATCTCCTCTACCTATGATAGGTTTAGGAGTGTTGTCTCCAAATATAACCATGTTTCCTTTGTGTTAGAGTTGTCATATTATAGCTAATAATTAATTTATTTAATTATTAGTCTATTATTCTCTACACTTAAGTTAGACTTAGGCATCTCATTATTCTTTAGGGTTTTCACCTTTAGGGTTTTGGTATCCTTTTATAAGGATTCCCTCTTTGTATTTCTTTAATTGACTTATTGGATCATAATACAATTGCTCTTTGCATGTGCATATGATGTCTCTGGCTTTTTGGCCTCCATAGATTTTTTCTTGCTTTTGTTCTTTGCTTCTTCCATGTGACAGGGTTATGCATGCAGGTGTTCTTGGGAGATTAGTATTTCACCTAATCTAACATGGTATCAGAGCCATCTTGCTGCTCGCTGTTCGTGTTTTGTTGAAGTGTTTCAGAAGCAGGAGGTTTTCAAGGGTTTCAGAAGTTTTTTTGTGGATCTAGGGGGGAGCCAAAATTTGGCTCACCTTGGGCAAAAATGGACACCGCCATTGTGTCCGAAAGGCCCAAGAACCCCTAAATCCATATAAAACTTGTCCATTTTGGACACAGTGGCATCTGAGGCAAAAAAATTTTTGCATACCAGGGCTGTACGGCCCTGGCACGCACTTCGAGGCGGGTACAGCCAGCGATTTTTTTAAAAAAAAATATATCGTTTTGGGCGGCCACCACAGAGCCGCGGCCCCGCCGCCCCCGCTCCGTTCTGCTGGCCCCGCGGCCCGCCCGGCCGCCGCCCGGCCCGGCCGCCACCCCGGCTCCGCCAGCGCCCCCGCGCCCTCCGCTCTGCTCCGCCGACGGCCCCCGCTCCGCTCCGCCGGCCGCCCGGCGGGGTTTTAAGCCCTGCGGGCCCTAGCGGCGGTCACATGGGTGACCGGGAGCTCTAGCTCCAGCCCCCTGCGCGCGCCATGCGCCCAGGGGCTCTGCATTTCCAGCCCCAAGGGCTTTAAAAAAAAATTTTGAAGCTATTTTTAGGGGTAATTGGGCCTTTTTTGCCATATCTTCTTCATCTGGAGGTGTATTTGGGAGTTTTTTATATCATCGGAAAGCTCTTTTCGAGACAAACGCAATTATGGAGGTTTCTTTTTGAGTTTTTTGCCTCATTTTTCATACCATGCCTTTGAAGGCAGGACTGCTTTTTTGCCTTCCTGGAGCACCTGATGCTTTTTTTGGCATAACTTGCTCATACGGAGGAGTTAGTGGGCGAACGAGACATCATCGGAAAGATGATTCCGAAACGGTCGTTTTATACATAGAGATTTTTTCCAGATTCTTCTTCCATTTTTTGCACCAGGCTGTTGAATTCAGAGGTTTTCTTTTTCAGGTGCCTGCCAAAGCACCTGTCACTGTTTTTGCCGTAACTTGAGCATACGATGGCATTTTTTGCCAAACAAGATATCAACGGAAAGCTGGTTCCGAGACCGTTCTATTTTTTTCAGTTTGGTTGTTTGATTTTGTGGTTCGCAGGGGTTTTCTGCCAGTCAAAGTCATGAGTACTTTTTGCATTCCGGACACTATATCTCTCATATTCGGGCTCAGTTTTCAGCAAACTTGGTATTTTCAGAAAGCTTGTTCAGTGTACTTTTCAGTTTCAAAATTTGGAGGAGTCAGAGTAGTCATCAACTTATCCATTATGTCTTCTTTCAAAATTTCTCCACCATTGTTCCTAATTCCTGCAACTGCTTCATTAATTCTTTGATTGTAGGTGTTAGGAATGAATTATAAATATATCCTATGGGGGAGTATTCATAGCCATTCTATAGCAGTTGTTGTTGCATTCATGACTGTGATTGTCATGGATGTCAACATAGTGATCTATTGAAGATTAACAGAGAAGAAAACAGTGTTTGAGTTAGCGCACATGGGATATTGAAGATGAAGCTATGTGAAGTTGAGAAATTACTCTATGATGTTCTATAAGATCATGGTTAAGAGCACATATGAAAATTTATTAATTCATGGAAGTTATGAGCATTTCAGTGGAAGCAGTATTCAGGCAATGTTCCTGAGTAGCGGTTTGTGGAAATCGGATGATATCTCATAATCAGGATTGAATCTGGTCATGCACAATTAAGAAGTAGTTGAAGACATGTGGATAGTGATGTGGACATGATCACAAGGTCTGAGGTCACACGAGTGAAGAATTATCTTATTTGGAAGCCGTCAGTTTTGTGTAATTATGGAATTTTAATGTAACGCATGGAAGATTTTATTTTGTAATTTGTATGCCGACTCATTTGTAATTATTTGAGTGTGGTATAAAGGAAGGAATTTTTTCCTTGTTGTAATATGTAATTGTGTATGGTATTGTGAAAGTGAATTATGGAATTGTGCAATACTTGTTGAAAGAGGATATGCAAAGTACAGAGATTTGGTGAAGCAGTTTGTGCGATTTGGCATAGTCAGAGGAGAAGTATTGAATTGTTGAGATCAATAATCTTTTGTTATTATTATGTTGAATAATACAAAGATCAGTTGGATAGTGTGTTTAGTGATCTTACACTTGAAGCTATTTGGGCAGTGGGTCGTTCTGTCTTCTATAACTCCTAACAGAGTTAGAATCTTTTAGTTAGGATTCAAAGTCTCCTAGCAGGGACTGATATGTACTAAATGTATTTCATTAGATTCCTAATAGATTCCATCCTCTCACAAGGAATTTTCATATTGGTGCATCTTTTGTGGGCATCATTCCCACCGGGGTTTACTCTTTGATCAAGAGGTTCCCTAGTAAACATATCTTGTGTTATTGTGTTATTATGTATGTATATCTTTCTATGGTTGTTGATTACATTGCTTACATGGTTGAAATCTATTGAATTTGATAAAAGTTGTATTTATCTGATAACTGATTCACCCCCCCTCTCAATTATCTTAGTGGACTTTACTTTCTAACAATTGGTATCAGAGTAACAGGTCCTTGAAGGAAAATTTTAACAGCTTAAGGAGATCCATGGTGAGTCATTTTAGGAAAGAAAGCCCTAAGTTTGATGGAGTAAATTTTGACAATTGGAAAGAAAAGAAGAAGACACATTTACTTTGTTTAGCACTTTTGTCAGCCCTTCTAAAAAATGAGTACTGTCAAGTAAAATATCTTAAAACATCTCATGAAATTTGGTTAGCTTTACAATCTACTTTTGAAGGTGACGAACATGCAAAGAAAGTCAGACTACATAATTGGATATGTTCATTTGAAGATATAAGAATGATGGAAGATGAATCTGTTAGAAGCTATATTGGTATAATGTCAGAGATTGTTGCAGGTATAAAAGCTTGTGAAGGAACCAAGCCAGAGAATGAAGTGATATCAAAAATTCTAAGGACATTGACTCCTGCATTTAAGAAAACAACACAGATGATTGAACAAGTTAAACCTTGTACTGAGAACTTCACTAGAGAAACCCTTCTTGGAAGATTAGAAGCAACATAAATTAACTTGAGGAAATCTAGAGATTTACCTAGAATGGAGACAACATTCAGTGCACTTAGTGTTCACCCTACTTTGTTAAGAAACATCAGTGTGAGAAGAGATTATGCTAGCAACAACAGATCTAGAAATGATGAAGACATGAGATTGAAGAAGGTATAGCCTTTCTTGTGAAAAGAGAACTAGAGGGTAAGAAATTTTTTAAATGTTGGACTTGTCAAGAATATGGCCATTTTGCATCTAAATATCCTAAGAGAGTCAAGAAGTATAGAAAGAACTTTAAACCTAGAAGATCTAAATAATGTTATTATGTAAATGATGAAGAATTTGAAGCTATTTTGGAGAAATCTTTAAGTGAAAGTGATACTGAGAATGATGATATAGGATTTGTAGCAATAACGGAAGAGAATCCTGAAACATAAGTTAAGGGAGAAAAAGCCTTAGTTTCTCAAGCAGAAAAGAAAACTGATTGGATTATAGATAGTGGTTGTTCACATCATATGACTAGAGACATGAAGAAATTCATAAAGTTTAACAATTATGATGGAGGATTTGTTAGAGTTGGAAATAATGCACCTTGTTTGATTAAAGGTATAGGATCTATTACTCTTGATGAAAAGACTAATACCGATGATGTTTAGTTTGTGGATGGTTTGAAACATAATCTTTTGAGTGTTGGACAGCTAGTTGATAAGGGATATCAAGTTTGGTTTATTGAGAAAACTTATGCAATCAAAGATAAGGATGGTAATTTGATTGGTATTAGATTGAGAACTAGAGGTAATGTATTTTAGTTGAATCCTACTGAGATGACATGCTTGATTACTAAGATTGATGACAGCTGGTTATGGCACAGAAGATTTGTCATATAAACTTTGATAATATTATGAAAGCAAGTACTACACTTGTAGTAAGAGACTTACCTAAGATTATGAAGCCTACTAACATGATTTGCAAGGAATGTGTGATGGATAAGCAGAAGACAATCTCATTTCCTAGCAAGTTCACAATAGCAGAGAAGTTGGAAATTGTTCATACAAATTTGAGCGGTCCCACAAGGACTAGAGGATTCTATGGAGAAAGGTATTTTATGATTCTTGTTGATGATTTTACAAGAATGATGTGGGTTGCATTTATGAAAGAAAATTCTAGGATCTGAAGCATTTGATAAGTGTAAGATCATTAAGAATAAAGTTGAGAATGAATCTAGAATGAAGATTTAATGTTTGAGATCAGATAGAGGTGGAGAATTTAATTCAAAGGAATTTAACATTTTTTGTGAAGTGAATGGTATTAAGAGATAGTTTTCAGCCCCTAGGACACCTGAACAAAATGGTATTGCAGAAAGAAGAAACAGGTCAGTCACTAAAGAACCAAGAGCCATGTTATTTGAAAATGATTTGGTGAAGATATTCTGGAGAGAAGTAGTGAACATAATAGTGTATACAATGAACAAAGTAAAAATCAGAGCAGATACAGACAAGACACCTTATGAACTATGGTCTGGACATGCACCATCAGTTAAGTATTATAGAATTTTTGGAAGAAAATGTTAGAATAATTGAGAGGGGGGTGAATTAGTTAATCACTGTCCTAATTCAAAATGTATAATCCAAAAACAAATACTTCAATTTCTACTGCTTGGTAACTTAAAATACTTTTACTGTTTGTGCATTTACCAATTATCAGTCTAAAACTTATAACAGTTACCGATCAAATCAAATATGCAATATGTAAACATAACATCAAAACAAACATCACAATCAACACATAACACAAGAGATTTAATGTGGAAACCCTATGAAGGGAAAAACCACCTAGGACCGGTAACCCAAAAATATTCACTCTTCTGAGGTGAGGTCGGTGAAGACCCAACCCTATTAAAGGTTACAAACACACTGTTAGGTGTGACCTTGTTAGAGGATTCAAGATCAACCATTATTGTCCAACCAACAGTCACTCTAGGGTTGATAGGATAACAATGCTCATTCTATGAATGATACATAATAAGACTTTCTTAGTCCACTCGGTTAAGAGATTTGACTATGTACAATGGTTAAATATGTAATAGTAGGTGATCTAACTTAATACAACTTCAATTGCAAATTACAGATCAATATTCAACTCATACAAATCTTTGTGATCAATGTAACATTTCTTATTCAACAATATATCAACTTACTATCTGTTGGTAATCACTCTCTGTCACTTGGTAATGCTCTGTTGTAGGGTTCTTGTTAACCAGTATGATCAGAATGCATGAAAGCTTGTTCATGTCATGATTCTATAGTTTCCTTCTCTTCCGGCATCACACTCATTGTGAAATCTTTAGTCTCTTATATAGACATGTAAACCATTTTCTTCTGCTCCATCAAATTTTTCCGCTTAATCATCTTCATTGATTTTTCCTCTTAAACATACCTCAACACTTGTGTCAATAACATGTTTGATTCTCATCCTTTAGATCTTTCCTAAATTTTGTCAGTTGTCGATTTGTGTAACAAACATTATCTGTTACCTCAAATTCATACACTTGCCAGTTCATCAATCTTATCGGCTAAACTAATCATTTAGTTCATTTTGTTCTTCTCGGTTAACAAAGAAATGCGTCAGTGAACACAAGCTTAGTTTATACTGTGCTTGGTATACACTACACTCCGTCAGTGTATACTGAAATGCTTCATCAACTGATAAAACTATTTTGTGTCTTTCAATTCTTTTCCTCATCATAGATGAATGAAACATAATCAAGTCAATAACATAAAGTCATAGACTCATCAAAAAGTTACTCGGTGTATTCCTTAGCCTCATCTGTCATATCCATCTTCCTCATGTAGATATTTATGTTCTTCATCTCTTTCACTCCTTCTCTACAAATGTATCGGTATTGTAACTTACAAGATAAGTGTTGTCAAACTTAGTTGACATCAATGACAACATAATTCTAATTTAATCATATTACATATCTAATCAATCTACTCGGTGATCTCAAATCACAGATCCTTCAATCGGGTTCTAAATCAGTTGTTGTTCACCAATCTCTCCCTTTGGCATTGATGGCAACTCAAGAAATATGAAATGTACCATACACATACCAAACATGTATTCTACAACTCTGTGAACAAATGCTATACAAGCTCTCCCTAGCTTAATATGTTTAATCACTACGTTATTTCAACATTACAACATACACCTTTGTCAATATGCAAATATTATCTTTTTAGCTCTCAGATTCCTTCTTTTGTTCTTAGTAACTAATCTTCAATGCTCTCCCTTTGTTCAATTTGTCTCTCCCTTAGATAGTTCTCATCGGTGCATATTGTTTCATATTTTTTTATCTCTCCCTTTGACAATAATGCCAAAGAAACAAATAAACAAATAGCTCTTCAGTACCCAAGTAATTCTCTGTTGTCTGGTGCATACTCTATATCTCTGTATACTGATATGGCAATCTGTTCTAGTACCTTTCACAACTTTAGACATGATCCAAAGTGTGAACTATGCTACATCAACATGAATGATCTTTTGATAATATTAGGCTGATGCAACATCTGAATCACCTTAGTGACTAGTAGATAGGGGATGGACCCTGAGTCTAGTCCTCAAGTACTCAAATGTGTCTTTCAGTAGAGCTTTTATAAATATATCTGCAAGTTGTTCTTTTGATGTGACAAACTCTAGCTTAACTTTCTTCTCCTATACTTGTTCTCTCAAGTAGTGATACTTTATGGATATATGCTTTGTTTTAGAGTGCATCACTGGATTCTTTGAAATGTTTATTGCACTAGTGTTATCACAGTATATAATCACCGGCTCAGTGATTATCTCATTCTTCCTTAATATATGCAATGTTTGAATAGTTTGTAGCAGTAGAAACATACTCTACTTTGGCTGTAGACTAAGAAATGCAAGCCTACTTCTTACTTGTCTAGGTAACAAGTCTTTCACCAAAGAAGAATGCTCCTCCAGTGGTGCTTTTTCTGTCATCCACATTTCCATCCCAATCAACGTTGGTATAGACTTTGAGTTCAAACTTGCCTTCCTTAGGATACCATAATCCATAGTCCTCTATTTTCTTCAGGTATATTAAGATTCTTTTAGTAGCAATCATGTGTGATTCTCTAGGATTAGCAGAAAATCTAGCAACTATTCCCACAGCATGTGCTATGTCTAGTCTACTATGAACTACATACATTAACTTACCAATCATTAATCGGTATAGTGTCTGGTTTACCTCTGTAGTTTCACCTTCCTTAGTTAGTTTACATCCAGTAGCCATTGGTGTTTCCATAGGTTTAGCATCTTCCATGCCAAATATTTTCAATACTTCTTTTATGTATTGAGATTGTGTGATGAATATCCCATCACTTTGTTGAATCACTTATAGTCCAAGAAAGAACTTAATCTCTCTGAACATAGACATTTCAAATCCATTCCTCATATCATCAGCAAAGGCTTTACATATTTGATCTTGACCTCCAAATATGATATCATCCACAAATATCTCAACAATAAGAATTGTATCATCAGTATCTCCTTTCATATACAAATTTCTATTCTCTCTTGTTCTTACAAATCCTCTAGTTAACAAATAAGTATGTAGCCTCTCATACCAGGCTCTCGGTGCTTGCTTCAAACCATATAAAGCTTTATGTAATCTACATAGCATGTCTTTCTTTTCTGGATCAACGAACCCTTCAAGTTGTTCTATGTAGACTTCTTCAAGTATTCCATTCAGAAACACTGACTTGACATCCATTTGATATACTTTGAATTTCTTATGTGCAACATATGAAAGTAGCATTCTAACTCCTTCCAATCTAGCAACAGGTGCAAAGGTTTCACCATAGTCTATGCCTTCCTCCTGTGCATATCCTTTGCATACCAATCTAGCTTTATTTCTTGTCACTTCTCCATTCTCATTCTGCTTGTTCTTGAATATCCACTTAGTACCAATAACATTCTTATCTTTAGGTCAGGGTACTAAGGCCCAGGTTTTGTTCTTTTCTATTTGTTCTATTTCTTCCTTCATTGCATTAACCCATTCATCATTCTCTAATGCAACTTTCACATTTTTTGGCTCATAATCACAAACTAGACATGTACCTTATCTTTCTTTGCTCCTTGTTTGCATGCCAACTTGTTTGTCTCCAATGATTTGTGATTCAAGATGGTGTCTTCTGACAAAACTCACCAATATCCTATCTCTCCTTTCCTATTCATCCTATGCAGGTTCATTTGCTTGCTCGGTAGGGCCATCCTTCTCATCAATTTCTCTTTCCTATTGTTCGGTATTATTTTCCTGCTGATCGGTTATCACAGGCTGTGGCTTCGGTAGATACTCTAGTTGTTCAATGTAAGTGAATCTACCATAGTCTTCTAGTTCCTTTTTATTTTCCTCTGTGTTCTTTTCATCAAACTCATCAACTCGAATGTTAGTGCTTTCAATCATTTTATTAGTAGTTTTATTCAAACACTTATATGCTTTTCTTTTACTGGAATATCCTAGAAATATCCCTTCATCACCTTTTGAGTCAAATTTTCCATTTCTCTCATCTTTTAGAATAAAAAATTTTCTTCCAAAAATTTTGAAATAGCTTATAGTAGATTTGTGTCCAAACCACAACTCATAGGGTGTCTTGTTGGTGTCCTTCTTCAGTTAAACTCGGTTAAGCACATAAACTATTATACTGACAACTTCCCTCCAGTATGTCTGAGCAACATTCTTTTGTAGCATAAGTGTCCTAGCACAGTCAACTATTGACCTATTCCTTCTTTCAGCAATCCCATTCTGCAGTGGTGTCCTTGGTGTAAAGACCTATCTTTTAATACCATGCTCATTACATAAATTAGTAAATTCATCAGAGATAAATTCACCTCCTCTATTAGATCTTAGGCATTTCAATTCCTTACCAGTCTCTTTTTCTACCTTAGTTTTATACCACTTAAACATCTTAAATGCTTTAGATTTTTCTTTTAAGAACATAACAGTCATTAATCTAGTAAAGTCATCAACAAAAAGAATAAAGTACCTATCACCATAATAACTTTGAGTTCTCATAGGACCACATAGGTCAGTATGAACCAACTCAAGTATCTTATTTGTTGAGTAATCCTTACTTTTGAAACTAGATTTAGTCATTTTCCCTTTCTGACATTCATGAAACATAACATGATCTGGTTTTGAAAAGTTAGGTAGCCATCTAACCCTTTTACTTTTACTGATCTTAATCATGTTATCAAAGTTCACATGGCATAAAATTTTATGCCACAACCAAGCATCTTCATTTTTCATCATCAAGCAAGAAGACTCATCAGTATCAAGATAAAATAGATTACCTCTTGATTGTGCTCCAGTTCCAACTAGTCTTCCTCCATCATCAAATATTTTCACTTTCTTACTCTCAAAAGCAACTCGGTGACTTGAATTATTCAGTTGTGCCACACTTAACATGTTATAGCTCAATCCATCTACCTAATAAGCATTATCACATTTTATCATATCATTTATCATTAAGGTTCCTTTACCTCTTACCATATAGGGTGTGTCATTACCCATCTTAACTGATCCTCCATTGTATTCTTCAAGTACATCAAACTTCTCCTCATCACCAGTCATGTGATGTGTACAACCACTGTCTATGATCCATGTATTATTTTTGTTAACTTTAGAGATCAGTGCTATTTCTTCATGCTTTTCTTCTTCTTCCTCCGAGTCATCTTTCATAGCAACAAATACAACTTCTACATCATCATTAGAATCAAATTCAGACTCATTATCCTCAGCTATGAAACATACATTTTTCCCTTTGTCATTGCTATCTTGGTTATCTCTGTTGTGTCGGTAGCCTCTGTTGAATCTTCTCCAATAGCTTCCTTCAGATCGGTCTTTGGTTCTATCATCATCTTTCTTATGTGTACATCTAGCAGTGATGTGGCCAACCTCTTTACAATTAAAGCATGCCAAAGGTAGCTTACCTCTATACCTTCCTTTACCTTTGGGTAATCTTCTGGCCATAAGAGCTTCAAGTTCATCAAGCTCATCATCGGTATTACTGTCACTATCATTTTTATTATTCCTGCTAGACTTACTAATCTTTAGAGAAGACATGAAAGTAGATTCCACAGATGGTACAACATTGTTATCAAAGTTATTTAACTCAAAGGTTTTAAGTTTACCAATTAGATTGTCAAGTGTAAGTACATTAGCAGATGCAGACCTTGTCTCATGAATAATAGATATTCTGATTGCGTAAACTGACAGTAAGGGTCTGATTACTTTTCTTACAACTGTTTCTTCACCAATGACTCCATCAGATGCTCTAATAGCATGTACTACCTCTTTCAGTCTATTTGTGTATTGCACAATATTCTCACCTTCTTTCATCTTCATATCATCAAATCTTCCCCTTAGGCTCTTTGTTCTAGCCCTTTTAACATGCACATCTCCACTGTAAACTTGAGAAATTTTATCCCACATGGATTTTGTAGTAGTGAAAATTTTGATATCTTTGAATTCAGCATCGGTGTAGGTAGTAGAAAGTTCCATCATAGTAACATTGTGTTCATGCCTATCTTTTAGTTGATCAAGTGTCAGGGGACCTGGTGTCGGTTCTATATAACCATTCTCCATCAGTTCTAGTGTTGCATTCCCAATTCTAGATATGTGCAACTTCATCCAACTCTGCCATACTGTGAAATTATCTTTGTTCAGCTTTGGCACTTCCCTCTTATACATTTTGAGATCTTTTTACTGAAGTCCTTAAAAATCTGTTCAAAGCAACCAATGCTCTGATACCAATTGTTAGAATAACTAAGAGGGGGGCGAATTAGTTAATCACTGTCCCAATTCAAAATGTATAATCCAAAAACAAATACTTCAATTTCTACTGCTCAGTACCTTAAAATACTTTATTGTCTGTGCATTTAGTGATTATCAGTCTAAAACTTATAATAGTTACCGATCAAATCAAATATGCAATATGTAAATATGACATCAAAACAAACATCACAATCAACACATAACACAAGAGATTTAATGTGGAAACCCTTGGAAGGAAAAAACCACCTAGGACTAGCAACCCAAAAATATTCACTCTTTTGAAGTGAGTTCGGTGAAGACCCAACCCTCTTAAAGGTTACAAACACACTGTTAGGTGTGACCTTGTTAGAGGATTTAAGACCAACCGTTATCGTCCAGCCAACAGTCACTTTGGGGTTGACAGGATAACAATGCTTATTCTATGAATGATACATAATAAGACTTTCTTAGTCCACTTAGTTAAGAGATTTGACTGTGTACAATGGTTAAATATGTAACAGTAGGTGATCTAACTTAATACAACTTCAATTGCAAATTACAGATCAATGTTCAACTCATACAAATATTTATGATCAATGTAACATTTTTGATTCAACAATATATCAACTTAGTGTCTATCAGTAATCACTCTCTATCACTCAGTAATGCTCTATTGTAGGGTTCTTCTTAACCAGTATGATCAGAATGCATGAAATCTTGTTCACACGATGATTCTGCAGTTTCCTTCTCTTCTGGCATCACACTCATTATGAAATCTTCAGTCTCTTATATAGACATTTAAACTATTTTCTTCTACTCCATCAAATTTTTCCACTTAATCATCTTCATTGATTTTGCCTCTTAAACATACCTCAGCACTTGTGTCAATAAAACATTTGATTCTCATCCTTTAGATCTTTCCTGAATTTTGTCAGTCGTTGATCTGTGTAACAAACATTATCTATTACCTCAAATTCATACACTTGCTAGCTCATCAATCTTATCGGCTAAACTAATCATTTAGTTCATTATGTTCTTCTTGGTAAAGAAAGAAATGTGTCGGTGAACACAAGCTCAGTTTATATTGTGCTCGGTATACACTACACTCCGTCGGTGTATACTAAAATGCTTCATCAACTGACAACACTACTTTGTGTCTTTCAACTCTTTTCCTCATCATAGATGAATGAAACATAATCAAGTCAATAACATAAAGTCATAGACTCATCAAAAAGTTACCTAGTGTATTCCTTAGCCTCATCTGTCATATCCATCTTCCTCATGTAGATATTTATGTTCTTCATCTCTTTCATTCCTTCTCTATAGATGTATCGGTATAGTAACTTACAAGATAAGTGTTGTCAAACTTAGTTGACATCAATGAAAACATAATAATGATTTAATCATATTACATATCTAATCAATCTGCTTAGTGATCTCAAATCATAAATCCTTCAATCAGGTTCTAAATCAGTTGTAGTTCATCAACAAATGTTATATTAATAGAGATGATGACATTGGAAAGTTTGATCCTAGAAGTGATGAAGGTATATTTCTTGGATATTCATTGAAGTGAAAATCTTATAGATGTTACAATAAGAAAACTAAGACTATTGTTGAGAGTGAAAATATTAAAGTTGATGAAAAGTTCAAAATTCAGGAAAGAATGCTTGATTATGAATCAGATGAAGGAACTCATCCTAGAACTAATCCTAAGAACACTGAATTATTCTATGAAAATGACAGTGATTTGTTGAATGAAAGCTATGTTGAAGAAATCATTGAAGAACCTACACCTGAAGTGAGAACTAAGATAGTGACACCGAACATAGGTCTATCAAGAAATCATCCTGTTGAGCAGATTATTGGAAGCATAGACAGAGGAATTCTGACACGGAATAAAGTACATGAACAATTGTGTTTAATTTCTCAAATTGAACCTAAATCTACTAGTGAAGCCTGTGAAGATGAACATTGGATTAAAGCTATGAAGGAAGAACTAGATCAAATTGAAAAGAACAAGACCTGGGAATTGGTCCCTAGACCTAAAGATAAGAATGTTATAGGAACAAAATGGGTATTCAGAAACAAGATGAATGAACAAAGAGAAGTTGTAAGGAATAAAGCAAGATTGGTATGTAAAGGATACTTAGAGCAAGAAGGAATTGACTATGAAGAAACTTTTGCACCAGTAGCAAGAATTGAAGCAGTAAGATTTTTTTTGGTTTATGCAGCTTATAAGAAATTCAAAGTGTATCAGATGGATGTGAAGTCAACATTTCTGAATGGAGAATTGGAAGAAGTTTACATTGACAAGGTTGAATGTTTTCCTTTAACTAATGAATGAGATATGGTATGTAAATTGAAGAAAGCTTTATATGGATTGAAATAAGCACCTAGAACTTGGTATGCAAGATTGGATAAGTATTTGATAAAATTGGGATTACTAAAGGTACAACAGATAATAACTTGTACACAAAAGAAATTGAAAATGGTTTATTCGTTGTATTTATTTTTGTTAATGATATCATCTTTGGAGGAGAAGATGAAGCCAATGATGACTTTGTAGATGAAATGAAGACTAAATTTGAAATGAGTATGATTGGTGAAATGAAATATTTTTTAGGATTGCAAATAACATAGAATGGTGATGGTATCTTTGGAAGTCAGACAAAGTACTTGAATGACTTGTTGAAGAGATTTGGAATGGAGAACTATAAACCAATTGGAACACCTATGGTAACTGAACACAAGTTATCTAGCATAGATTAGACACCTAAAATTGAATAGAAGAAGTACAGATCTATGATTGGAGGATTGTAGTATTTAACTCATACAAGACCTAATATATCACATGCAATTGGAATTGTATCAAGATTTCAAGATGATCCCAGAGAATCACATTATGCATCAGTAAAAAGGATACTGAGGTACTTAAGAGACACAATTGAGTATGGATTGCGATATGAAAAATTTGATGACTTTACCTTATGTGCATATACAGATGCAGATTGGGGAGGTAGTGTTGATGACAAAAAGAGCACTAGTAGAGGAGTATTTTTCCTTGGAGGAAGATTAGTTTCTTGGTTAAGCAAGAAGCAGAACTATATTTCATAGAGCACAATAGAAGAAGAGTATGTGGCAGCAACAAACAATTGAAATCAGATAATTTGGATGAAGCAAATGTTGAAGGATATTGGAATAAAATTTGTTGAGCTTGTTGTTATACATTGTGATAACACCATCACAGTAAGTATGTCTAAGAATCCTGTACTACATTCTAAGACAAAGCATATAGAGGTAAAGTATCATGTAGTGAGAGAGAAAGTGGTAGAGAAAGAAGTCAAACTTGAGTATATAAGCACAAAAGAGAAGATTGTAGATATATTTACAAAGCCTTTACTGAAGGATACTTTTGAGTATCTAAGAGGTATGCTTGGGGTTATGCCCTAGCCTAATTTTGAGAAGTGATGTAGATTGTTGCATCCATCCAGTGGTACATGAGCCCTATCTTTCTTCTAGACTGGATCTTGGTACTTCCTCTATGGGGGAGTATGTGTATTTGAGCTGAGTCATGAGGACTCTAGTGAATGTATTTTCTATAGTGTCTTTTGACATTGAAGTTGTTGTTGACATAATGATGAAACATTTGTCATTGATGTCAATGGGGGAGAAGTATACATGAAAAACTATTTGTTGGAGAGAATTGAATAGGAAAATGAAGCAAGATTTGATTGATGAAGAGGATTTGAAATTATTTCTAAGCAGCAGTGTAGCAGTGTGTGCAACAGTGTTGGTATTCATGGAACTTGAATGTTTTTTTATATTTGTTGCCATCAATGCCAATGGGGGAGATTGTTAGGAATGAATGATAAATATATCCTATGGGGAGTATTCATAGCCATTCTATAGTAGTTTTTGTTGCATTCATGACTGTGATTGTCATTGATGTCAACACAATGATATATTGAAGATTAGCAGAGAAACACACAGTGTTTAAGTTAGCGCATGTGGGATATTGAAGATGAAGCTATGTGAAGTTGAGGACTTACTCTATGATGCTCTATAAGATCATGGTTAAGAGCACATATGGAAATTCATTTATTCATGGAAGTTATGAGCATTTCAGTGGAAGCACTATTCAGGCAGTGCTCTTGAGTAGCGGTTTGTGGAAATTAGATGATATCTCATAATCGGGATTGAATCTGGTCATGCATAGTTGAGAAGAAGTTGAAGACATGTGGATAGTGATGTGGACATGATCACAAGGTTTGAGGTCACACGAGTGAAGAATTATCTTATTTGGAAGCTGACAATTTTGTGTAATTATGGAATTTTAATGTAACGTGTGGAAGATTTTATTTTGTAATTTGTATGCCAACTCATTTGTAATTATTTGAATGTGGTATAAAGGAAGGAATGTTTTCCTTGTTGTAATATGTAATTGTGTATGGTATTGTGAAAGTGAATTGTGGAATTGTGCAATACTTGTTGAAAGAAGATATGCGAAGTACAAAGATTTGGTATTGAGATCTGATGAAGCAGTTGGTGTGGTTTGGCACAGTCAGAGGAGAAGTAGTGAATTGTTGAGATTAGTAATCTTTTGGTATTATTCTATTGATTAATACAAAGATCAGTTATACAATGTGTTCAGTGATCTTACATCTGAAGCTATTTGGGCAGTGGGTCCTTTTGTCTTCTATAACTCCTAACAGAGTTAGAATCTTTTAGCAAGGATTCAAAGTCTCCTAGTAGGGACTAATATGTACTAAATGTATTTCAAAAGACTCCTAATAGATTCCATCCTCTCACAAGGAATTTTAATATTAGTGCATCTTTTGTGGGCATCATTCCCACCGGGGTTTACTCTTTGATCAAGAGGTTCCATAGTCAACATATCTTGTGTTATTGTGTTATTGTGTTATTGTGTATGTATATCTTTCTATGGTTGTTGATTACATTTCTTACATGGTTGAAATATATTGAAGTTGATAAAAAATTTATTTATCTGATAACCAATTCACCCCCCCCCCTCTCAGTTATCTTGGTGGACTTTACTTTCTAACAGTAGGCTTTGATGTTCTCTTCAGGTAGCATCTCCAAAGTATTATATCTTTATGTCTTTCTGCACACATTCTTGGCTTGGATATCTCCTTCAAATATGTCTTCTAGATACTTCCATATTTTGTAGGCTTTATCTACTTTCTTGATCTCTGAAAACTCACTGTCAGATAAGGCACTGATAAGGGATTTTTTGACAATTTCATTTTGAGTGAACTTTTCCTATTTTTTAATAGTTGCATCTTCTTTTGCGAGATCTTTTAGAGAGGGAGTCTAAACATCTTGAGTAGCTACTTAAAAAATCTCAAAACCAATGCACTGAAAATGTGTTATCATTTTGTTCTTCCAGTCTAGATAATTCTCTCCATGAAACTTAGGACTTTCTTTTCTGAAGAATGCCATCTGATCAACCTCAAGCTATTAAACTTTCTCTTCGAGGAACTTGGGTCTGGTACCATGGTGCAGGGGCACCTAGAGAAATAGGACCCTCATCATTTCTACAATTTTGTTGTCTTTTTCTCTAAGTGAGCCTTGTAAATAAAATAAAGGTCTGTGGACCATCTTGTGTAGTGGCAATGATAGTTAGGGGTCTAAAGGTCTTAGGAGTTCCTTGTTTGGCCTTGGAAGCTAATTAGGTACCTCTTAGAATGAGATCATTTTAAGCCATCAGAGGTACATTTTAGGATTTTTTAAGTTATTTTAAGTTGGAATCAAGCATCCAACACTTATATTACAACTAAGAAGAGTCATAAGCCTTAGAAAGCCAAGACTTAGCCTATTTGGTAAGAAATTACAAAAGTTGCAAAAGTTGCAAAGTGCAACTTTGCAACTTTGAAATGTTGCTCGACAACATTTAGAAACTTGATCCTATTATAGTGGATTTGACTTCTACCATGATAGGAACCATAATCATTATGGGAAAATAACTAAGAGACCATATTTAAACTTAACAAACCCTAAAATTTCCAGAACGTGTGTGTCAGAGTACAGACAGATACTGTTGTGACTGATCTGTATGTGAAAAGTATCACAATGAATGAAATGAAAGCTTTTGTGTGCTAAGTCTACTACTGTAACATCTTGGCATTGTAATTTTTTTTGTTTAGAGTAGTTTTGATTCATTAGATTAGGTGTATATAAGTTTTCATTTGCAAGTTTGTAAATAGTTTGGTTTTGCTAGTCCACTGTCCTGAACTAGGCAGTTGGTATTGTGAGCCATGTAACTCACTATCCCACCATAGAAATAGTATGACCTTTTGGGGATAGTGAGTGGGTTAAATGTACTATTTTTTTGTAGGAGGAGGGCCCTTCAAAATCTATGGAAGCATTTTTTATCTCTTTCCCTAGGCGAGCCAGAGCAAGCCCGATTAGGGAAGAGTGTTGATTGCAAAGGTTCTAACTTGCAGGGTTGTGAAGATCTGGAAGAATGGAAGTATGGAGTGGAAAGAAGATTGAATGAGAATACTTTGGTGTGAAGAAAGAGGTCTCACCAATCTATTAAGGCATCTAATCAAGCTAAGGAACATTCAAACCAAAACAAGGCCTAGAAACCCTCACAAACCCTCATTTTGTGTCAAGGCTCTATACGACTATTTGGAAACCCAAAAACCCAAAAATCCAAAAATCCTTGAGCCCTAGTTGAAATAATAGGAGTATATAAAGGGATTTTGGTGGGGTTAATGACAAGAAATGGAGTTATTCCATTGTTTCTCGGAGCAAGAGGGCTAATAGGGGCACTTTCCTTGTAGCACTATTTTGATAGAGAACTTTGAAATTGGTAAGGAGAAACATTGCATGAGATTATTATAAGCATTGGAAATAGTGAAATGGAAGGTTATCTATCACCTCCATAACCATACAAGGACCTAGGAGAGTTATGAGAGATTAGACCTTAGAGAAGGCTAAGGATTCTAGAGTATTCCTCATCCAAGATGAGTACCTAGAAGTGGAAAGCATGGAGTTTTGCACCAGATAGAAGAGTGGGGTTAGGATTGGGGAATTCTAGGTAGTGTAGTGGTTCTATAGATCTAAGTGGTGATCTTGTAAGACACCTTAGGTCTCAGTGGTAGACAAGAAGCATGAACTAGTGATTAGTTCATCCCCTCTCCCTATCATACCAATTGCTAGGAATAATCCCAAGAGATAACTGAGAGGGGGGGGTGAATCAGTTATCTACAAGATTCAATTATTTATCCAATTTATCATAGAAGAACATTAAGCATATACACAACAAGATAACACTTAACACAACATCACAATTTTGGTTATGAGAAAACCTAAATAGGTAAAAACCCCAATGGGAATTAGCACCCACTATAAACTACACTAGAGTATAATGATCCTTGTTAGAAGATATTACAACCATGTTAGGAGTTGATATTTACAATGCATGAAGTATAGTGACTTGGTCAAGGGTCAGACCTTGTTAGGAGTCTTTTACAAATAACCTTTTTAAAGGCGAGGACACATTGTCCAGGAGCACACTGCTCAAATGGTAAAGGCTACAACCTTCTACACAATAGATACACACTATATCTAGATCTTGGTGAACTGGGAATTAGGCTTGTTGTCTTGATTAGTTCCAATGAATAGCATACATTCTCTACTTCTTCAAATAGATCTTCAACTGATGATTGATTCAACTATAATGTCTCAATATATTCATATATTTTGCTCTGCTCTACCAATCACACTTAGCGATCACAACTGACCAGCTATAAGTATGCTTCTCCAAATGATATAATCAATTGATCCTTTTAGAACCTTCTTTAAATCATATTAGAGAAATAATATAACTCTCCAACAACATCTCCAATGACTAAACCAAGCACACAACACAAAAAGGGACCGCACAACACAATATGAGTAGATGGGTTGCTTCACATTGTCGGCTCCATCAAATTAACTAAAATTTTACTCTCAAGATGAAATACATTATGCACTCTTAACCAAAAATTCTTAACTCATTACCAAACATGCATATAAAACTGATAGGTGCAACTATTGAAACAATATAAACACTGTCAGTTCCAACAAACAATCTCCAGAAACTATAACATGCAAATAGAAACATCATAAGTCAACTTGTACTGCACAATTGACTCTATGTCCATGAACATAGCTTTACTATTATGTCTACAACACAAATATAAATGCACAAGGCTCCAACATAGCCATACTAAGAATTACATATAAAACTCCGCTTGCAACACTGTCAGGAAAACTACTATTACAAACAACTGCACAACTATTTGTACTCAGAATCAACCATTGCGTCTATGATATCATGCTGATAACATATCCATACAAGATATGCTCAAGGCTCTCTGCATAGAACTACAATTCACATTTCTTACCATATGTTTTCATCAATGACAAACATACAGTCAACACTGGCTTGCTCGCAAATCTCCAACAACTTGAGTTTGCTAATCCTTGATTAGGATTGTGCAAATGATTAGGGAGTGATTACGTGGGAGATTATAATTAATTAATGGGCAAGTGGGTTAGAAGGATGGGTTAGGTTAGGGAAGTGAGGTTAGGTGAGGGTTAAAGTTAGGGGTCATGTGCTCAAATAGAATTAAATGTAATATTTAATTCCAAGTGGGAGGAAAGGGATTAATTAAGTAAACTAAATCATTTACTTTATTAAATGGATGATTAAGGTACAAGTGGGATGAGGGGAAATAGGCTAGGTTAGTTTAATTAATTTAGTAATTAATTAAACTTTAGGTATATGAAATAGGCTAAAATTAAATAAATGTAAATTTATTTAATCAAGGATAGGGGATAAATAGGATTATAATTAAATAAATGTGAATTTATTCAATTAAAGGTAGAATAAGGCTAATTATTAAAATACCAATTTAATTAGCCAGGACAAGGGTAATTGTGTTTGTGTTAGGACAAATTTTGGTGTCTACATTTTGCCCCTCTTTGATGTAACATCATGAACTTATGTTAGATCAAAGAAGATTAAAACATAGTGGATAAAAGGGATAAGAATAGTAGCATGATGCCCCAGTCATGGATGGATGAGGAAGGATGATGAGGAGGGATTGGTATGCCCCCTTGAAAGGACATGCAAGTTTGGAGAATATGGGTGTTCTCAAAAAATGGATAGGAGTATGGAAGGAAATGGAAAGAGGTATTAATGATATAAGAAGAATAGATAAACTCATGCTTCAATAGTGTGAGAAACCTAAGTTTGATATGGTATTTGACACTATGCACCAAGGTATGAGGAACCAAGATGACAATGTGTCAATTATGTGATAAAAAAAGGGTCAAACACAACCATGTGCCTTAGGACACCATGATATGGAAGACAATTATTCCTTGTGATAATAGGATGCAAAGACCATGACAAATGCAAAAAAATTCTAACACATACAAGAAACAAGCAAGCATGCACAACAAAACAAAAGAAAACCAACATTTTTCCCCTAGTCAAGTTAAAAATTGATTGATTGATGATGATTGATTGAGAATGGAAACATTAATGGTTAGAACAATGTACATACAAAGGATTGGAAAGGATATATCCCATGATGATGATTTGAAAAAGTGGTCAATAGTTTGTAAGCTGATTTGGGTTAAGATGATGGATTGATTGAAGATTGATTTGAAAGATTAATATATTGGATTGATTGGATTAGTATTGTTTGCAAATGATCGGATAGATTTGGGATTTTTTGATTTTATGGATTGTTTTATTATTTTTATAGGGAGTTTTTATTTTTATTTTTTTAATTTAATTTAATTTTATTTATTTTGGATGAGTAGATTGGATAGAATGGGATTGGAAGATAAGATTGTTTGGATAAAATGGTAGGAGGAGAAATGGATTGGATTAAATGGGATAGAATGAAATGAAATGGATTGGATGGGATCGAATTGAAAGATGGATAGTAGATATAATGGATTGGGACCGATGATAAAGGAGAGCTAATCCTTGGTAAAGGAAAGGGAGATGGAGAGATTTTATGGATGGAAGATAGAGGGGTGGAATGGAGGGATAGTGATAGGATATGGGGGTTTTATGGATGGAATTCAAGAGGATGGGAATCCAAGGACTATGTTGCAAAGGAGTGAAATTCCCCACACTATAGGTAGGAGAATGGAGGATAGAAAGATGGTAGATAAAGGATTAATGAAATGGATGGATAGTGTGTAAAGGATGTTCATGGAGGAAATGAAGGCTTGTATTGTCCAAATAATGCATGGATATTTTAGTGCCTCTAGTTTTTATGAAGATCCAAGGTATGAAAGTGGAAGGGGTTTCAATAAAAGATATGAGATGGAGAGTATGAATAGAGTATGGAATAATGATATGGAGGATATGGATGGAATAGGTAATATGGAATGGAGGAAATGCATGAGATAACCAAGAGAAAAGACATGGGAAAGGAGGATGGAATTATATAGGATTATGGTTTGAGGATAGAGGAGTGAATAAGACAAGGACTATGAAATGGAGGATAGAGATAGGATGCCAAGATCAAATATGGATAAAGTCAATGAAAATAAGTAGGATAATGGATAGTGGATGGATAATGAGTGGGGGATATGGATGGATGAAAGGAATAAGATAGTCAAGATCAAATATGAGAAAGGATGATGAACTTAGATAGGATGATAGATGGTGGATAGGAAATGATGGATGGTGGATAGGACATATGGAAGATAGGTATGGTAGAATAGTATGGATAGATCATGCACCCAAGTGTAGAGTCCAAGGGGAGGAGTATAAGTGAATGGATGTAAAAGTGGATTTATAAGACAATGGACATGTGATATAGATATGGTGGAAGGACTCAAGCATCTAGTTCTATGGATGGTATCCCTTGATATATTATTTATCTTATTTTTTTGTTTAAAGGAATTATATGCTCATAGATGTTGGTAGAATGGGTGGAAGTGGGATAAGGATTTATGCAAAATAATGGATCAAAGGGGTGGAATGGTGGAGAAATATTGGTGGATAACGGATGGGAGGTTGGAAGACTTATGAATAAATGAATGAGGGATTTGGAAAGATCATCATTGGCACACACCTTTAAGGGTGGTGGAGTAGTGGAGGAGGATATTTTGAAGGAGATGGAGGAGAAAATGTGGATTTTGGGGTATAAGGACCCAAAATATATGAAGGAGATTATGGACTTAGGATAGAGGATTTGGGTGCATAAGGAACCAAAATGGACTTGGAATATAGGGGATTTTTAGATGGAGGATTGGAGGACTTATAAGTGGAGGAGGATTTTGGATTAGCAAGGTTGGATGACAATTTGGATTTTTCTCTGAGATGCATTTCTTCAATAAGAAGCTTGGGATTCCACATGATTTTTTATTTTTCATTTTGGGCCTTTTGTGGCTATTTGAATTTTTTTTTCTTTTGGATCACATTTATTTTTCTTGAACATGTCTTTTATATGGGACATGTTGATCCTTCAATTTTTGTGAATTTTTGGCTTTATGCATTTTATCTTTGGCATCCAATTTTATTTCATTAGCCACATTATGGGTACATGAGGATAAATGGTATGGGGAGTTTATGGATGGAATGATGGAGGGTGACTACTGGAAGGAAATGAAGGATGTGCGACTTTGATGATATTTGTTAGGTATTTGAGGTGATGGAGTGGTGGACTTAGATATTATTGATGGAGGTTTGTAGGGACCCAAAATGGATGGAAGAGATGAAGGGTTTGTCTTTGGGACATAACGACCCAAAATGGATGCGGATGAGGAACGGATGGGGTTTTGGACATAAGGGCCCAAAATTGATTTGGAGGATGGGGTATGTGTTGGCAATTTGGCTAATGTGGATGTATAGATGTTTTCATTATGGAAAAATATGATCTCTATTGAGAGCGTAGAATCTGGAATGCAAGTATGGCAAGTTGAAGGAAGAAATTGTCTAAGTATGGATACAGTGATCTTGATAGAGCACCCGATGAAGATTTAGTTGGCGACATCCACTGGAGCAATATTTTTGTTTATGAAATTAACTAAAGCTTCTATAGAGTATGAGGATACCCCATCTCAGTGTGCATAAAGTTTGGAGTAGTACGGATGAAGTTATTCAAAGTTTACCGAAGACAATTTTTGCAGACAAAACAGTTTTGGAGATAGTATTAGCGAAAGAGTTAAGGGATTATTTTTGCTTGTCAAAATAATGACTTAACATTATGAAGGGATGAAATCCTAGATGTTTACTCTTGGATAAAGATTTTGGAAGCCAACCATATAAAGTTATTAGCTCTAATAACTCATATATTAAGCATACTTGAAATGTAATGTATATAGTGTGTGATGTGTAAAAAGAAAGAAAAGGATAACTTGCGATAGTTGTATATTGTGATAGCAGAAAAGGCTATTGATGTGAAGTTATAAGTAGTACCATACTATAGTCAAAAACATTTTGTATTACCTGTTTGGGTAGTGAGCTCATTTGGTGATCAGGTTTTGTAATCTAACTCCTAACAGGGTTAAGGCTTCTAACAAGGCCTAAAGTCCTTTGACCAGGATAGATCTACTATATGTTGTAAATTGACTCCTAATAGGGTCCAATATCCCTAACAGGATACTTTTGATTAGTGATCTTTCCGAGTACCATCCCCACCAGGGTTTTCCCTTGGCCAGGGTTTCCTCGAGAACATATCATGTATTATGAGTTCTTTCTATTTACTGCTATGTTTGTTAATCAGCTTGATAATCTTTGTATGCACTAAAGTAATCTGTTATATCCATAAGTGGGGAAAAGAAAAAGTTTGTGAAATACTGATTCACCCCCCCCCCCCCCCCCCCCGCTCTCAGTATTTCCTATTTCGAACCATTGGTATCAGAGCACAGTTACTCGGAGAAGGAACATTCAAGGAAATCTTAGCAGCTTGAGTAAGATCTCTATGGATATGGATCAACTTCAGAAGAATCTTGAAGAAGCTCTTGAACAGATTGATATGCTTACTAATGAAAGAAACTCCTTAAGAAGAAAATATGAAGATGCAAAGAATGCTATTGACAAATTAAAAGGTAAGATTGAAGATCTAAAATCTGAAAAGAAATCTAATATGCTTGTTGAAGATTGTGATGAATTAGAAAAAGAAAATGAGATCCTTAAGCATGAGCTGAAGATAGTAAATCTGAAGCTTAGTATGAAAGATGGAAATTTGAGATCTGATAATGAAAAATTGAAAATTGAGAATGAAGATCTAAGATCAAGACTTGAAAAGGAAACATCTGAATCTGAAAAAGTAAAAGTGCAGTATGTGGAACTTGAGAAGTATAATAAAATTGTGAAAGGTGAATTAACTCAATCTAAACAACTTGAAAGGCTATATTCAAAAAGTGATAAGACTGAAAAACAAATTTCTTTTGAAGAACCATTCTTTGATAGGACTAGATTTGGATTTAGTATGTTTAGAACAAACCATGAAAGTAAGAAGCCAGATCTGAAGACATCTGAAAGTGTGGAGGAAATAAAGCTAGATGAGAACACATTGGAAGATCCACCTAAAGAAGAACCACCTAGAGAGAAAGAAGAATCAAAGCAAGAAGAATCAAAATAGGAAGAATCATCTAAAGGTATGCAAAGAGAATTCAAAGGTAGATGTTTTTCTTGTAATACTATTGGGCACATGAAGAGAGATTGCACAGGTAAGGAATTTAAACCTCTTAATGGAGATTGTTATAATTGTCATAGTTTTGGACATAGAGCTAACGAATGTAGAAGACCTAAATTAATTTTGAATAATTATGATAGAATGATTGGGAATACTAACAATGTAGATAAGAAATCTATTGAAGAAATGAATCAAAGAAAAGTGGTAGTATGTTTTAGATGCAACAAAGTAGGACATATTGCTAGAAATTGTAGGTCACAGATTAACCAGCAAGGACAGAGATTTGGAAACAATGGAATCATTTGTCAGATATGCAACAAGTTTGGACACTCAACAAGAGTTTGCAGAATGAACAATGGAGATTATCATCATAACCCTAACCCTAGGAACAATGCAAGAAGGAATGAAAATGAAGGAAACAAAGAGAAAGGTTGTTGTAGTAATAAAGATGAAGTAAAATTTGATAAAGGCATAGATCAAGGAGGTATATTCAGTACTGAAAGTAGTTAGGAAGGTAATGTAACTAATGGTAAGGATGAATATTTACCTGACCCTTCTTTAAGTATTTAAATTATATAAGTTTATGTAGTTTAGGACTTAGGATTAGTGTAGATTAGGAATTTGAATGAGTTAAGTTTTGCACAGTTAGATATAGGTTTTTTTATGTTGTACTAATGCTATGGTTAAGTGCACAAAATAAAATATCATGTTTTGTGAGGTCACAAAATTTTTTATGGTTGCAGGTTTGCAGAATCAGCTTTTTGAGGTTTTAGCGGCGAAATGAATGAATGCGATGTCAGATCAAGTTAATGTGAAGTGTTATAAGGTTGAAATCAAAGTTATCATGATTACAAAGTGATTGAAAAGAGATTTGAAAGAAGAAAAATCAAGTTGAGGATGATTTGAAGAAGTTTGGAAGCAGTTTGCAATGACGATCATACCGAAACCCTAGATTTGCAAAGTTGAGGTATTTTTTGATCTTTAATCAGTTGATAAGATGGATATTTCTATGGTTCACAATGTTAAGGATAAGAATAGACCTAAGATTAAGAAAGAACCAGTAGAACTAGCTGAAATTGATAACAGACTAGCACTATCATTCGTACCAGACGGAGTATTGCACATTGAGAATGTTAAAGGATATTTAGGTTGCAAGTTTGAAACTTTGGGAGATGCGGATTTTAGTGATGATTATAGGAAATTGTATAATCAAGACATGTCAGTTAAACTAGCTTATGGGCACCTAGAGAATAATGAAATTATCAATTATTCCATGAAGTATGAATTTAATGATGAGGAATGTACCAAGATCATTTTAAGTAGAATCCACAATGGGAAATTTTGGATGGAGGATAGAGTTATTGATATAACTACCAACCTAATTCATGATGTTACTGGATTACCAAAAGTTGGAGAGATTCCACTGAATGAAAAGAACATGAGAAAGATTTTTTTAGACAACACTAGATCTAGTTATAATGGTAGAGGAATTGCGATAAGTAAGATTAAGCAAGATGATGTTAGGTACCTTTGCAAGATCCTAACAACTAAATTCTATGGTAGTTCAAGGGAAGATGACATGGCTGTAGGAATGGTTCATGTAGCTTATCTTATGTGTATTGAGAAGAAACAAGTAGACCTATGTGAAATATTGAAAATTTAATTATTTGAAAACTTAGAAAAGATTAAGAAGGCTAAGTACACACAGTTTAGGTTTTCATCTCTGATAACCTATATGTTTTTCCATATTTTGAGAAGATTTTCTTACACAATTGATTGGAGTGACAATGTGAACACAATGGAAAGAATAAACTCAGTCTACATGAAGCACCCAATTGATAAAGTCAATGACAGTGTGAAGCTTGTATTGAAGAATTTTCAGAATATTGTTAAGAATAAATCAAGGATTCCTCAATCCTTAGTTGAAAAGCATAAAGATGACATTTGTTTTAGGGTAGACACTAATTTCACCTACATTGAAGAAGTTGAGCCTAGAATGGAATTCATAGACCCTCTTGGCTATGAAGTATCTGAAGCAGAAATAGTAGGATATGTGAATAGACTGTTAAAGTGTGAGTTGGATGGTCATGCAAATAGGTTTGGAACCTATGAAGAGAATTTCAACTCTGCAATAAGTTTGAGAGAAAAGAAGCAATCTAGTAGGAGAGCTGAATCTACTATGAAGAAAATACTGAAAGAATCAGGTATGTCAAGTCACGAGTTTGACATAGCTAAGAAGACTGCAGAAGCCTTGAAGCAAAGTGAAAATCTTGTAATTCCACCTGAGGCATCTAGTGCAGACCCTATTGATCCTATTGTAGTAAAGGTAAAAGTTGAAGTACCTGAAAAAGATGAAGGAGATAAATCTTTTTCTCCTACTCCTAGAAAAAGAGTAAAAGTGAGTGCAACAGGACCTGACAAGAGACAGAAAGTGATTGTACCACCTGTACCTAGAAATGTAGCAGAAATTAAAGATGATGATGCAGTTTCAATCAAGAATAAAACTTGGAAACCAAGAATTGAAAGAGTTAATGAAGATAAATTGAAGCATGGAGACTTCACCAAGATGAATAAATTCTATGATCTATATGGATCATTTGACAGATTGAATTTTGAAAATGCAATGATTACACATATGATTGTGACAGATAAGAAACTTAGCACTATTCATGGTAAGATCCCAGAAGATTTGTATAATAGACTTGTGAATAGAAAATAGAGAGCACAAGAAGAGGACATAAAGATGAGAGAACATGTAATCAGACAGTTCTATAAAGTTGAGGATGAAGATCATTTGAAGAGATTCTTGAAGCCTCTTGGAACTTTATTGAGAACTAAGAGAAGAACAATCCTTATAATGGGAGGCAAAAAGGAGGAAGTACAGAAAGAGACTGAGTAAGCAGTAATGCAAGTTCTTGCAGATATAGTTGCAGGAAAGCATGTTGAATCAGACCCTCAGTAGAAGCAATCAGAGGAACCGCATGCAGAGGAAGTTGGTATTGAAGAAGTCCCATCTTCTTCACATATCAATATTGGCAAAGAATCAATGGACATTGAAGGAACCAAAGTGACACTAGAGTCAGATGATGCAGTATTTCATGATCTAGGAAACATTGTTGACAATTTGGCTTTAGAAGAGCAAGAGAAGATTATAGAATCAGAGGATACAGAGGCATTGGAAGCACCAGCTGTATCAGAATCAGTTCCAGCAGAGCAGACAGTTAAAGGTAAACAAATTTTGACAGAGGTCACTACCCCTAGTGCACCTGACAGTAAGAAGAGACAAATTGGTTCAATTTTTGAAGACCTTGGAAAAGAGGTTGAAGATGATGATCAACTTGAGTTCATCACATCTCTTAATAAAATTATTGGAAAGAATAAGAAGGTGAAGGACCTTGAAGGCAAAGTTAGAGTTTTGATAGAGAAACTTGAGAGTGTGATCAGCACTAAGGTATTTGATTCAAATCCACTAGAGAAAGATAAAATAGTAATAAACTCTTTTGACTCTGAATTTTCTAACTTAAAGGATATTGCTAGAATAAAAGTTCAGGAAGACTTTGAAGCAGAAATGCAACAAAATTTAAGTGTAAATATTCAAAATGATATTGGTAATTTGGATGTATGCATAAAGAATTTGAGGAAACATTTTGAGACTGCAAAGAGTTTGTATATACAATGCACAAAATCAGAAATCCTAATAGCTGAAGAAGATAAGAAGATCAGAGAGAAGATAGATGCAATTACAGCTGAAACAAACACCTTGACAAGCCCAAATGTAAAGATAAGTTATGTAGAGAAGAACATAAGGAAGTTAAATGATGAAATTAGAATGTTAGCAGAGGAAAAGAATAGAAAGATGATTAGGATTAACATCTTGAGAGAGCATATCTCAATCAAGACCTCAATTGTTGAAGACCAAATTGAGCAGTGTCTTTCAGCAAAGACATCTTTTCAAAAGTTTAGCTTTAATTCCCTGCAAGCTTGTCAAACAGCAGCATACGGATTGAGTACTCTACTCAATGTTGCTGAATCCATCAAGAAGATATGGGAGAAATATTTTGAATCATGGAAGTCAGAGTTTGGTGACTGTGTTACAAGCCTACCGACTTTGCAATAGCTGATATCAAGGTATCAAGTTTTTTTTGAAATTTTTGTACACCCTATCTTTGTCATTGTTGTCAAAGGGGGAGAGATAGTAGAAAATTGAAAATATGTTGAGGAAGGATACTCATAGGGGGAGCTATTCTATGGATTACAATATTGTATATGTGTTGTATAACATTTGGCCACAATTTTGTGTAAATACTTTGAAGTTTTGTTTGCACACTTAGCCAATTTTCCCATATGTTGCCACCAATGACAAAGGGGGAGATTGTTGGCAATTTGGCTAATGTGGATGCATAGATGTTGTCATTATGGCAACATATGATCTCTATTGAGAGCATAGAATCTAGAATGCAAGTATGGCAAGTTGAAGGAAGAAATTGTCTAAGTATGGATACAGTGATCCTGACAGAGCACCCAATGAAGATTTAGTTGGCGACGTCCACTGGAGCAATATTTTTGTTTGCATAGTTAACTAAAGCTTCTAAAGAGTATGAGGATACCCCATCTTAGTGCACATAAATTTTGGAGCATTACAGATGAATTTATTCAAAGTTTACCGAAGACAGTTTTTGCAGACAGAATAGTTTTGGAGACAGTATTAGCGAAAGAGTTAAGGGATTATTTTTGCTTGTCAAAATAATGACTTAACATTATGAAGAGATGACATCCTAGATTTTTACTCTTGGATAAATATTTTGGAAGCTGACCATATAAATTTATTAGCTCTAATAACTCATATATTAGGCATACTTGAAATGTAATGTATATAGTGTGTGATGTGTAAAAAGAAAGAAAAGGATAACTTGCCATAGTTGTATATTGTGATAGTAGCAAAGGCTATTGATGAAAAGTTGTAAGAAGTACCATACTATAGTTAAAAACATTTTTTATTACCTATTTGGGTAGTGAGCTCATCTGGTGATGAGGTTTTGTAATCTAACTCCTAACAGGGTTAAGGCTTCTAATAAGGCCTAAAGTCCTTTAACTAGGACAGATCTACTATATGTTGTAAATTGACTCCTAATAGGGTCCAATATCCCTAATAGGATACTTTTGATTAGTGATCTTTGTGGGTACCATCCCCACAAGGGTTTTCCCTTGGCCAGGGTTTCCTCAAGAACATATCATGTGTTATGAGTTCTTTCTATTTACTGCTATGTTTGTTAATCAGCTTGATAATCTTTGTATGCACTAAAGTAATCTGTTATATCCATAAGTGGGCAAAAGAAAAAGTTTGTGAAATACTTATTCACCCCCCCCCCCTCTTAGTATTTCCTATTTCTAACAGTATGGGGGGATTTGAGTTTAGACTAAGGGATTTTGGATATGTAAGGGGTGGATGATTTACCAACATCTTGAGACATTCTTTCTTGAATCGGATATTTATTATTTTTAACAAAAGATGTGTGTCCATGTGAATGGGGAGGTGAGATAGAAGGAATGATAAGATCTTTAAGGAATCCATGTTGGATAGAGGTGGAGGAACCAATTTTATATATATGGGGTTCGTGGATGGATTAGATTGGTGAGATGGGATCTTGTGGAGCATTAGGATCATGAGGGGGATTAGGAGGGATAATAGGATCTTGAGATGGATTAGGATCATGACATGGAGATGAAGGGGTAATTTTATCTTCAATTATAAGAAGATTATGTAGTGGAGTGGAAGGACTGATTGGATCATGAGATTGAGTGATTTGATCTTGACATGAAGGGGAATTAATGGATTGGATACAAGGAACAACTTCGTGAAGTGGATGGTAAGTGTATGTTAAGTCATGAGATGGAAGGGAATCACTGGATGGGGTAGAGGGGATGTCTTGATCTTGATTGGGAATGGGATCATGAGGTGGATTAAGAGGGATAAATGGATCTTGAGGGATAATGGTATCATAGGATGAAGGAATGCTTATATCTAGAGGAGGAAAGGAATCCATGGAAGCATGCTTTGAGATGAGGTATTGATATGTGTGGACTTGTGAGGGTGATGTGATGGAGGGGTTGGGATCTTCAACTTCATGTGGGGTCAAGGAGAAATATTTTCAACTTTAGTCACTTATTAGTATCCTGACCCTTGATGCGATGATAATCATAGTATTCATTTTCCTTGTACCAAGTAGGCTTGGGTTGACTCTCATCAAAGGGAATATTGTGTGTAAACACCATCATGGTGTGGTCAAAAGTAGATGGAATATGACATCAAGAGGTTCTGCAAGGGGAGAAAATTGTGCAACTTTGGGCGATTGTAAAACTTTGTTTAGTGTTGGGGATTTAGACTCCTTTTCTAGTATCTTGGTAAAGGCAAACTTCCTTGAAGATGAGGATGGTATGGGTTTTGTAGGATTACGATTGTGTGGAGATTGAGGCTTAGGTAGGGGATTAGGATGATGGTTTTTGACATTAAGCTCAAATTATGGGATATTAGGTGGATGACTAGGTTTGGACAGGACATGGGGATTATGGATTTGGAAAAATGCGGGAGGTCATATCTCTTCAAAGGAAAACTTTTTCTTTTGACACCCATTTTGTAAGCTAAGGATAATGTTTTTAAGTTATTAAATCTTTGTGGAAAGGTTGGGTATGTTGGAGGCATTATGTGGGTGATGGAGGGAATCATATGTGGGTGAAGGATAATGAGGTGGATTTCACTTGTCAAAGGTAGAGGAAGGATAAGGAATGTAAGATGGATTGGGATTGGATATGATGTGTTGAGGATTGATTTGGCAGGTGGGTTGGATTGGAGATATGGTTTGAGGATTAGGGTTTAGCACTTTAAAGTTCTCAACCATGTTGTGAAACCAATCCATATTCATGATGTTTGAATGAGGGGTTTTGGAATTGGATTATCAGATGATGTAGATGAAGATTTGAATGAAGAATGGGTGAAGTGAAATATTTGAGGATGGATGAAATTTGAACTTAGAACAAGGAGAAAGTTTGGAATTTTCTTTTTATTTAAGAGGGAAGGGCCTCAAGGATTTTAATTTTATTGGATGATGGATTTGATTGATTGAGAGGGAAGGGCCTCAATAATTTTGATTGGTTTGATTTTATTTTATTTTAATTTTGGATTGTGAGGGTAGGGCCTCAAGGTTGGATTTGATTTGATTTTTTGGATGTGAGGGCAAGGCCTCAAGGTTGGATTTAATTTGATTTGATTGTGAGGGCATGGCCTCAAGTTTTGATTGATTTGATTTGGATGATGATTAAATTCCAAAAATTATGATGGTGCTCTTAAGAAAAAAGTGGAATATTTCATGAATATTTAAATTAGAAGATGATGTGGTTAAAGATTTGAATCAAGAATGGATGAAATTTAGAAGATAAATGAAGGATGTTTGAAGAGAGGTGAATGAATAATGGATGATTGATTTAGTTGAAGGAGATATCTAGATTTAATTAGGATTTCATTTGAATGATATGAAGTTGACAAGTGAAATGGATTAGGATGATGATGACGTTATTATATTAGAAGGAAGATGAATGATGAGATTGGATTAAGGAATTAGATGTTGATGTTATGAAGTATAACTAGGATGAGGATTATGACCTTGATTGAATGAGTATGAAGATGATTAAATTATTTGGATGATGATTAGGAGCTTGATTATATTAGGAAAATTGATTCGTATTAGGGTCCTAAATGATGGATTATGAAAGGATTAGGAGTGATTAAGATTACAAGAATGTGATAGGATGATTAAGAAATATTAAGATGAGGTAATTATGGATGACTAAGGTAGGATGTTGAAGATGAAAGAGGATTAAGATTATTATGAGAAAATTTATGATTAGGATGAATAGGAAGATTATGGATGATTGGAATGGATTAGAGATGACTAAGGATTTTATTGATGATTAAGATATGATTATTAGAATGATTAGGGAAGATTAATATTGGAGGAATGAATAAGGATGATTAAGAATGATGTGAAGGGAATGATGAAGGAGGATACTTAGGATTATTAAGTGATGAATATGAATTGGATGAAGTGATTAAGATGAAGGGAATGGTGAAGACAGAGGAAACATAGGATGATTAAATGACAAAGATGACCTGTATTAAGTGATTAGGATGAATAAAATGATGAAGGAGGATAGTTAGGATTATTAAGTGATGAAGAGGAAGGATGATTAGGATATGGAGGAATGATTAAGGATGTAGAGGAATAATTTGGATGATTGAGTTGGATTAGGAATATGACCAAGGATGTTATGGATGATGACCAGGATGATTAGAGGTGATTGAGATTTGGAGGAATGGTTTGAATGATTAAGAAGATGATTAGGATAAGAGATATGATGATGATGAATTTGATAGATAGATGGAGAATGTGATGTGGAGATAATGTAGAAAGCTTGACTAAGTAGACATAAACAAGACTTGTTTTTGAAATGTTTTTATTTTTTTCTGTTTTAAGTTTTTGAATTTTTTTTTGGACTTTTAAATTTTGTGACATTTTTGAGTTTTTGAACTTTATGATTTTTAATTTTGAAAGTGTTAGGAATGGGAACATTGAGAGGTGGGGGGGGGTGAATCAATGTTCACTATATTTTATCCTAGTGTATTGTGATCCCCACTAATATTTTGTACTAGTGTATTGTGATCCTTGTTAGAAGATCCTTAACCCTGTTAGAAGTTGCCTTTACATTGCTTTTAGTACAGTGACCTTGTCAAGGGTTAGAACCTGTTAGGATTCTTTTAAAATAACCTTTTTAGGGGTGGGGACACACTATCCTAGAGCTCACTACTCAAGTGGTGAAGGCTAAAACCTTCTAATCTCAGATACACACTATATCTGCTGGATGAACTGGTGCTTTGACACTGCTTGTCAAATTAGTTCCTTTGATGCTCTGATGCTTTGACCTCTTGAAAAACTATAATACATCTTAAAAAATCTTCACACACTTCTACTCTTCTTATCTCAACTCTATATCAACTACCATACTTATTACAAAGGGAACATCTCATATTTATATGTGCTTATCAAAACAATTAACTAGGTCGGCCTATAACCGATTACATACAATGCTTCCAATTGAATTGGCTCAAGCATGTTTACATACAAAAATAATTACATGTCTATAACCTAAATACAATGGGTGCATGGCTTTTACAAAACAATATTATCATCGCTAATCAAAATACCAATAGTCGGCTGCATACTCTGTTCTGTTTTGGCATTCACTAGTTGTACCTCTTCAACTATCTGTATCTTTGTCATATGGTTTCATCTGATCATGTGCTCTTAGAATTATCCTGAATGCATACATACAAGCTTAACTTCAAGGGTTCATACCTTAACTAGGTCATACACATGTGCATTGATGCTCTGACCTTCTAGTACTCTACTAACTGTCCAGTCTTCTATACTTAGCCGAATTCTAATCTTTTGATATTGTGCGCTGACTCCAAAACACTATATGACTTTGTTGCCATAATGAAAACACTATATTTAGTCATATACAATAGTATAGTCAACTTGAAAACAATCTCACCTTTTGTCATTGATGGCAACAAAGGAATATGGCAAAGTTACTAACTGTACCCTTATACAAAAAATTCTTTATCATACTCTAACTTATATCTCCCTTATACTTTTTACTATACATTTCTTTACATATAAGACTCCAAGATTCTATATTCTATACATTACTCCCCCTTTGACATTAATGACAAAGGTGCTTCAAAAAATGTATCTCTACAAGTACTTACATTGTTAGAACATCCGAATATACTATCTGTAAGTTTTGGATGTCTTGCTTCCACAATGCAATCAGTGCATTAAAAATCTATAGATGGGTGCATAATGCATATTGTAGATTATCCATCTTCTCCAAGACTATGCTAGGACCTTGATCATATGTCACCATGGTGGCATCGATCTCCTTGATGTTCTGATTTAGAATATATAGAGAGGGCGCAAGAGTATTCCTGAGTTGTGTCTACCTTGCCCTTATCTTAGACATCTCTTTCTTAGCTTTTTCAATCTTATCCATCTTTCCTTGGTACACATTATTACACATGTTGACATCTATGGAGGGATCTTTCACTGATTTCTTTACATTTTCTATCATTGCCTCTACCTCTTGGATCTTTTTGAAATGATCATCTATCAGATTATTCTGATCCATACAGTTAGGAATAATCTTTTTGCCCTTTTTTGAAAACTCCTTCAAAGATTCTTGACCAATCTTTAGGGAACTTAGGTCAAGTGAAAAGTTTCTAACCAATTCATTTAGCCTCTTCTTCATACTTCTCTTCTGCAACTTGAGATGTAAAATCTTCCAAACTAGAAAAATTAGTCTTAAAGGCTGTAAGGATGTTGCTAACATCATCAACTGTATTGACCTTAGACAATTTCTTGTCTAAAGGTAATAGGTTGTTCAATATGTTGACTGATTCAAAAAACAAGGGGTTCCTCATTACCTATTTTTCCTTTTCTCTCTCCATGGCTAAGACACTGATCTTGATCAGGGCTTCTTCTCCCCTAGAATCCAAACTAGTGGTGTCTTGTGTCAATCTTGTCAACAATGATGTTGAGGGTAATGGAGTGATAGGAGTGCTATCCACCACTTCTTGCTTTACTCTTATTGTCATCTCAATAGATGGCTTGTCTGTTGGTTCACTTTCTTTTACCTCTTCTTCTTCTTTTTTTGTCTCTTTCTCTTCTTCTTTTTCTATCTCTTTTTCTTCTTATTTTTGTGTTTCTTTTTCTATCTTCTTCTCTTCTTCTTTACCTCCTTGTTGTAACTTGGGTGAATTATCACCACATAGTGTTTCATCCTCATGTGTGCTTACAAAATCCTCTTCAAACTTGTCCAAGTCTTTATCTGTAGCTGCCATAGCAATCTCTACATTATCAATAATGACAGTGTTGTCCTTTTGTGACTCTATCATGGGTGTAAACTTTTCTACCTCTGTAGGTGTTTCAACTGTAGGTGCTAAATCCTGAGGACCTATAAATGGTACATTTGTGGTCTCTAATTTCTTGGCTACCTTTTTTGGCACTTGAGCTATGGGTGTAGTCGGTGGGTACATGTGCCTATTCATAAAAAATTTCTCAAAGGCTTTCTTTGTTTCCTTTGCAACCAATTCATAGTTCTTGTCCATAATATGTAATGTTCTTGTCTTGGTTTTGAGGTGAGGCTTCACCAGATCTAACAATAAATTTTTCTCCTCTAGAGAACATACTGGGAAGCTTTCATCTAGGGTCTTTTCTCTTATCCTTTGATCCTTTTCAATTGCCAATCTTTTTAGGAATTCTAAGATATTCCACACATTGTCTGGAATCATTGTCTTTAGCTCTAGTATCATCCTTTTAAACTTTAACATGTGTTTGATAATTATTCCATGAATTTTTGATTTGTCAATTTCACTATACTTCTCATATAATTTTCCTACTTGATTAATCTCACCTTCATCAACAATCCTTGCACTCAACACACTAAGACTGGGTTTGAAACCTACTTGTGGAGGTGCTTGAGTGTTCTTCTTATGTCTAGTTTCTTGCGAGGATGGATGACTGGTGCTAATTTCTTTCTTCCTCTTAAGCATTACCTTATACTCAGGAGGAGCTATAAGATCAATTATTTCTATGGGCACATGAGGGAAAACATCATGTTTTTCCTATTTATCCTTGGGATCTTTAGATTTCTCAATCTTGACCTTCTTTAACTTAGGATCATCTTCCTTTGCTTCTGCTGCAGATGCGCTCTCAATTCCCATAGAAATCTTTTCTTGTCTTGCTTTGTCAAGGTCTACTTGAGTTACTCCATGAATTCTGAGGATCTCAGAAGTAACCTTAGCTTCTTTTTTTTAGTTGTTGCGTTGCTCAAAACAACATCAACTTCTCTTGTTTTCTCTTCATAAGTCCCCCATCTTGGTTCATTAGGGTCCTTAGGGGCTGATAGCAATACTTGTGCATATGCTTCTAGGACTTGTTTATCAACCTCATAGCCAAGTGGATGGATCCACTTTGTTCTTGGCTCAACTACTTCCATACAAGTTACATCAGTCTCTACCATAAAACAAATGTTGTCTTTGTATTTTTCAACAATGCTTTCTGGAATCCTGTATCTCATCTGCATTTTGACCCTGAATGTCTTCAATTCTAGCTTTATGTAATCCTTTAGTGTACTTTGAGTAGATGCCTTAAAGGATATCTATGGCATTGTAGGAATAATCTTGTCTAAATACAAATCTGACACCTTTCCAAGAATGTGGAAGTACATGTATATGATCAAAGACCCAAACCTAAATATTTTTGTCTTGTCATGTTTAATGGCTTTAATATTGTCTATCAGTTGTGTGCACAAGACCTCGCATAGATTACACTCACCATTTTCTCTCACAAGTCTTATTGCTACAAGAATTGTGGCCACTGACACACTATTCACCCTACTGGTGTGTTGAAACCTATACCCTAGTATCATAGACATCAATTTGATATCTTTCTCCTCTATAGGCTCAATACTCATCCCGCGCCTATCACTTCTTGCATGTTTGTTCAAAAAGTTTCCTTACATCCTTACCCGCTAGAAGAACGGTGCCTATCCTTGAAAGACCTATCATTGCATGAATTAGGTCTCCTATAATCCTTACTGGTACTTCACCTATCTAGAATAGGTCATCGTGAATTTTGCTAAGAAAAATCTTTACCCATTCAGACTCATAAAACTCATAAGCCATAGCATATTCAATAATGGGATGGTTTTCCAACTACGCAAACTCATCAAGGGAGATTTTATCTTATTTCATCATAGTCTCCATGTGTGCTCTAATTTTGTTAAGACCTACTGGTTCCTTCCTACAATAAATGTATGCACGGATGTCCTCAACATGAAAAACACCTATAGGGGTTTGAGAGAATGCCCCTTCTAGATCATCTAGGGTAGATTTGAAAGGGTGCCTCTTGAAAATGTATCTCTTCTTCTTCACAACATCAAACATAATAGGAGTAGCCATAACTTACTTTTATATCACTTTAATTAGGTTTCCAAGAACTTTTGAATCATCACGATGGATTAGGGCTTCCGCAATCAATCAAATACACTTCTTTGATGGTGAATCAAGCTTCAATCCTTCAAAAACAATTGCTTAGGGCTTCTGTTCTTTCCCATTGCTCAAACTCAAATGCAACAAGTGATCTACAAGTCTTTAAGTGAAAATTTTGCCATTAATACTTGCCGCGTAAACCAGACTTTCACTGAAAATCTCCAACTTTCATCCTGCAATCAATCAAGTCATGTGCTCTTACACATAGGTTCTACTAGTCTCCAAAAGGTTAAATCCAAAGGTGCATACTCTTAGGGTGAGTATATCAGCCGTACAGGGGTCTAGAGCTAAATTAGCTCCCCTTATGACCTTGAGGCTCATTCATTCGGATGTAGAGGGTGCGTCCACTGCAGATGCATCCAATACATTCTCATCAACCTTATCCTTATTTGCCTCTATCCAAATCAAGCTCACATCTTCTGAAGCATTCACAAACTTGACTTCTCCTTCAATATCCAAAATTGATTCTTTTGGCTTTTTAGGGCTTTCTTGACTTTGCGTTCTTGATCTACAAAACTTTGAGATGTGTCCAGCCTTGTTACATGAGTGACAAATAAATGGAGGCCTTAAATTCCTCGGCACATTGACATGGGTCACCATTTTACACTATCTAGCTGAGTGACCATTATAATTACATATCTGACATGTAATACTCTAAGAACTTCTTGTATTTGGTTGATTTTGATTTCTCTTATGAGTCTTGTTCTTCTAACTTGATTTATAATTCATAGCTTTATGACCAAATTTATTGCATGAATAATAGTAACCATTGAAAGGCCTTACCTCTTTACAATTCCTTGCTATGTGTCCATGCTTGTTACATGCATAACAAGTTCGGTCTACTATCTTGCACTCATCCTTAGATAGTTCAATACTATTTTTAGTCTAATTTCCTATTTCCTTAGCATCTGTGGTGTCTTTTGGTGCTTTCATCCTTGCTCACATTTTATCAATCTGATTTTGTGCTTCATTGAATCCAATGTCATTGGTATCCCCTTTAAGCTTCCAAGCATATAAATGAGATTCTATCAGATCCTTGCTTGTGTGTAATTTATCAATGTGACTATTTGCTTCTTTTAACTCAAATTCCAAATTTTCTTTGCTATTTCTTAGCTCCAAGATTTTCATGTTTTCTTGCCTCAATTCTTCATTTAGTTGAAGGTTCTCTTTGATCTATTCATCATAAAATTCTTGATTGTTAGTTATCTTTTCATCCAACTCTTCAATCTGATCTTTTAGAGATATTTTCTCTTCATTTAGCTTTTTGACCATCTTCCCTAAATCACTATTTGAACACTCTTTTAAATCTTTTCTTAGTCTTTTGACAACTGCTTGAGAATTACTAACTTTTTCTTTTAGTTCTTCAATTTATTATTCAGATCTGTCAAGGTCTTCAAGAGAAACTTTGAGATTATTTTTTAGATGTTTCATTTATGTCTTATCCATGATCTCCTCAAGTGGTTAAAATTATTTGTTGAGGACCAAAGCTCTCATACCAATTGTTAGGAATGAGAACACTGAGAGGGGGGGGGGGTGAATCAGTGTTCACTATATTTTATCCTTTTACTTTACTCTTGAAACTTAACTTAAATGCTTAAGTACTGAAATGAACATTAACATAAACAAGATACATGAACTCAACACATAACACTAATATGGTTATGGGGAAACCCAAATAGGTAAAAACATCAGTGGGAATTGACACCCACTAATATTTTGTACTAGTGTATTGTGATCCTTATTAGAAGATCCTTAACTCTATTAGGAGTTGTCTTTACATTGCTTTTAGTACAGTGACCTTGTCAAGGGTCAGACCTGTTAGGAGTCTTTTACAATAACCCTATTAGGGGTGGGGACACACTATCCTAGAGCTCACTACTCAAGTGGTGAAGGCTACAACCTTCTGATCTCAAATACACACTATATCTACTGGATGTGCTTTGACATTGCTTGTCAAATCAATTCCTTTGATGTGCTGATGCTTTGACCTCTTCCAAAGATCCATTACATCTTAACAACTCTTTGCACACTTCTTCTATGCTTATCTCAATTCTATATCAGCTACCATACTTATTTCAAAGGGTGCATCTCATATTTATATGCGCTTATCAAAACAATTAACTAGGTCAGCCTATAACCGATTACATACAATGCTTCCAATTGAATTGACTCAAGCGTGTTTACATACAAACATAATTACATGTCTATAACCTAAATACAATAGGCGCATGGCTTTTACAAAACAATATTATCATCATCAAATTACTAACAGTCGGCTGCATACTCTGTTATGTTCTGGCATTCACTGGTTGTACCTCTTCAACTATCTATATCTTTGTCATATGGTCTCATCTGATCATGCACTCTTACACTTAGCCTGAATACATACATACAAGCTTAACTTCAAGGGCACATACCTTAACTAGGTCATACGCACGTGCGTTGATGCTCTGACCTTCTGGTACTCTACTAATTGTCCTGTCTTCTATACTTAGCCAAATTCTGATCTATTGATTTTGTGAGCTGACTCCAAAACACTATATGACTTTGTTTCCATAATGAAAACACTATATTTAGTCATATACAATAGTATATTCAACTTGCCAACAGAAAGTTCTATGATTTTTTTTGGATTTTTTGAGGTTTTATGATGTTTTTGGATTTTTTATTTTAAATATGCAAAACACACAATGAAATTATATACAAGACAAAAATTTTAAGGCTCAATTTGGATGGTGTGTCCCCTTTTGGATGCAAATGGGGAGAGTTTTAAACATTCAAGCACATCAAACACACCCACAATCCTATTCAGGCTTCAACTAGGATTTACAAGCTCAACTAGGGGATGTCCTTTATATACGCAAGGTATGTGAAGCCCAAATCCATAGATGAAAGAGAATAATGCCACATAGTTGGGAGGAGATGGTAACCCAAATCTCCACCTTCACTTCCCAAAGGTATAAAAAAAATTTGGGCTTAGCAAAGAGTGACAAGATTTGACTTCTAAGAGAGTTGTCTTTGGATTAACCTCCTGCTATTGATACTCTATTGAAACATGGGAGTTGAGGCCATCCCTTGAGGTGATCAAATCCCCAAGTAGGCCTCCTAAAAAATGAAAACAAGACCATGTATTTGTATATGCACTGAAGATCACCCAAAGGCATGAGAGGAGATAGTACATATGTGATCTTGGGGTTTAAAAGAAACTTGTTCTTTTTTTGAAATCCAAATCCAAATGTGTAGGTGAATTTTAAGCCTAAATTAAAGATGTGAGGAAAAAAATAGATTGTCTAAAGCTAAAAATAATTACACAATCAGATTCCTTGCATTTGTCTGATAAATCATTTTTAAAATTGACTAAAAAACACTTTCATATGCAAAAGTTATAAGCATTTGAAGTTTGCAAAGAAGGTTCAACTTTGAACGAGTGCACATAATTTGTGGAGAGAAATTTGATGAATTGGCTAATAGATCTAGATAGAGGGCTAAATAAGCTTTCTAACACTTTTCAAATCGTCCAAAATGGAGCTCGTATGTGAAAGTTATGCTAGTTTTTGAGAAAGTGCCTCTTTATTTGTTTTCAAGCAGGAAAAAGGGCTAAGATAAGCCCCTAAATGTTGGCCCTTGGACCCTATGTGACCATAGGTCTAGACAAAGGGGGTTGAATCTTCATTAGAGCCCCTAGTCTACCATATGACTAGGGGTTGGGAATCTGCAAAGAAAATATTAAAAAAGCAAAGCTTAAGTTACAACCCTATTTTTTGTTTAAAAATAATAATAACAATTTAATAAAAAAGCTGCGGATTTGAAAGAACTTAAAAAAAATATTAAAATTTTTGTGCACAAGACTGTTTTTGTCTTTCAATATTTACTTCCTATGTTTTCCATATTTTAAAATATTACAAGACTTTTTTGTGTGTTTTTGCAAAATATAAATCTAAATAAGTCAAATATATGCAAAGTAGACAACTAAGATTTAAAATGTATATTCAATGTATATCTTCCTATAACTTGAAAATTTTAAAATATGGAAAACATAGGAAGTAATATATCAATGAAAATCTCTTAGCTAACTCAAACTCATTTTTTAGGCTATTTTGTGATTTGTGAGCCTTTTATGGAAGTTGGCCTCCAAGTGCAAGCCTTCAACCTACAAGATCAACAACTCAAGAAACACTCAAAAACATATTAGAAAGGTTAGTAAGAACCCATGAAGTGGGTCCCACCAAGTGTGCCAGAATGTAGTATGTAAAAATGCAACTAAGGAATAAGCATAAGCAACTATACTAATTCCTACATTATCACATACACCTCAAAAGATAATAGAAATAAGCATTCCAATAGGAAGAAATGAAGTAAGAAACAAGATTAAACTATTTCTTGACATAAACATGCAAACCTCCAAAGAAGAAAGTGTTATTAATATGTTGTAGATGGAATGTGGTTGCTCACAATCCTACAACATAACACTGTATGTAAGATGGTTATGGAATGAGGATGAGGGTTCTCAATTTATAGGATTTTTAGAGAAATGGATAGTTAAGATTCAAAGCTAGATGAAGGGCTAGGATTTCATAGGATCAATGGTGTAGATTCTATGTGGAGGCCATGTGGAGGCCAAGTGGATAAGGTTTGACCATTCAAAAAGGTGAGAGATGCTCACACATTGGTAAGAAACTTTTGAAAGTGATGGGTCAATGACAATGTGTAAGAGGCTGGGATGACCAAGGTTTCTCACACATGTGTGAGGAAATTTGGCAAGTGATGGTTCAAGGTTGAGTTCCCACGTGAAGGGGGAAAAGGTGTAAGAGTGTGTAAGAGTGACATGTGACTTGGGTTTTCTAATCCTTGATTAGGATTGTGCAAATGATTAGGGAGTGATTAAGTGGGAGATTAGGATTAATTAATGGGCAAGTGGATTAGAATGATGGGTTAGGTTAGGGAGGTGAGGTTAGGTGAGGGTTAAAGTTAGGATCCATATGCTCAAATAGAATTAAATGTAATATTTAATTCTAAGTGGGAGGAAAGGGATTAATTAAGTAAACTAAGTTATTTATTTAATTAAATGGAGGATTAAGGTGCAAGTGGTGTGCGGGGAAATAGGCTAGGTTATTTTAATTAATTTAGGAATTAATTAAACTTTAGGGATATGAAATAGGCTAAAATTAAATAAATATAAATTTATTTAATCAAGGATAGGGGATAAAGATGATTGTAAATAAATAAATGTGAATTTATTTAATTAAAGGTAGAATAAGACTAATTATTAAATAAATAATAAATATGTATTTAATTGGCTAGGATAAGGGTAATTGTGTTTGTGTTAGGAAAATTTTTGGTGTCTACAAGGTCTTCTAATGGTTGAAGATTTGTCACTATAGGTTTTCCGGTTGTTGGTCTCTAGGATGTGAGTTTTCAGACTGTGGATTATCAAGGGGTGATTTTTTAGGGTCAAGATTGTTAGTATTATCTACCATACCTAATTAAATTGCAAATTCATATAAATAAAATGAATTTTAAACAATACAGACAATTTCACATTGAAAAAACTTAGTTTTCATCTAAAAAAGGAAAATGAAACATAAAAATGAGAAAAAATAATTAAATTCATACCTGGATATGAATTTAGCAAAAAGAAAAACCTTTTAGGATCAGATACCAGATAATATCTTGTTAGAGTAGTTAATCTTTCCTTGGTTGTATTTATTTAGTTGAGGATAAACCAAGGTATCCTCATTTTATTTAATTAGGAGATTCCTATGGAATCCCTACATGTATTTTTTCTTCTAGTCCAAGTGGGAGGACATGCCATTTCTTGTATTTCCTTTATTAAGGAATTGGCTCATCCTCCTTAAGAGGATATTGAAACTTTGCACATACCTTTTATGGATGATGGTATTCATAGATTGGTGAGTTACTTAGTAACTCCTCTCCTCATCTGTATAAAAGAGATGATCTCCTCTCTTATTTTATCTTCATGAAGTTATTATAAATGAGCTCTCTCTCTCTCTCTCTCTCTCTCTCTCTCTAGATTTTCCATATTCATAATATCATAAGGGGTTTTTCTTTTCTTTTACCCTTTCAAAAATATTCTTGTCTCCTTGTGTTGGATTTTAGATGCTTGATCCTAGTTCATGGTTTTCTCATGGTAAAATCTTCTTCTTTAGCTATCTCTCTTGGATTACTTTCATTTCCTTGCTCTTGTTATTTTCTTTACATGGTATTAGAGCTTGGGTTGCTAATCCTTGTTTGAGCGAGTGTTGAAGGTTACCATTCTTTGGAGCACATCTTATTGGTGACTCTTATTTGAGAGAGAATCTTGAGCTTCATTTACTAACTTTTGTGTTATAGGGTTTATTATTTTATTTATTTTTTATTTTCTCTAACCCTCTTTGGTCATCTTGCCGCCAAAGAGTTGAGTTTGAAAATATTTGGGGTTTGGATGGTTTACCTCCAAACCCATTTCAATCTACACTTTGTTTTGATAACCTCAATCAGACAACCACAAGGTTTATCTTCTTTTCACTCTCATTTCTTGCAGGGTATATACTACTAATTTTTAATAAGTATTAATCCTTATTTCTTATAGGATTCAAATACCTAGTATCTCAAGTTTCTTCTTAATCTATTATGCATGAAGGTTTATATTATTGGTTTTTCAGAAATATCTCTATTCTAATTTTTATCTTTTTTATTCCTCACAAGTTTTTTGGCTGACCTCGCAAGTTTTTGGCTGCCCTCGTAAGTTCTTGGTGTTCCAACTTTCTTGTGCATCTTTACTCCAAACCTCACAAGTTTTTAGGCTACCTCTACCTTGCACAATTCTTACTAGTTCCTTTGCTCCCTTTGTGCAACCCCTCTCTCCCCTTGTGCAACTATCCTATCCAAGCAATAACACATCACTTCAGCTTCTTCTAGGCTCTGCCTTGCATAGCTTTTAGTACATTTTGCCAGCCCTCTACTGCATGTCTGTGTATCTTTTTCCCAACATTTGTGTGAGCCTTGTTCATTTTACTATTTTTTTCTCTGTTGCATGAGTTGCATGCTACGTAGCCAGCATTTCATTGGTCATTCTCTCTTTCCTCTCCTTGTGTTTTGAACTTGTCTGGTTTCATCTAGTCCAAGTATCGTCTTCTTAGATCTACCTCCTTTGTCTGGTTTCTCCCAAACCTGCCCTACCAATTGTAGCATTTTACCTAAGTTTAGATTTGTTTAAGCAGTCTTATTTTTAGTAGTTTGAATGGTTTGGTTATTCTTTGACTCTTTTAGCATATATTTTAATAATATTTTACAATAGTTTAATCATGTTTTTTATAATAATAATAAAAAATCAACAGTTTTAATATATTTTTACAATTATCAACATTCATCTAGTTTTAATAAGTCTTTTAATTTCATTTTAATAATTTTTTCAATAAAGTTTCTGTTTAATAATATAAATCTAAGCTTTTAACAATAAATCTATTTTTTTTTACTTATACTATTTAAACATTCAATAACATTGCATTATTATTAGTTTAAAATATGTTTCATATCATTGTTAGTTTAAAAACAAAAAAAACAATAGTTAGTTTCATTTTATTATAATTTTTAATAACATTTAAACAGTTTTATATCATTTAATAACATTTTAAATAGCTTCACATTAAAATTTTGTGATCATTTTTTTTGGAGTTCAATTTAAGTGGTGATTATCATTCTATCACTTTGTTTTATATTTACATTCAAAATATAATATTATTTAACCATTTTTATTGATTTAACAAAAAAATAATTATTAATTTAAGCTATTCAAATTATCATTAACATTATGTTACATCATATTTTAACATTCATTGGCATTCACTTATTATTATTTGTAACTTATATTTGTGTCCTTTGTTCATTGCATTTCTTGGTTAATTATTCAATCATGTCTACTTTAATCCCTGAAATCAAATTGAATAGTACAAATTACCATACATAGAAAATGCACATTTCATTTATTTTTTGATTTAAACACATGTTAGACATTGCTACTGGTGTGACTTTTGCTCCATCTGCCACTGCAGCTCAAGCTGACATTGATGCTTAGAACACCAAAATCGAGGAGGCACTTGGCCTCATTGGTATTTCTTGTTGGAAATCTCAAGATAAGTTTTGTCATTGATGTCAACTATCAAAGTTATGCTATCGACATACTTTAGTAGATATTAGAGTTAGTTATCAAAAGTTGAAAATTATCGGATAAAGGAAAACATGTATTATAACCGACAGAGGAAAAGAGAAAAATATTTTATAGATAAGATCAAGATAAAGGAACCCTAAGATCTAAGGTCATGATTATGCAGTTCAATAGATAGAAACGTATAAAAGATTCAAAGTATAGAGATATAATATACATATATATATAAATATATATATATATATATACATATATATATATACATATATATATATATATATATATACATATATATATATATATATACATATATATATACATATATATATATATATACATATATATATACATACATATATATATACATATATATATACATATATATATATATATACATACATATATACATATATATATATATATATCTATATATATATATATATATATCTATATATATAATATATATATCTATATATATATATATATCTATATATATATATATATCTATATATATATATCTATATATATATATATATATGTATATATGTATGTATATATATATGTATGTATATATATATATGTATGTATATATATATATGTATGTATATATATATATATATGTATGTATATATATATATATACATATATATATACATACATATATATATATACATACATATATATATATACATACATATATATATATATATACATAGATATCTATACATACATATATATCTATACATACATATATATATACATACATATATATATATATATACATACATATATATACATATATGTATATATATATGTATGTATATATATATGTATGTATATATATATGTATGTATATATATATATCTATATATATATATATATATACATACATATATATATACATACATATATATATACATACATATATATATATACATATATATATATATATACATATATATATATATATATATATATATATATATATATATATATATATATATATATATATATATATATATATATATATATATATATATATATATATATATATATATATATATATATATAAGCAGTGAAGGTGAAAAAGAGTTGGAAGATAAAAACGGTGAACATAAGGGATCTAAAAAGATTTGGAGGAAATCATAGACATGTCAAATTTACTGTTGATTTATTCCTAACAATTTAGCGACAAAATTGTGAAATCCCTTAACCAGGTAGTCTTTAACAAGACTTAGAAGTTCTATTTTAGGAACTTATTGTAAATCTTTTAACAAGGTGAATTTCATATAGGCAGGGTAAAATATCTTAGCAGAGTAGTCGTAGCAAGACTGTAGGTACACTTAACAATGAATCAGTCACTCCTTACCAAGTGTGTCACTGAGATAGTGACACTTTGTACCCTAAATCAGAAAACTCTTTTTAGCTGCAATGAAGAGTTGTGGGTATCATCCCCATCGTAGTTTTTCCCTCTAACCAAGGGTTTATGTGACACCAAAAATATTTTTGTTATGGCTATGTGAATCATTTGATGAGTTAGTTTTATTTAATTTTTGTTATTTCAATTACAACATATCGGTAATACAGAAAAGACTATCAGTAAACAGGGAATGGAACTATATACTTAAGATTAAAAGTTTGAATTGATATAAATCTATTAGTATTCATTCACCCCCCTCTCAGTACCTAATCTTTCCAATTAACAATTGGTATCAAATCCTAGTTCTCTAAGAGGGAAGTTTAACAACTTGAGAGTAGATATGGGAATATGGAAAGGTATAAGAAAGAAAGACAATTGGAAGAATCCCTAGAGGAAGCACTTGCACAAAATAAAAATCTAAAGAAGAAGTTAAGAACATAATTTGCAAAAAGAAAATAACTCATAGAATGCCTGAAGATAAGTCTGGAAAACCTTGAAGAACTATTGGAAAAGAGTACAAACTCTAAAGAGGTTGATGCAATAGTTGTTGATCTATTGGAAAATAACATAGATCTGAAAGAAAACTTGAATGAAGCACAAAAGGAACTTGAAAGTCAAGCAATAAGAATGACTAAAATCCTTTAAAAAAATGAAGACTACCGAGAAAGCCAAGGTAATCCTTGAATCTAACAACAGAAACCTGGAAAGAATGATCAAAGATAAAGATGACATCATTGAGAGACTACAAAATGAAAATAATACATTGGGGTGAACAACTAAATGACAAAATTGAAGAAAATAAAAAAATACTTGCTAAGAACAAAAATATGAGAAAAGAAGTTGAAACCTTGAAGACCAATCTGAAAGTTGAAAAATAATTTAATGAAAGACTAACTAAGTTTGATCCAAGCATGCAAAGAATTGATGAACATTTGAAAAATCAAAGAAGATCTAGAAACACAACCAGTCTAGGATATATCGGTAATAGAAAATTTGAAATCGGTTAATCATCAAAAGCAATAGCAAAAAATCAATCACAAAATCTAAAGGATCCTATCGAAACACAAGGAACGAAACCTACAAGACCTAATTGTTACAATTGTGGAAAGCTTGGTCATACATAAAATATCTATAGAAGCATATCAATCAATGTTCCAAGCGATACACCCTTTAATGGATATTGTTACAGTTACAATAAGTTTGGACATCAGGCAAGAGAATGCAGATAAAGATCTAATAGCATATCATCTAAAGGAAGTTTCTTAAACTACTGTTACGCCTGCAATCGGTATAGACATAAAATTGAACACTGTAGATCAAGATTTTTATTGACAAGAATATCAACTAAACTAATAAGCATATTGAGGGGAGAAGAAAATATTTCAATAATGTGTAGTATTTGTGGACACTTTGGACACATGGTAATGAACTACAGATTGAGAAATCCAAGAGGAAATTTTGGACCATGGAGATCAACTAGTATGGTATGTTTCATCTATCATAAGCATGGATATATCACACAAAATTGTAGATATCGACAAGCTAGTAATGCAGATAACAAGGGAAAAGTGGTAATTAATCTAGAACAAGCAAGAAATAATATGAAGAAAAGGTGGATCAAGAAGGAGAGAGTAAGAAATAAAGAAGGAAGCCCTCTAACCCCAAGGAAGGAGGATTCATCATCAAATTAAGCAAGTAATTTTTTTCTTAGAGACCGATAAGAAATTGTCAAATTTATTTGTCCCTTTATAAGTAAAGATAGGATGGATCACATGTTAGCATACTATAGATGTAATGGAACTCATACTAGACACATCTAATGGAAACCAATTAGAACTAGATATCATTACTTTATCATTTTGAAGTTAGATAGTTATCGATTAACAAGTGAAGGATAGTAATCTATGGAAAGTATCACTATTAGACAAAAGAGATGAATATCGGCAAAAAAGTTATTGTTGGAAAAATTTATTGCCTAAATAGCCATTTGTATAATTTTAGGAAATAAATACATGCTGATGTCATTCATTAGTTACCTTATTTTCTGAAGCAATCAATTGAGTAGCATCAAAGAGTCAAGAGAAAACTCATTGAGAAGTATTATTAGAAAGAATCTTTCATAGAAGCATTTGAAAATATTTTTGTGCCCTAGTTTAGCACAGTCAGTTGAAGTTGTAGAAGATAGTAAAAAAGAACTTGCATTTAAGGAATTGTTTGAACATAATGGCAGCATTCAAAACCCTATAGTGGTAAGAATTAATGACAAACCAACACCAAAATTTAAATTATACCTATTGATAGCAACTGAAAGAGACAATGTTGGAGCCCTATCATCATTACCCCCAAGAGTAATGCTTACAGATGATATCAAGAACTTTAAATTCACAACAAGGTTGTAGAAATGAGAGACAAAGAAATCAACAAAATATATTACATTGAGTTGAGTGTCGAAGGAAGTCTCAAGGATGAGCATAAGCATATGGAAATAAAATGATTGACACATATGGTATTTTAACCTAATTTTAATGAAGAATGGATCAGATATGTATTTAGTCAAGTGCACAAGGAATTCATTTAGTTAGATGAGGATAAGTCAGTCAGAATAAAAAAAGACCTAATTCATATGGTCACTATTTTATCAGTGAAAGGAAAGGAATGTACCCTACACATGAGCAATATGGATGAGCTAAGGAAAATAAATAAAACATCTAAGGATGGAAGAGCTATGAGAGTGGATAAAGTCAAAGACCTAGAGACATGATTTGCAATGATGATCATTGATTACAAAGTTTATCAATCCATCCAATCAAATAGCATACCCAGTAGTGTTGTGTATGCAACCTATGAGATAGCCAAGTTGGGCAAAACATATGATTTAGCAAACATGTTTTGGACACAATTGTTTGTAAACATGAATCGACTGCAAAGGGATCGAAAAAAAGAAGTTAAGTATGGATCATTTCTAGTTTGTTCATATTTCTATGTCAAGAATTTCTTCCTGGGAGTAGGTCAAGTAAAATGGAAAACAAATAGACCAATAATTTATCAGATGAACATATTTCATAGCTAGGAGAAGGATTTAAACAAATAATGTGGAGATACTTTAAAGAATTTCAAATTAAGATGCAAGGACATTGTCGAATACCTCCATCAGTAGTGAAGAAATATAGAGATTCAATTATTTTGTGGTAGATACTAACACATGTAGGATCCAATCGGTGCAACCAAGAACATCTTGGGGGCCAACATTTGGATATGAAGTCACTGAGGACAATGTAGTGAGATTTGTTGATCACATCCTAAGCCTACATATTGATAGTAAGTCCGATAGTTTTGGAGAATATGAGGAAGCATATGAAAGAATAATGTTAGAAATCAAGAAGCCTAAGATTCAGAAGAAGGAGAAAATGCTAAAGATTATTAGACAAATATGGAGAAAGTACAGAAGAAAGCAGTATTCAATTGGAAGAGGAAGAACAAAAAGAAAAGTCACTACACCTCCCTTCCACACCAATCAAGAAGAAGAGGACATCACACAGTGGAACAACCAAAGATACACCAACCCTACTTGTTATTAAAGAAATTGAAGAGAGCACTGAAGAGGAAACAAAACTAAAGACACTAAGTGTTATTGATAGAAAAGGTAAAGAAGTTGTTGAGAAGGAAGAACCTTTGAAAAGGAAAATAATTAGAAAGAAGACCACTCAACCTTCTAAGTCAGAATGGAGAACAACAAGGAGTCAAGAGAAAACTCCACTTGCAAATAAGGAATGAACTAAAGTAGAAGAGGATGATACTGAATCTAAGAAAGAGATAATATCATGAAGAAAGAGATAATATCATGAGGAAAGGGATCTGGAAGGAAAAAATTTAGGCTATCGATAGATCCTACAAAGATGGAACAATATATAATTTATACATTAATACTTGGATGGATTAACTCAACTTCTTTTGCAAACCTTTTAGAAGAAGTGAAATAGTTAATTGAGGATATAATTGTTAAACATTTTTACATGTACAATAAGTAATCTGGTGACATCAAGGATAATGTACCAAAAGAATTATATGAAACATTACTAGTAAGATGTAATTTAGCATACCAAAAAGTAGAAGAAATTAGAACAAAAGTATTGAAACAACTTTTCTCACATCTATTAGAGAATGATGTAGAGATGTATGCAAATAAGCATAAGAAAGCATTTAGAATGCAAACAATGACTGCTATGGCATTAGTAAATGAAGAGTCAAAATTGGAGGAGACTATTACACAATTATGGAAGGAGATTCTAGAAAAAGAGAAAGATGAAGCCTATACAGAGGCAAGACCATCATAGGTTGATGACTCATTTACTATCAATGAGTTAATTGGTAATGCACCTAGTGCAACAAATAAGCAAACTGATAACAATGAGGTGATTATTGAAGATGTTAATGAGGAGTTGGAAAAGAAGAAAGAACCAATACAAATGTTAGTAGAAAAAGATACTAAAAATGTTGACACATCTATCAACACTACTACTGAGAATATATAACTGGAAACTGATGAAGAGGCATAAAAATGACAAGATTCTATATCGGTAACACAACATGTAGAGTTACCTGAGCATATATTGCAAAGTACTAAGGAAGTATTACAAGAGATGAATAAGAAAGAAGAAGTGTTAAGAATTCATGAGTAGAACCCCATATCATCTGAACAACAACACTTACCAATCGACCCATCAACTAAGAAGCAACAAGAGGTAGAAGATACCAACAACAAAGATAAAGATGATACCAAAATATAAGAGAAGACATCCCAAGCACCACTAGAGTCAGATAAACTAGAATCAAGTAAAGTAAATGACAATGATGAGAAGGAGAATAAAGACAAGAAGGATGGAGACAAGAATAATGATGAGGACAAGGAGAAAGAAACTGATAAGGAGAAAAAGGAATCTAAAGGAAAGCGAAAATGTGAGAAGAAGAAGAAGAAGATGAGGATGACGAAGCAGATAGTGATGACACCCAATTTGAGATACTTAAGAAAGATCTAAGGAACATGAAGAAAAATAAGGATAAAGAGGAATATGCATGAGTACTACATCTGAAGGAAAGGTTAGGTTAAGAAAAAGCCAAGAAGCTGTGAAAAAGAGTTCTTAACAAAATGCTTAATATATTTGAGGAATTGATGCTAGATGTAAATGTTGATGAAGATGAATCATTGAAGCAATAGTTGAAGGTGTACATTGATCATATCAGTAGATCTAAGAATAAGTTGGAGCAACAAATTTCTCATGAAGCAACAAGGAAACTGGAGCATCAACTTGTACAAAAATTGTTAATGAAGATAACTATTTTGAAAGTAGAATTATCTAAGGTAATTAGAATTTTGACAGAAATTTTGATAAAGGCAAAGTAAATGTATAGTAAGTTATGTAATTTTTTTGAATTCACAAAGGAAGTAGATAGTAAGATAGTCAGAGCACATAAGGAGCTAGACAAACAAATCGAAAACCTACAACTGACATTGACAAAAAATTTAGCGCACTCAGCTTTGATGAGAGAGTTAATATCAAAGGAACATGAGTTCACAATAGAGCGAGATAGGCTACATATGAGGATTTTGGAATTGCAAAGCATAATAACCCCTCATATAGCTATTATTCAAGCTAATGTTGAAGAAGCAGATAAAATTGTATAGACCTTTGAACTTAGCTCAGTGGAAAGATTAGAGGAGTTAGCATCTAATTTAAATAGACATCTTATAGGTTTAAATGCATTGAATGATTCATGGAACACTATTTTTTAGAATCCAGGAGAAAGTTACAAGTTCATCATCGAAAAATTATAGGAATTGTACACCACGATAAGTGGATATATCTGTAATCACCTAAAAATGGAAAGGATTAATTTAAGTGAGCAATCAAAGCAATAAAATCAAATCAAGCTAAAATCAAAGAAAAATTGCAATCAAGCCTTAATCCAAATTTAATTGAAAATCAAAAGCCATAAAATCAATTTAAATCAAATAAATCATGATAAATCAATTAATTGTGCAATTAATCTAATTAATTGCATAGTTCATTTAAATCAAATAAACCCATTGAAGGGGTACACATGGCGAAACATATTAAATAAATTCACACTAGTACATTTGAGACCTTTTTTAGACGGCCGACAGTCAAAATTTTGACTATATACCATTGATTAATTGACACCACCCATCGTCGCAGTTTTGTTGTCAAAAAAATGACAGCTTCAATTATCGTCATAATTACGCTGACTATGGTTGTCACAAAAAGGGGGTGCTAACATGGTGAACATACCGTCAGGCCTATTTGTGGCTGTCACAATTGCGATGCTCATCCGTCGCAAAAAAATACAAATGACAGTGATCCGTTAGAATCTTTCGGTGGGTAGTCATCGTTTGTAGTTTATTTTCCAATAGATTTATTGTTAATGTGATGCATATCTGTTAGAATTAGTTTACAATGGATATCTTTCATTTGTAATTTATTAACGACAATGATGTTGTACATGCGATGAATACCCGTCGAAAGTTTACGATGAACATTCATCGTTTATAGTTTTTTATCGACATCGATGTTGTACATGCGACGACTGGATGTCAGATGTTTTCAACAAATAGCCATTTCTATTTTATGGCCATCGTAGTTGCGACAAAAATTAGTTTTTTAAAAATATATATATATTTTTCGATCGAGTTGGTATCGATTTAGAACGGTGTTCCTACATATCTAGTTTGAGTTGGTTCCAGTTGGTTGCATTACTTTCAGATCTCAATCAACTTGCAAGGTGGTTTGGTGAGTCAAGGTCTTTTATTCCTACTCATGATTTGGTTATGTCATTCAGAGATGACTTTGCAGTAGATTCGGTAGCGGCTCGTGGATTATTGAGTCAAGTCTAGAGACTTGGATTTGGAATGGATCCTACTGAATCGAGATTTGTGACAGCGACTGCTCCAACACAACAAGCTAGTGTGGCCATCAGAGATGCATTATTCCCAATGTGTTTGTGGGATATATGCAGACCTGATTGCATTTGGATTTGATTCGAGCAACTTCTTGACTTCTTTGGTCTGAATTGGATGTGCTTTGTTCCTATGGAGTGTAGTAGTGACTTGACTTGGAGTTTGAGTAGACTGTGCATTGATCAGCTTGAAGATAGAATCGAGCTACTCTTTACATTGTTGTTGAGATCAGGTTTTGATAGATCATTGGGATCATCTACCATTTTTTCCATAGTTTTGAATGAGTTAGATGTGATTTCAAGAGAGTGACTTGCAGAACTTGCACATTGGAGATTTGTAGATAACTGTGGTGTCCATGATGACTTGGGAGAAGTATTCTTCTTGGTGAATTGAGAAGAGAGACTTAGATTATAGAAAGTGGGTCATTTGATGTGACTTATGAGACATTGGATGCCTCTTCACAGTGGGTTCATGGTGCGGTCTATGGTATTTCTTTGCGACTGGGTTCTTGGCAGAGATCTATTGATTTGGTAGCCATTGAAATGGATCAATATGACTTGATCTTAGGTCAAGACTTATTGAGGTGAGCTGAAGTGATCATTTCTCTTTGAAGTGATTGATGTTTCTGATAGATAGCCATCGCTTTTAGTTTTTTCATCGGTTATTCTGTGGTTTCCATCATAATTGCGATGGCTCACACTATTTTTTAAAAAGAAATATATATTTATTGTATGTGGATTAAGATCTTAAATTATTGATCTTCTCTTTGTTTTGAGAATAGTTTAACATTCTCTACTTAACAGGGCCAACCACGCGAAGGTGGAAGCTCATCTAACCCCTCCTAGGAGTCTCTTATGACCCTTTACGACATTTTAAGACCTCTAAGATGAATTCTTAGGGATCGTAAAGGGTTGTAAAGGGTCATAAGGGGTCCTAGGACACAACAACTAAGAAACATAAATGTAGAAATCATGGTCACAATTTTTGAGAAACACAACATATTTGAGTGGTATACCCAAACTATGCAAGACAACAACTACTCCTCTAGTTCCAAGTTGACACTGCAGGAAACAAAACCCATATAGATAAAGAATAAATTTAGAGAGAGAAGGAGGAGGGCCATAATGACCAAAATAATATAGGGACCCTATATTATTTTGGTCATTACGACCCTCCTTTGCTCTCTAAATTTATTCCTTATCTATGGTTTTTGGATCCCGGAGTGTCAACTTGGAACCAGAGGAGTGATATATAGTTGTGTTGCATTGTCTGGGTATACCATTCAATTATGTTGTGTCTCCAAAAAAATTTGACCATGATGCCTACATTTATGTTTCTCATCTATTGTGATATCTACATTTATGTTTCTCAATTGTCATGTTTATGTGCATGTTCTTTATGTGTATCTACTAGAAATTCTATAAAAAAAATTAGTATTTACAATAGCCCTTTGTTAACCACATTTATGCATATGGTCCCAACAAAGTAGTGCACAAACTACACAAAGAAGGTATCACAGAAATATGATTTCTGCTTTCGCCATTGAAGCAATCTTGGCAGCACTAGTTGCCTCTTGAGCCTTGCACAAGTTGCACTCATTTCCTACATCAGGTATAGATGTAGATGGGGTAGATGTAAATGTGGTTTCATCAACCCACCAAAAGTATTGACATCCACTATTTCCCTGCAATACCAAATGTACATCTGTTCTTCATAAAATGATTAGTTGTCACATTATTTTTAAACATAAAATATAATTACGTATCCAAACCTTTTTCCTATTTGGGAAAACCCAAAATTGATGCCCTACTTGTTGTGTGTGACATCTTAAACATGCATGGGCCAACACCACATTGACACATAGGCACATTGATTGAAGTCATCGACGCTATTTCAACAAATATTGCATTATCACAAATATTGCATTGTCATTATTTTGTTCATTCATACTAATTATAATTACAATAAAAATAAACATACTAATGTAGACTTGCACATTTTTTGCCTAAGTCAAAGTCTTTGGTTTAAATCACTAGACACTCAAAACAAAATGACCAACCAAAGACAACCATGCAATAAAAAGAAATTCAAAATTAGCTCACCCCATTGCAGGGACCAAAGAGAATCCCTTGTGATTTAACATCATTGATGTGCAAGGAAATAGAAAATTAGTAGAAGCAACTCTCATAAGATATTATTTAGATTAAATGTATTGATATAAAAAAATACCCCAAAAAATTATAAAGAAAGGTAATTTTCTTAATCACATCACTAATTTGTACATGTCTAAATACTGGTCTCTTTCAAGTGATTTGATTCTTGTCATGCTCACTACAAATGAGAACAGTCTTAACTAGTGAGGTTGTTTAAGCATATAGAGATTAAATACACTCTTTTAGAATGAAATTTCTCTTAACAAAAGATTAAAGATATAAGTAGGACATATAAAACAAGGTGAATAAGAGTATTACATATAAAAAAATCATTAGAACATGTCAAACATCTAGCATAATTGTACATTTCATTCATGTCATTGATATTCTTCTTCATCCATCTCATCATCAAGATCATCATCATCGATGACATCATCACCACCACTATCATCATTGTCATCATCATCACCATTAAAATCATCATCATCATCATCATCATCCTCATGATTATCATCATCAGTAGCAACATCATTGTCATCAGTAGCATCATCATCATCATCTTCTTCTTCATATTTTTCTTCAACTAGCTCTCAATCATGATCATCATCTACATCATCTTCCACTTCTTCATCTTCCTCAGTATCTTCTTCCATCACATTATACTTTATTGACCTTCCTCTTGGATCATGTCTAACAACAAATGACCAACCTGGTTTATGTGGAACCTCTGAGTAAAATACTTGCTTACATTGGCTTGGAAGAACATAGGGCTCTTCTCCAATTGGCTCAAACAATCTTGTATTAATCATTGGAAATCCATTGTCATGTTCAATAATAGTTCTATCAGGATCATTTTTATTGAGTCGTAGTCTGTACCATTTCACAACGAAGAGAACTAATTTGAAAGAATTAAAGTCACAGTCAAATATATCAACCAAAATATCATAGTATCCATTTTGCAACTCTCAAGGATTTAAGTCATTTCTAGATGAAATATTAGTCACCTGGAACACAACACTTATCCTAGAATCACAATTTCTATTCGTGTCATCCAACTTTTTGATGCGAAATTTATAACCATTGCATAACATAACCTTGTGGTGTTTCACCTACAATAATGTCAAACATGTATAAATTATTGCATCACAAGTTGAAAAACATACGGTTGATTAATTAACAAATTTATAAGTACCTGGTGATCTCTTAAACCATACGCTAAATCTATTTCCTTTTGTGTAACATTGGGATCTCCATTACGATGAGCTTGTATAACCAATAAAGACACTGTTAGGAATACTCCCAAGAGATAACTAAGAGGGTGGGGGGGAGGGGGTGAATCAATTATCTACAAGTTTCAATTCTTTATCCAATTAAGTATACTTAAACATAAATCATAAACACAATGAAAGAACACTTGAACACAACACCAATATTTTGGTTACAAGGAAACCCAAATAGGTAAAAACCCCGGTGGGAATTGACACCCACTAATAATCTACACTAGTGTATAATGATTCTTGTTAGAAGATTCTTAAACATGTTAGGAGTTGTCTTTACAATGAATTTAGTATAGTGAACTAGTCAAGGGTCGAACCCTATTAGGAGTCTTTTACAATTAACCCTATTAGGGGTGAGGATGCACTGTCTGAGAGCACACTGCTCAAAGGGGTGAAGGCTACAACCTTCTGAATAACAGATACACACTATATCTAGATCTTGGTGAACTATTCTTTGACCTACTATCTGGATCAGTTCTAATGTATAACACAAACTCTTTACTTGTTCACATAGACCTTCTTCTGATGGTTCAACACTTTGCACACTTTTCTCTGCTCTTCACAATCAACTCTGAACCATACCTTAGCAATCATAAATGACTACCTATAAATATCTTTCCTCCAAATGATATAATCAAGTCAGCCTATTAGGACCACCTTGAAATCATATTAGAGAAACCATAACACATTCCAAAAATAATTTTGTTGGCTCTACTAAGCACGCAACACAATCTGTGACCTATCCAATATTAATAAATGTAGATGCACACTACACATTGTCAGCTCTACCAAATTAACTGAAGCTTTCTCCTCAAGCTAAATTACATCATGCACTCTTAGCCAAACCTTATTGACTCTTCTCTCATCACTAATCCAAGGGTGCATACTGATATGATATGCGCAACTCCTGTACCAATAAAATCTATGTCGGCTCTTCTAAATAAACATAGGAAACTGCAACTAGTGAATGGTGACTTCATAACTTCCCTTTTACTACATATCAAACTCTACATCCATGAATGTAACATCACTAGTATATCTTCATCACATATCCAAAGGCGCAAGGCTCCATGATAAATGTATGGACAATCACTCATAGAACACTGTATGTAACTCTGTCAAGAACAATGTTGCCACAAGCTGCTACATAAGTATTTGTACTAATAATTAACCTCTGCATCTATGATATCATGCTAATAACATGTCTATGCTACATATACTCAAAGCTTACTACATAAGTCTTCCATGCATGCAACTTGCCATATGTTTTCATCAATGACAAACATACAGTCAATACTAGCTTGCTGGCAAATCTCCAACAATCTCTCCCTTTGGCATTGATGGCAACATATGGAATGAAAAACACCACCAATCCAAATGAGACATTCTCCAAAAATCTTTCCATTTCCTCATCAAAAATCCCCCAAGGATGGATCCTCCATCAACTACTACAACTCCTCCTTTCTTCACATTCATTACTGAATATGCTCCCCCTTACTGTATATCTTATTTTCTATCTTGTTTCTTTTCTTATTTTTCATGACTTTATACTACTCCCCCTTTGACATCAATGGAAAAGGGTGCCAACTCATTTAAGCTCTAGTACTTCTCCTAAGGTAGAGTAGTCAACCATCCATCAATCCTTGAGGACTGATGCTCTTTTCACATTCTCTAAGTAGAATCAAGGAAGAGAATTACTCCTAGCTTCTCCCTGAGATACTCAAAAGTATCCTTTGGTAAAGGATTTTTGAATATATTTTCTATCTATTCTTTTGTGCTTACATAATCCAATTTGACTTCTTTCTCTTCCACTTTCTCTTTAAGGAAGTGATACTTAATCTCTATGTGTTTTGTCTTTGCATGCATCACCAGATTCTTTGACATGTTGATAGTGATAGTGTTATCACAATGAATAGCAATAGGATAATCAATTTGAATTCTAAAATCTTTTATCATCTGCTTGATTCAAAAAATTGTGGAATAATTCAAGGCTACTACAAAATACTCTGCTTCTATTGTTGATTGAGAAATGCAATTCTACTTCTTGCTTGTCCAAGTGATAAGTCTGTCACCAAGAAACATTGCTCCTCCTGATGTACTCTTTCTGTCATCAATGCATCTTGCCCAATCTACATATGTATAAACATGAAGCTCAACATTCTCTGAGTTAGGATACCATATACCATCATCTATAGTGCTCTAAAAATATCTAAATTTTTTTTTACTGCCATGAGGTGACTTTGTTTAGGCTCTGCTGCAAATCTTCCAACAATACCAACTGCATTGGAAATGTCTGGTCTAGTTTGAGTAAGATATATGAGTTTACCAATCATAGACCTTTATAATGTTGTATCTACTACTGGAGAATCATCTTATTTTGTAAGCTTGCATCTTGTTATCATAGGTGTACCCACTAGCTTGCAATCATCCATCTTGAACTTCTTCAATATCTCTTTCACATATTTGGACTGATTAATGAAAATACTTTTCTCTATCTGCTACACATTTAATCCCAAGAAGTATTTGATAGGTCCAATCATGTTCATCTCAAACTCACTCTACATCTCCTTAGCAAATTTTGCACTAAGTTTTTCATTACCCCCAAAGATAATGTCATCAACAAATATAGCTACAAGTAGTAGACCTTCAAATGTCTCTCTTATGAATAGATTACAATCTGATGCTCCTTTCTTGAATCCATTTTTTGTTAGATATCCATCAAGTCTCTCATACCATGCTCTAGGGGATTGCTTAAGTCCATAGAGGGCTTTCTTTAATTTGCATACCATATCAGGTTTGTGTGATAAGGTGAATCTTTTTGGCTGCTCAATGTAAACTTCTTTCTTTAGCTCTCCATTCAAGAATGTTGACTTAACATCCATCTGATAAACTTTAAAGTTTTTGAATGTTGCAAAAGCTAAAAATAACTTAATGGCTTCTAATCTACTCACTGGTGCAAAAGTATCTGAATAATCAATACCTTCTCTTTGTGCATATCCCTTACATACGAACCTTGCTTTACTCCTTACTATTGTACCATCTTCATTCATCATGTTTCTGAATATCCACTTTGTTCCAATCACATTCTTATCACTAGGTCTTGGAACCAGTTTGCAAGTATCATTCTTAATAATCTGATCTAGTTCTTCTTTCATAGCATCATGCCAATCTGAATCATTACATGCATCTTCAACACTTAGAGGTTCAATCTGAGATAGTAAACATACCACTTCATTGCTTGTTGAATTCTTTTCTTTTGATCTTGTTGTGACTTTGCTGCTTTGATCTCATATGATGTCATCCTTAGAGTGACATCTAGATGTATATTTTAGAACTTTAGGTGATACTTGTTAGGCCATTTTTCTGTCATAGCAAAAATCCTTTGAAAATGGCCCATTTCCTTGTAGGTTTTCTTGAAGTGTCTTGCCCTGTGTTCTTCATTGTGTCACCATGCTCCAGCTCTGATCATGTCTCCTGAATTGCAAAACCCAGGGAGATATTCAAGTTTTAAGGTCTACAGAAAATAATTTCAAAATCTCCCTAAGTGTCAAAAACTCACAATATTTTTGAAAATCCATGATGTTTTCGGTCTCCTTGCTACCTTTTGGTCCGCATGAAAATCCTAGATGTTTTTGATCTTTCACTGAAAACCTTGTGTGTTTTTGACCTTGCATTTCTTCTCTTTTGTCGGCACTCCTTGTTCGTCGGTCTTAAGTGCGCAAGTGCGATGGCTGGTGGGGCCAAATTCTTCAAGTGGCTGAGGGAGTAGATCGATGGTCGGTGTGTGATCACATGGAATATTCTCACCCCATGTGATCATGCACTTGCCGTTGATTTTGTTTGTTTCAGGGATTTCTTTGATGGTGGTCCCGATGTCAGAAGGGAGGTGAAGGTGTGTGTTTTCATTGGTTGTCACATGACCACATGTCAGGAATTTTTGACATGTGACCATGTGACCGGTTGACACCTGTCCCAGCGGGCCCATTGGTTGGGGTCTGACAGATGTTTAACATGTGACAAAGATCGGTGGTTGTCACTACATCGCTAAGGAAAGATGAGGCCCTTTTAACCATCTGCTTTAACGAGAGTCATTGATGCAGAATGAAGGTAAATTGCTTGGTGTGGTCATTTGTCAGGTTCGGCCTCCGTGGCGGTGTTTCATTGGTTATGTCAGTGCACAGTGGAGGGATGTCAGAGCTGACTATGTAGAAATTGGAAGTGGTCCCGGTATCAGAAAAGGAGTGAATAGGCACATTCCTATTGGCCCGCGTATGCCGAGTTGGATGTTGTCAGTGGGACCAATCTTCTTGGCATTTAGGCAGATTAAAGTTTGCTTTAATCTTGTGGCTATCATTATACCGTTAATGAAACATGCTCAACCTTTAATGCAGTGGTATAGCAACAGCCATTGATTCTCATAAGGGAGGTAGGTGGGTCTATTGACACGTATGCACAGTTGGCACTATTTTATTCATCCATGTATTTGCATGGTGGCTTGTTGTCAGTGGGACCTAGTTTCTAGATGTGTCAGTTAATCAACGAATGGTGTATAATCTCATCGAGTGTGTCAGAGGCTTGCGATCATGAGATGACTATGGATCTTCCTGTGTGGGCCCGATTGACTTTCTTAGTGTCATTGGCAGTTGTGATAAAATATTTAGCGGCCCAACAAATTTTCTTCCTGTTCACTGGATCGCGTAATGTTTTGGTGGTGCCCTAGTTTATTTGGTGATTCAGCGAATAGTGGTCATGTGATCGCTAAGTTTTTTAGCGATGGTGGAAAGTATTTCACAAATTGGCAGAAGTTCTTCGGTCACCAGTTCACCAGATAAACTAGGGCCACTTGCTTGGTGATGTGCTCAGTTCTGATTGGCCGGTGGGTGACAGGGTGGCATTGACATGGAGGCTTGTCACGTGTTCACATAGCCCAGTTTTTGGCTATGTGATCATGCAACCACTGCTGGCGTCGTGGTTGTGGAGTTAGGCGGGTCCACTGTGCCTATGTTGCTGACGTGCTAGTTTTTTATTGGTTGTTGACTTTTTGAGGGGCCCACGACTATTGTGAACTTAAACAAGGGCCACCCAATTTGCCGGGAAGGGATGAGATTGATGGCCACATTTTAAATTTTGCTGACTTGACCATTGGAATTCAAATTTAAATCTACAGATGGTTTTTGCAACAAGAGGTACCCAAAATTTATGGTTTTTCTGGCCGTTCCTTGATCTAGTTGGTGGCATCGATTGTTGTAGTCTAGTCTAGTGAGTTGGGTGATTGCTTGTAGATGTTTTGTCATGTGGGGGAGGATATTTTGTTGGCTCGAGATGTTTTGATGGTCTAGTCAGACTGATTTTCATGATGAATTTGTGATCCTGGGTACAAATTTGAAGATTTTCTTGCCATGAGGATCATGCCTTATTTCTGATAGATTGGTGTCAGTTTTCCCTCCAGCATGTTTTTTGGAATTTTGTTATGGTTTAGCTATTGTAACCCTAACCCTAGTCACCCTAAGCTTCATGCAATCTCTTTGAGATTCCCAAGGTGGCTAGTGGTATAAATAGTTGATTTTTTGACTGAGTGATCATTTGAATTTTAATCAGTCCAGAGGTTCTGATTATAGTTAGTTCCAGGGGTTTGTAGCAGGGTTGTATCACATTGCATGTAAGCTGAATAGAATTTTTGGAAGTCTTTTGCAGGTTATTGAAGTGGTTTGATCTCTGTCTTATTTTGATCATGTACATGACTCATCATACTTAATATAACTATTTCATGTTTACAAGTCTCTTCTTGGTGTCATTCATGTGAGTTTTGGATTTTCTGATCCATTGCATAGGGTTACCTTTGCATATGTTCTTATCTTTAGTTCTTGATCTAGGATCAAGTGAAATTTACTTTGGAAGAGACATAAATTCATCTTGGTTGTCTACAGAAGGATCTTATGAGTAGTGGATGGGCTGGAATATTTATATTTATGACTATGAGTCTTTGACAATAGTCGGTTCATGTTTTATTATTTGTATGTGAGGTCTGCCCAATGGATAATGGCACTGATCAAGGATTAGTACATTTAGTTGAGTCCAATGTCTGATTGGCTCTTGTCTACCTTCCCTATCCTCATTAATCAAAGACCCTTTTAAGTTTTAGGTATTGTTGTTGGTAGTAATACCCTTCACAAGGCCATTTTATACCCAATAGCAATTGAGATTCAATGAATGTCTGGTTAACATTTAGTAGTCTCTTGCTATCATCTGCTTTGTTTAATCTAGTCTAAAGTCCTAAAATGCCATAAGTTACTGGATTAGGTGCACCCACCATGGTTTTGTAGAGCCAAAAGTGAAGAGGGAAATCTTGTCCCTATAGTTGGTCCAGTTGTCTTGCAGAGCTTTCACACTTGGAGCTAACCACTCCTAACATCAGTCTCAAGGAATATTGGCAGCCCTAAGTGGCATAAGCATTTTCGAACACCAACAAGATAGTGACTCTACTGGGGAGGCTGTTGGAAAGAGTTAGATATAAAAATAAAGCATTTGCTAACATCTTCTCAATAAGTATCGAGTGGCGACTCTGAAGTCTCTGTTTGATTAGTGCAGTTCCTGATAGACAGTGTGATATCCTGGTGTAGTTTTGGTTGATTGGAAGAGGTACAAAGAAAAACAATATTTTCCTCTTCAAGGAGGTGGTGACTCTACATAACAAAGAATTTGATGGAGTTGCATGGTAAGCTCTAGATCTGCCCTGCCTTCCAGTCAATAAAGTCTTCTGCTACAAAACTCTCAGGTATTTCTCAAAGACCTAAAATGTCTCCTTATTAAGTGGTCAAGTACAAAGAAAAGGAGTAAGGTGTGAGTAGAGGTTTGCATACTTCAAGTTTTCAGTTGCATCTCTACAAAATCTTATGGAATTACTACATTAAGTTGTAATGGGTAAGCTTGAGGATGAGCTTGCATTATTAGACCAAGGCATCCAGGGGGATTGCATAAAATTGATAAGATTGAAGGTGGGGTGCAGACAAGATCTATCCATATCTCTTTTCTATGATAGATTTTGTGGTGCATATGATGAGCTTCTAGATGATGTTGAGTTTCCTGAATCTGAGTTCATTGGTTTATTCCTGGAGCTTTGTTTTCCTAAGTCAACTAGTTGTTCAGATGCTTTGTGGGAGGAGTATTATGGATGTATCAGGGATTGGGTACTTAGTGATGATAGTCTTGAGCTTGAGGATGCACTTGGGGTTTTTCTCTTTGGTACTAATATTGAGAATGATGGAAGTTATGAAGGAGATGTGTCAAGTGATGACACTCTTTCTTGCAATCATGAGAGTGATGCTCTTTCTCAATATGGGGTAGAAAGTTTATGCAGTCAATCAGATGAAGAAAAGGATTGGATTGATGAATATGTTGCTGATGATTGTATGTCATAGGAGGGTGTTCTTGTGGACAGTTGTTCACTTCATAGTGAACAAATTTTAGATCTCCTATCTTGTGAATATCTTAGGTATGCAGGGAGGGATGACTCTGAGTTCCTACATCCAACACACATTGATTTTGACCAAGAGCATGAGTCAATAGGGTTTGACTTTGACATGTGTGCCTTTGATTGTTTTGCTACTCCCACATTACTAGATGGCAACTAGTCACAACATGATGATGAAGTCATCAGCATTTTTTCAACTTCAAGCAATGCAAATATCCCTAATGTATGTATTGATGTTTTCCCTCCCACCCACCAGCAATTTTTGGGTTTGTCAAATGTTGACAAGATGCAGGATGCTCATACTTTTGATGATTCATGTTCATCAGAGTTCTCCTCTTATAGTTACTTTGCAGAAGAAGAGGTTGAAGGCCATGATAGTGTGTTGTCTTGTCATCAAGATTATAGTGATGAACAAGTTTCTTGTTCATATCCTTTTCCTTCTTTTGCCAAAGTATGATACTGATTGTGACAGTGTTGAAGACTTTGCTTTCAGCAATTGGGACAAAACTTTTAATGGAAATAGTGATGAAGATCAGTTGTTCCCCTATCACAAAATTTTTTAAGAGGGCCTTCACTTGGTTCATGATCCAGTTTATGGAGATATCATGAAGGAACCAAGTTGCTTAATGGCTGAGGCAATGCAGGAAGGCAAATCAGAGGATCTAATTCCTTCTCAGCCAAGTAATTTTATAGTAATGCATGATGATCAGTATATTTTATTTCCTGATGCATTACTAGATGATATTTTTGTTTCTAGTCATCAAGGAGAAGTAGATGATGTTCCCTACTTCTTGGAATTTGAATATGAATATGGTGGTTGTGACTGGAAAGACATGGGCAGTTATCATTATAGTTTCATTTTTCAGCCCATGAAAATTCACATATGTTGGTAGCAAGATGGTTAAGATAATTTCAAGTGTTTGGCCACATATGTAGATGAAAATCAGACCTTTGATTCAGGGGGGTCATTGATTTCATTTTGGTGGCCTGGGGCCATCAAGTAAAGTTGTAAATTTTGTAAATTTCTGTAAATACTTTCCCTTTCCTATTGTGTGTTTTTCCTTCCTATTCCTTGCATTTTTTGAGGTCTCTGTGTTTTTTCAGTGGGTGGTCTGCTTCTTCATAGAGATCTGAGGTCCTCATTGTATCTGCAGGAGATACATGTCCCCAACTAGAGCCACTGTTAGGCCATTTTTTTTTCATAGCAAAAATCCTTTGAAAATGGCCCATTTCTTTGTAGGTTTTCTTGAAGTGTCCTGCCCTATGTTCTTCATTGTGTCACCATGCTCCAGCTCTGATCGCGTCTCCTAAATTGCAAAACTCAAGGAGATATTCAAGTTTTAAGGTCTGCAGGAAATAATTTCAAAATCTGCCTAAGTGTCAAAAACCCACAATGTTTTTGAAAATCCATGATGTTTTCGGTCTCCCTGCTACCTTTTGGTCTGCATGAAAATCCTAGATGTTTTCAATCTTTCACCGAAAACCTTGTGTGTTTTTGACCTTGCATTTCTTCTTTTTTGTCGACACTCCTTGTTCGTCGGTCTTAAGTGTGATGGTTGGTGGGGCCAGATTCTTCAAGCGGCAAAGGGAGGAGATCGACGGTCGGTGTGTGATCGCATGGAATATTCTCACCCCATGCGATCATGCACCTGCCATTGATTTTGTTTGTTTCAGGTGTTTCTTCGATGGTGGTCTCGATGTCAAAAGGGAGGTGAAGATGTGTGTTTTCATTGGTTGTTGCATGATCTCATGTCAGGAATTTTTGACATGTGACCATGCAACCAATTGACACCTGTCCCAGTGGGCCTGTTGGCTGGGGCCTGACAGATGTTTGACAAATGTTTAAGAGGTGACAAAGATCAGTGGTTGTCACTACATTGCTAAGGAAAGATGAGGCCCCTTTAACCATGTGCTTTAATGAGAGCTGTTGACGTAGAATGAAGGTAAATTGCTTGGTGCGATCATTTGTCAGGTTTGGCCTCTGTCGCGGTGTTTCATTGGTTATGTCAGTGCACAGCCGAGGGATGTCAGAGCTGACTGTGTAGAAATTGGAAGTGGTCTCAGTATCAGAAAAGGAGTGAATAGGTGCATTCCTGTTGGTCCACGTACACCGAGTTGGATGTTGTCAATGGGACCGATCTTCTTGGCATTCAGGCAGATTAAAGTTTGGTTTAATCTTGTGGCTATTGTTATACTATTAATGAAACATGCTCAACCTTTAATGAAGTGATATAGCGACAACTGTTGATTCTCATAAGGGAGGTAGGTGGGTCTGTTGACATGTATGCATAGTTGGCACTATTTTATTCATCCATGTATTTGCACAATGGCTTGTTGTCAGTGGGACCTGGTTTCCAGATGTGTCAGTGGGTCCTGATCTTGTTAGTTAATCGATGAATGGCGTATAATCTCATCAAGTGTGTTAGAGGCTTGCAATCATGAGATGGCCGTGGATCTTCCTGAATGGGCCCAGTTGAATTTCTCAGTGTTTTTGGCAGTTGTGATAAAATATTTAGCGGCCTGACAAATTTTCTTCCTGTTCATTGGTTCGCGTAATGTTTTGGTGGTGCCCTAATTTATTTGGCGATTAAGTGAATAGTGGTCATGTGATCGCTAAGTTTTTTAGCAATGGTGGAAAGTATTTTGTGAATTGGCAGAAGTTCTTCGGTCGCCAGTTCGCCAGATAAACTGGGGCCGCTTGCTCGGTGATGTGCTCAATTCTGATTGGTCAGAGGGTGATAGGGTGGCATTGACATGGAGGCTTGTCACGTGTTCACATAGCCCAATTTTTGGCTATGCAATCATGCGACCACTGTTGGCATTGCGGTTGCGGAGTTAGGTGGGTCCACGGTGCCTGTGTTGCTGACGTGCTAGTTTTTTATTGGCTATTGACTTTTTGAGGGGCCCGTGACTGTTGTGAACTTAAACAAGGGCCACCTGATTTGTCAGGAAGGGATGAGATCGACGGCCACATTTTAAATTTTTCTGACTTGACCGTTGGAATTCAAATTTAAATCTGCAAATGGTTTTCATGACAAGAGGTACCCATATTTATGGTTTTTCTGGTCGTTTCTTGATTTGGTTGGTGGCATCGATTGTTGCAGTCTGGTCCAGTGAGTTGGGTGATTGCTTGTAGATGTTTTGTCATGTGGGGGAGGATAGTTTGTTGGCTTGAGATGTTTTGATGGTCTAGTCAGACTGATTTTATGATGAATTTATGATCCTGGGTACAAATTTGAAGATTTTCTTGCCGTGAGGATCATGACTTATTTCTGACAAATTGGTGCTAGTTTTCCCTCCAGCATGTTTTTTGAAATTTTTTTGTGGTTTAGTTTTTGTAACTCTAACCCTAGTCACCCTAAGGTTCATGCAATCTCTTTGAGATTCCCAAGGTGGCTAGTGGTATAAATAGTTGATTTTTTGACTGAGTGACCATTCGAATTTTAATCAGTCCAGAGGTTCTAATTATAGTTAGTTCCAGGGGTTTGTAGTAGGGTTGTATCACATTGCATGTAAGCTGAATAGAATTTCTGGAAGTCTTTTGCAGGTTATTGAAGTGGTTTGATCTCTATCCTATTTTGATCATGTACATGACTCATCATACTTAATATAACAGTTTCATGTTTACAAGTCTCTCCTTGGTGTCATTCATGTGAGTTTTGGATTTTCTGATCCATTGCATAGGGTTACCTTTGCATATGTTCTTGTCTTTAGTTCTTGATCTAGGATCAAGTGAAATTTACTTTAGAAGGGACATAGATTCATCTTGGTTGTCTACAGAAGGATCTTATAAGTAGTGGATGGGCTGAAATGTTTATATTTATGGCTATGAGTCTTTGACAACAGTCGGTTCATGTTTCATTATTTGTATGTGAGGTTTTCCCAATGGATAATGGCACTGATCAAGGATTAGTACATTTAGTTGAGGCCAATGTCTGATTGGCTCTTGTCTACCTTCCCTATCATCATTAATCAAAGACCCTTTTAAGTTTTAAGTATTGTTGTTGGTAGTAATACCCTTCACAAGACCATTTTATACCCAATAGCAATTGAGATTCAATGAATGTCTGGTTAGCATTTAGTAGTCTCTTGCTATCATCTGCTTTGTTTAATCCAGTCTAAAGTCCTAAAATGCCATAAGTTACTGGATTAGGTGCACCCGCCATGGTTTTGCAGAGCCAAAAGTGAAGAGGGTAGTCTTGTCCCTATAGCTAGTCCAGTTGTCTTGCAGAGCTTTCACACTTGGAGCTAACCACTCCTAACATCAGTCTTAAGGCATATTGGTAGCCCTAAGTGGCATAAGTGTTTTCAAACACCAACAATACTGACTCATCTTCCTTCTAAGTTTCTTCTTCACTTGTTTTAGGGTCATTAAATAATACATCAATTCAATCAAACATCTCTTTAACAACTGTCTTACTAGTGCAAGGTTTGGGTTCTTCTTCAATCATAGGTGAGTAATCATGATATCTTTCTTGAACCATAAGCTTTTCATCAATCTTAATATGAGAACTTTCAATGATCTTTTTCAATCTTAAATTAAAACATCTATAAGCTTTGATTTTAGTAGAGTAACGAAGGAAAATGCCTTCATCACTTCTTGCATCAAACTTGCCTATTGCTTCATCCCTCTTGATGTAGCACTTTCTTCCAAATATTCTAAAGTATTTCACTATGGGAACATTACCAAACCATATCTCATATGGTGTCTTGTTTGGGCCAGGCCTCAATTGAAATCTGTTGATGGTATAGATTATTGTATTGACTGTATCTCTCCAATAGGTGTGTGCAACTTTTCCTTCAATCATGATAGTGCACACTGTATCAAGGATGATTGCATTCCTTCTCTCTGCAATCCCATTCTACTAAGGGGTTCTAGGTGCACTCAACTATCTTATTATTCCATGTTCTTTGTAATACTCATAGAATCTATCAGAGGTGAATTCTCCTCCTCTATCCAATCTTAGACACTTTATCTTTAGTCCAGAATCATTCTCAACCTTAGCTTTGAATATTTTGAACTTCTCAAAAGCTTCTGACTTATCTTTTAAGAATGCAACCCACATCATTCTAGTATAATCATCAACAAACAAAATGAAATACCTTTCACTATAGTATGATCTTGTTTGAGTTGGTCCACATAGGTCTGTATGAATCAGATCCAACTTGTTCTCTACTGAATTATGCTTGCTCCTAAATGAATTCCTCACATGCTTTCCCATTACACATTCCCTGCAGATAGTATCAACTGGCTTTGCTATGCTAGGTAGGTCTCTAACTACCTTCACATTACTTATCTTTACTATGTTATCAAAATTGATATGACATAGTCTTTTATGCCATAGCCTATTGTCATCAACTTTAGCAACAAACCAACTTGCCTCTGAATTAAGTTGAAAAATATTACCTTTAGTCTTTGAACCTGGTGCAATCATAACACCATCCTTGTTTTTAATGATGCATTTGTTGTCTTTGAACTCCAGCTGATAACCTTTTTCAAGTAACTTCCTAACACTAAGAAGGTTATGTTTCAAACCATCTACATAAAGAACATTATCAGTGTTGTTATTTCCATCCAATGTGATAGCTCCTCTTCCAATGATAGGTTTAGGAGTATTATCTCCAAATATAACCATGCCACCATTTTATTTTTCTAGATGAACAAACATGTCTTTATCACTTGTCATGTGATGTGAACAACCACTATCTATGATCCAATATGTCCTTATGTCTGCTTGTGAAATCAATGCTAACTTTTCTTCCTTTTTCTCATCTTCATGATTCATTTCATTATTCATTTTCTCTATAATAGAAATTAATACAATTTCATCTTTAGTTGAATCATCATCTAATACTCCATCTCCAGCATAGTAACATTCCTTTGAATACTTAGGCTTGTAGTCATTTTTGAACTTTTTAGCTCTTGTAGGACACTTAGATGCAAAGTGACCAATCTTATTACATGGAAAGCATTTGAATGGAAATCGACCTTCATATTTTCCTTTTCCTTTCTTTTCTCTTTTAGAAATCATAGCAATGCAATCATCTAGAGCTTTTTCTTCACCATCATCATTAAAATTACCAGACGTGTTCAAGGATTTCTTACCATGGATTGAAGCTTTGAAGGCTGTCTCACTTTTAGGTTCTGTCTTCAAACTTGATATCTCAAATGCAGAAATCTTGCTAATTAAAGTTTCTCTTTTGAAGTTTTCTTAAAATTTCATAGTCTCATCAAGGATGTTTATCTTGCTCTCATATTCTGGTGTCAATGTAGTCATTAGTTTATCCATGATGCCTCTTCTAAAATTTATCCACCATTATTTCAGATTCCAGCAACTACTTCATTAATCCTTTGATTGTAGGCTCTTATGTTCTCTTCATGTAGCATCTCCAATGTATTGTATTTTTTATTCCATGTCTTTCTACATGCATTCTTTTCTTGTTTATCTCCTTCAAACATGTCTTCTAGGTGCTTCCATATCTTGTAGGCTGTGTCTATTTTCTTTATCTCTGAAAAATCACTATCATATAGGGCACTGATAAGGGCTTCTTTTTCTATTACATTCTGATGAAACAAATCCTTCTACTTGCCAGTAGCATCATCCTTTGCAAGATCTACTAGAGAGGGGATCTGAACTTCTTTGATAGCCACTTCAAAAACTTCAAAAGCAATGCACTGCAAATGTGTCATCATCTTGTTCTTCCAATCAAGATAATTCTCTCCATCAAACTTAGGACTATCTTTTCTAAAGAATGCCATCTGATCAACCTCAAGTTGTTAAAATTTCTCTCCGAGGCACTTGGCTCTGATACCAATTGTTAGGAATAGTTCCAAGCGATAACTGAGAGGGAGGGGTGAATTAGTTATCTACAAGTTTCAATTCTTTATCCAATTAAGTATACTTAAACATAAATCATAAACACAATGAAAGAACACTTGAACACAACACCAATATTTTGGTTACAAGGAAACCCAAATAGGTAAAAACCCCGGTGGAAATTGACACCCACAAATAATATGCACTAATGTATAATGATCCTTGTTAGAAGATCCTTAACCCTGTTAGGAGTTGTCTTTACAATGCATTTAGTATAGTGACCTAGTCAAGGGTCAGACCCTATTAGGAGTCTTTTACAATTAACCCTATTAGGGGTGAGGATGCACTATCTGAGAGCACACTACTCAAAGGGGTGAAGGCTACAACCTTCTGAATAATAGATACACACTATATCTAGATCTTTTTGAACTATGCTTTGACCTGCTATCTGGATCAATTCCGATGTATAGCACAAACTCTTTACTTGTTCACATAGACCTTCTTCTGATGTCTCAACACTTTGCACACTTTGCTCTGCTCTTCACAATCAACTCTGAACCATACCTTAGCAATCACAAATGACTTCCTATAAATATCTTTCCTCCAAATGATATAATCAAGTCAGCCTATTAGAACCACCTTGAAATCATATTAGAGAAACTATAACACATTTCAAAAATAATTATGTCGGCTCTACTAATCACGCAACACAATCTGGGACCTATCCAATATTAATAAATGTAGATGCACGCTACACATTGTTGGCTCTACCAAATTAATTGAAGCTTTCTCCTCAAGTTGAATTACATCATGCACTCTTAGCCAAACCTTCTTGACTCTTCTCTCATCACTAATCCAAGGGCTTATACTGATATGATACGCGCAACTCATGTACCAATAAAATCTATGTTGGCTCTTCTGAATAAACATAGGAAACTGCAACTGGTGAATGGTGACTTCATAACTTCCCTTTTACTACATATCAGACTCTACGCCCATGAATGTAACATCACTAGTATGTCTTCATCACATATCCAAATGTGCAAGGCTCCATGATAACTGTACGGACAATCACTCATAGAACACTATCTGTAACTCTATTAGGAACACTACTGACACAAGCTGCTACATAACTATTTGTACTAACAATTAACCTCTGCGTCCATGATATCATGTTGATAACATGTCCATGCTACATATACTCAAAGCTTACTGCATAAGTCTTCCACGCATGTTACTTACCATATGTTGTCATCAATGACAAACTTACAGTCAGTACTGGCTTGCTAGAAAATCTCCAATAGACACGGATTCCAATATTAATTTATGACCATCATGTTGACATCATTCAATCCATACCATCATCCAATCTTGATTGTTTGAAATAAATAAATGTATTACATCCCACTTTTTAGCAGCTGTACAAAAGTAAATAGATGACTTACAATAGATTTATTTTGAAGATTAATAATTAATTAACTACAATAACATCTCATAATTTATTACCTTTCACTTTTCTAAATCTATTTTTTCCCACCAAGTACTCCCCTTCAAATTTTTTTAATAGATTTGAGATCCCAAACGCAATCTATATGGGTCTTTGTTTCAAGATTAGGAAGATATTGAGTAACGTACACCATCATCTGGTATACCATATATCCCTCAAACATAGAACCCTCAGGATGTGCTCTTTTTCGTACCAAACCCTTAAAAAATTTCAAGTGTCTCTCAACCATCCACATTGACCTAGCATGTACAAGTCCACACAATTCAATCTCCTCAACTTGGTGTATGAGGTAGTGTTCTTGTGCATTGAAAAAAGCTGAAGGTAAACACTTTTGCATTTCACACATTAGTTGACAAATTTTTTTCTTCCAATATGTTATATCTTCTTTATATATTTATTTAGATGACAACCACCTACAAGGGATTCAAGACACATAAATATATAAATATGATACTTTACAATATATTACTTGTTTGATATTATTTTACAAATATCACTACTTACCTCATGTATTTTCCAAGATCATATATCACTTGTTTGATATTATTGTCAAAGTTCTCTAGGAGAAATAGGGGTAGCAAATACTACAATAATTGTCAACTGATCATTTCATACAATGAAAATTGAATGTAGTTACACAAATATATTGCAAATACAAAAGACTATGACTTACCTTAATGAAGGTATGCCAATCATGCATTCTCATCCCTGACCCAAAATCATTTTTTTTTGTTATGATATTGCTTATATTCGTAGCAAATCCTATAAGAAATCAAAAATTTTGGATGACTTCTTTTATGGCATTACTTTATTGCTTTGTTAATAACCAAGCAAGAGCACTTGCATTAATCTAGTCTCCATTGCTATTTTATTCAACGATATTTTTCATTGCATGATTGGAATCATGAATGTCACAACAAATTTTGCCAAGTTTTTCTTTGTCACGTCTTCCATCCAATATTTTCCATAGTGTCTTTGTTACATTCTTTCCAATATGCATAGTATCAAATAAATGCACAATTTGTAGTTTCTCATAGTAGGGCAGCCTACTAAATTCTCTGGGATAACATTTTAGTCCCTTTCAAAGCCATTCGGTGATGCTTTCACGACCTTCAAGATCATCAACTACATAATTAGCCAACAAAACACAATCAAAATATATAATTTTCAAACATTGACCATTAGGTGGAATGATATTAACTCAAATTCTATTATATTTCAACTGCCATAGGTGAGGTGTCATTCTTCAGGGCTTTGATGTAGTCTCTTCCTTCCTATTGAAAAGATGTCTTTTCACACTTTGATACTTATGATTTCTGGGGAGGAACTACCCATACTCATCAAACACCTTCTTTATTAAACTTTTGGAATGATGAGATTTCATCTTTGGACCACACATTGGACATGAAAATTTTCCCTTTGTTTGAATACCTACAAGATAACGATACAATTAGATTAAATATATATATTTTTAGAATTTGAATTATCGCGTACAACTAAAATTCACCATAACATACCAAAAAAATGTGTCAACCCTAGAGCATCATGAATTGTCAACACAAGCATTGTATGGAATTAAAATTGTCTTTGTCCAAATGGTCTAGAGATGTCATACATAGTGAAACCATTCCATAACACCAACAACTCATTGATAAGAGGTGCAATATATACATTCATATCTTTCACTTGTTACTTACCTAGTTGAATTAACAACATCAGATAATTATTGTAGACATTTCACTCTAAGACTTAAAATTACATGTAGATAACTATAAAATAATAAGATACTTGGAACAATCATTTCCAACATAATGTGCTCCCTCTTTATTGACATCCATGGAGGAAGGTTATTGTTTATAACAAAAATAGGCCACACCGAGTAAACAGATCTCATCTCTCCATGCGGATTGACACTGTCTACTACCAGAGAAAGCCTGAGATCTCATCTCTCTTCTATAATGATGGAGGAGTGAAAGGTAATGATCAATGAAGTTGCTGCTATTAGATCATACATGAATACACTTACTGTTTTGAATCTGAGCACGAGCATCATGCAATGTTATTACTGTCATTGCATGCTTGCTGCTATTGTGCACCATATATAATTTTATACACTATTTATTTCATTGAGACCGTGAACTTGGCATTTGTAATGTATTTTCTATTATTGGATCAATACTACCATGTTGTTGAGGCTATAGATGCATTGAATCACCACTATCATTCTATTTTGATAGCAGCAATATAACAAACAGAGCACCGTCCAATCAAATAGGGACATCGGTAAAACATTTAATGCATTATTACTTCATCATGATGATAAAAATTTCATTGGCCCAAAGCACATAGAAATTCAAAATAGTAGGATATCTTAATCTTTATGAGCTCAAATTCAAAATAGTAAGTGTATTATTTTAGTACTGATCTCCCTATTTGATGTCCCTATTTTATTACTGATATCCCTATTTGATCTAATAGCATCAATATAACAAACAGAGCACCGACCAATCAAATAGGGATATGAGGTGCTCAAACAATGAGCTCATAAAACAATATATTTAGTCTTAATAAAATCTTATAAAACAACATATATTATGTGAAGTGTTTGATCTCTCTTTATTTGTTTTGTTGTTGATATTCACTATGTGGTACTCCCCATTTATGATCATTTCATGAGGAAATATTTTCATGGCTTGCAAGATGCAATCCAGGGCATCATGCATTATTTATGAGCTCACTGTTTGAGCACCGACCAATCAAATAGGCACATGAGGTGCTCAAACAGTGAGCTCATAAACAATGCATGATAAGGTAGTTGTAGATAGTTATCTCTTTTATAATGATGGAGGAGTGAAAGGTAATGATCAATGAGGTTGCTACTATTAGATCATACATGAATACACTTACTGTTTTGAATTTGAGCTTGGGCATCATGCAATGTTATTGTTCTCATTGCATGCTTGTTGTTGTTGTGCACCATATATTATTTTATACACTGTTTATTTCATTGAGACCGTGAGCTTGACATTTGTAATGTATTTTCTATTATTGGATCAATGCTACCATGTTGTTGATGCTATAGATGCATTGAATCACCACTGTCATTCTATTTTGATAGCAACAATATAAAAAATAGAGCACTGTCCAATCAAATAGGGACATCAGTAAAACATTTAATGCATTATTACTTCATCATGATGATAAAAATTTCATTGGCTCAAAGCACATAAAAATTCAAAACAGTAAGATATCTTAATCTTTATGAGCTCAAATTCAAAATAGTAAGTGTATTATTTTATTACTAATGTTCCTATTTGATGTCCATATTTTATTACCAATGTCCCTATTTGATCTAATAGCATCAATATAACAAATAGAGCACCGACCAATCAAATAGGGACATGAGGTGCTCAAACAGTGAGCTCATAAAATAATATATTTAGTCTTAATAAAATCTTATAAAACAATATATATTATGTGAAGTGTTTGATCTCTCTTTATTTATTTATTTGTTGATATTCACTATGTGGTACTCCCCGTTTATGATCATTTCATGAGGAAATGTCTTGATGGCTTGCGAGCTACAAGCTAGGGCATCATGCATTATTTATGAGCTCACTCTTTGAGCACCGGCCAATCAAATAGGGACATGAGGTGCTCAAACAGTGAGCTCATAAACAATGCATGATGCCCTAGTTGTAGGTAGTTATCTCTTCTATAATGATGGAGGAGTGAAAGGAAATGATCAATGAGGTTGCTACTATTAGATCATACACTAATACATTTACTATTTTGAATTTGAGCTTGGGCATCATGCAATGTTATTGTTGTCATTGCATGCTTGCTGCTGTTGTGCACCATATATTGTTATATACACTGTTTATTTCATTGAGACCGTGAGGTTGGCATTTGTAATGTATTTTTTGTTATTGGATCAATGCTACCATGTTGTTGAGGTTTTAGATGCATTGAATCACCACTATCATTCTATTTTGATAGCAATAATATAAAAAATAGAGCACCGACCAATCAAATAGGGACATCAGAAAGACATTTAATGCATTATTACTTCATCATGATGATAAATTTCATTGGCTCAATGCACATAGAATGTGGGTAGATGCATTGAATCACCATTTCCATTGTATTTTGATGAAGAAGAACTATGTTATAAAATTTCAAGGCATGAAATTTTATAACTGTACATATATTTTATGAGTATAACTGTACAACATAAGAGCACCCACATGCCTTGGTTGTTATTGGTCTATGAAAGGTTTTGGTTTGCCTTTCCCAATTGAGATGTCATCCTAAGATTCAAAATAACCAAGGCAATACTAAGTCTTGAACATAAATGCATGATTGTGGATCCTCAAGTAAGAGTTGTGATGCAAATGAAGCACTTATATGAGTTTACCCACATAAGGACAATGGTTTCATTCATCTTTCTTTCAAGTGCTCTTGGGTACTTTCCTTGGCCTCTAGGCTTGGGCATCCTATAGGGGTTGAACCAAAATTACAAAGGCAATAAGGACACATAGAACAATAGGTTTGGGGACTTAGACTTATGTTCAATCTTTAGTAATGGTTTGGGGAACTAATTATTAGATGAGTGATTACAGTACCTTAGTTTTCATTATTAGATGATCTTGTTTAATTTTTTTTCATTTCATGCAAAAATACATGTAAAGAAAAAGAAATTTTTGCATCTAAAGATTACATGCATATATATGAAAAATAAATTGTATATAATATACAAGGAAAATAACTTTCAAAAGAAAATGCAAGAGTACAGGCATACATAAAAGGATGAACATAAATAATAAGGGTGCCAAACATTGCCTGAAGTGATGAATGTTTTACTCGGGTATGAATCTAGTGTGCCCCTATGTGATCCAAAACTTGCAAAGAAAAGAGAGATGGGGGTTAGATAAAAAAATATCTAAGCAATGAATGACATCCTATTACTGATCTTCATCTACAATTATGCATGTGCATAGTCAAGCCATACACTTCTGAAAGAACAACCATGCTACAGGACATGTGCACTCAGAAGAATGTTGCAGAAAGTAAGCCAGTCATGAGAAATCATGACTAAGCAATAGAAGGGGCATACATCATCATCAAATTAGAGGAAAAAAGTATCAAATTTGCATATTAAGGGAGGAGTACATCATGGATTTCAAGTAAACATCATAACATCACAACATGGTTGGCAGCCCCAAGGAGGCCCCATTGCATGCGATGAGTAAGCTACATCAAAACAAAGAGGTACACAAATCTGCATCATCTATACATTAATGCTATGGGATGGAGTATATTTGAATCTGCATTGTAAAGGATAAGTAAGAAAGCTGCATGATGCTAGTGAAATTAACAAAGGTATAGATCTAATGAAGTAATGAAGCTTCCCACATTCTATGTGCTTTGAGCCAATGAAATTTTTATCATCATGATGAAGTAATAATGCATTAAATATCTTACTGATGTCCCTATTTGATTAGATGGTGCTCTATTTGTTATATTGCTTCTATCAAAATAGAATAGTAGTGGTGATTCAATGCATCTACAACCTCAAAAACATGGTAGCATTGATCTAATAACAGAAAATACATTACAAATGCCAAGCTCAAGGTCTCAATGAAATAAATAGTGTATAAAATAATATATGGTGCACAATAGTAGCAAGCATGCAATGACAACAATAACATTCCATGATGCCCGAGGTCAAATTCAAAATAGTAAGTGTATTAATGTATGATCTAATAGTAGCAACCTCATTGATCATTACCTTTGACTCCTCCATCATTATAGAAGAGATAACTACCTACAACTATATTCATAATTCCTCCTTTGAAGTATATATATATTTCACCAGCCAATCAAATAGGGACATGAGGTGCTCAAACAACGAGCTCATAAACAATGCATGATACCCTAGCTTGAAGCCCACAAGCCATCAAGACATTTCCTCATGAAATGATCATAAACAGGGAGTACCACATATTTAATATCAACAACAAAACAAATAAAGAGAGATCAAACACTTCACACAATTCCTTGAAGGTAATATAAATGATGCCCTAGCTCTCAAATCTCGCGGGTCATCAAGCATTCCAAATGAAAAGATGTAAACAATGTCAGTATTAAACAGTGAGCTCATGAACAATGTATGATGCCCTAGCTTGCAGCCCACAAGCCATCAAGATATTTCCTCATGAAATGATCATAAACAGGGAGTACCACATAATGAATATCAACACCAAAACAAATAAAGAGAGATCAAACACTTCACACAATATATGTTGTTTTATAAGATTTTATTAAGACTAAATATATTGTTTTATGAGCTCATTGTTTGAGCACCTCATGTCCCTATTTGATTGGTCAATGCTTTATTTGTTATATTGATGCTATTAGGTCAAATAGGGACATCAGCAATAAAATAGGGACATCAAATAGGGACATCAGTGATAAAATAAGGACATCAGTAATAAAATAATACACTTACTGTTTTGAATTTGAGCTCATAAAAATTAAGATATCCCTATTTTATTACTGATGTCCCTATTTACAACTTTTCATCAAATGACACAAAAATATCAAGAATGGTCCTATATGGTCACTAATAGCCAACTTTCAGAAGAATATGAATCAATGAAAACATACATAAGTGGATGAATATAAATAATGAAGGTACCAAATATTGCCTAAAGTAATGAAGTGTTGACCCAAGGTTCAATCTAGTATGCTCTTGTATGATCCAAAACCTGCAAGGAAGGAAAAGATGGGGTTACATCCAGAGGATCTAAGCAATGCTTGGTGTTAGCACTTGCAAAAATTTATGGCTGTATAAATTATTTCCTGGTCTCTACAATGGTTCTCTATGCCCCTAGTCCTTGAAACCCTAGGTTTTATTCATACTTATAGCCGTTGGAAGGAAAAAACCCTAGTTTGTCTAGGCCCTGATCTAATTCTTCATTACCTTTTTTGGGCCACTTAACTAATTATAAGCATGTGCATGTTATTTTTCCTTAGTTAGTCACTTAGTCTCCCAAAGAAATAAGAATATTCTTAAATATTTAGCTATTACCTTTTGGTCTCCAAGTCTTTGTAAGTTTTCTCGAGATCTAGCGACTTTTGTAACAAATTTTGTAAGAAAAGACTATAGTCACGTGGTCTCTAGATGGAAATTACCTTTGGTCAAGTTGTCTCAGAATGATTTATTGAAATGAAGTGTTTTTCAATGATTATGGGTTTCTTTTGGTCATTGATTCTCTAAATGAATGCACGGTCTTGTTTGATGTTAATCACCAAGTCTCCAAGTTTTTGGGCGGTTAGTGATTTCATTCAGTGACTTAGACTTTGCCTCAGTTGTGCAATCTCTTGACTAGGGTAGTTAAATGTTAAACATTCAGCGACTCTACTAGCGGTTTATGTCTTTTCTTTAGTCACTGAATCCCATGATGGTGGCCCCTTTTATAGAGGTGATCTAGGTGGATCTGATGTTAGATTGTGCTGAGGTGTCTGGTGGTTATTGGTTATAGAGAAGTGAGTTGGATACATTGTCAATGGGGCCCAACTTTCAGATTACTTTTGATCTAACAGCTAGCACATGATCACATGGAATCTTTCCAGGCTATGCGATCATGCAACAACCATCAATTTCAGGAGGCATAGACGTTAAAATCTATTCAGTGATTCAACGACTGAGGGTTGTCTCATAGTCTCTTAATCCAATGGTTAAGTGCCAATCATTCGATGACCTAGCAGACGGTTATGAATCTCTTCAGTTGCTCAATCTCAAAATCAAGCAGTTAAGTCATCTTACATTATGAGATTAAGCGAGGACCGTTGATGGCTACAGGATAGAGTTAAAGATCAACAACCAGTATTTAATCTCAAGATCTGACTTAGAGTTAAGAATTCTTTCCACAACTTGGAGATTTGTCTCAGTCGCATGTTCTCAGGACTTAACCCCAGTTAATAAAAAGGTTATGAGATTCAACGAAACTCTTTGTCGCCAAGTCTCTAGATAGTGCTGGGTTAAGAGGGGTTAACATCATGTTTGGCCTGACAGTTAGTTTCTCAGTTCGGTGATCTGGCGACTGTATAGTCACGTGATCCTCATGTTCCTGACGGTTAAGTTGAAAACCTCCAGTGATTCAGTGACATGGTTAGTCTCATAGTCACTGAATCAAATGATTAAGCTAGAAAATCTATCACGACTTAATGTGAATCATAGGATGAAGTGAGGAAGGAGATCAATGGTGGTCGTGAGATCTTAGAAAGAAAGATAAACAATCAAGAAGTTCCAGCAATTGAGAGACTCTTTGTTAGTCACTAGATCTCTAGGTCAGGTGATCACTGAATGTCTTTAAAAGGTTAATAAAGTTTTCATGACTACGAGATAGACTATAGTCACCAAATCTCATGATGAAATATTATAGTATATATCTACTCAGTTGCGTGATCTCATAAAAAAAAAATTTCTTCCACGACTAGATTAGACTATAGTCACTGGGTTTCCAGATGGAAAAATTTGAAAAGCTCCTATTGTCGCCAGATCGGGGAATGAAGAAAGTCTATTCAACGACTAACAGGATTTTCCTCAGTCGCGTATTCTCCAGATAGAAGGTCAAAGGGTTAGCGACAGTTAGTATCCCTGCGGTCAGGTAATCTCATGATGATGATGCAGTTAGTGATTTTAACTCAAGACTAAGAATTTCTTCAGTTGTGTGATCTCAAGAAAATGTGGCGGTTAAAAGGATAACTGTGAGATTATGAGATTGTAGTCGCTTAGTCTCTAGATGTAACCGCAGTTAGAAGGGATATCTAGCGATCTCGCGACTAGGGAGAAAATGAAACCAGGATTCTTATGCAGTTAAAGTGAGAAGCTCGGGTAAAATGAATAGATCTGACGGTCATGATATAAAGTTGATTCAGATTTGAATGCTGACCGTTGATACGCTGACTGGAACCATAATATAGTCATTTCTTCTAGATTCAAATATTTTAAGGGTTTCTCAGTGACTAAGGACTAGTTTTTAATGCTTGGGCATCTGGATCTGGTAGATATGATTTCGTCAACTATTGCAAAGTGGTATAGAAATTCTGATAATTGATTGCAGAAGGTTTGTACCGTGAAAGGGTTGCTTGAGGCATGTTCCAAGTGGAAAATAAAATTGATGAACTTGGTAAATTCATGATCATCAGTACACAAGTCAGAAGAATTGTCATCAAGGAAGATCATTCTAGGATCTGTTTGCTCCAAGTTGCTTGGTTTTCCCTCCAATGAATTAAATTCTGGTTGAATCTGATTGGTTTGGTGGTTGAAACCTTTACCCTAGTCATCTGTAGCTTGTTGCATCTTGATTTTTGGGATTCCAAGATGACTAGTGGTATATATTGTAGAAGTTTTTATTTTTGTTGGGTTGATGTTGTGTTGAAAATCAATGTAAAAGACTGAACAAGGAGAGCTTGGATTTTGGGTTTGTTTCCTAGCATTTTGTTGTCTTGGTAGTGTATAGATTCTACAGATTTTAGTGAGAATACACTTGAATTCCAATCTCATATTTATGTTTGTCTTCTTGTTTTGATCTTGGGCTCATATATGTTAATGTCACAAAGTGAGTTAGGATATGGTAAACAAAGAGTATTGTGGAATTATCTTTGAGTTTCTAACAATGTTAGGATTAAAGTCTTTAAGGTGATTTCAGTGAGTTCATGGTTAGATAGGAATTTGATGATCAGGTTTGGGAGTGAGAGGGATAATAGGCAAAGCACTTATTCTGAGTTCAAGAGTGTTTGAGTTAAAAATTTTAGTTGATATATGTTATTGAGTGACTCTATGCCCTAGGTTAAGGCACTGATCCATTCTCTAGAAGTAGTCCATCATCATCAATCACACATTTAAATGATAAAATCTTTAAAACCAATTTGTAAAGGATATAGTTGTATAATATTTTTGACTCCTTTGAAGAAGTGAGTCAAAGGTACACCTGCCTGAGCATCTAGGCTCAAAGTGTAGGAGGATCCTTGTTGATCCTTGTTAATTGGCCCTTTTCCTTGCAGACTTCAGAGTGGTGATAGAGTCAGTGACATTAATTTGTCAGTCATAGTGTAAACCTACAAGTAGAAAGAGAAGGGGAACCAACAAAATGGTGACTCTACTGGGTAGAGTCTAGAGAATAAAGTTATTAAGTGGATTCTTGTTTTTTCCTATTGTATTCAATTGTTGTCTTTAAGATCTTCACGGATTTCCCACTTTGGTGGGTGGTGACTCAAAAGGATTAGAACTAGTGTTATAGACTATAGATCATGGAAAAAAGAAGGAATACTAGGTCCTTTGTCAAGAAAAATCTAGAGGTTACTCTGGAATAGTTACCTAGACGGGAAAAGAAGATTTGGATCAGACAAGATGGAGAGTCTACTAGTGCTCCCATGAGAGAACAAAGAAATACTAGAAATAGAGCGCCACATGCATCCTCTAATGAGGAAGATTCACAATACAAAAGTTCTAAATTAGATAGTGACCACTCTGAAGACAAATTTTATGATACCCCAGAGGCAGTATTTCAAGATAAAGGTTCATTACTTGTAGGTCAGGATGTACAAGCCAGAGAGCAGGGTTTTGGACCAGATTTAGATCTTGATGAGGATATGTTCAGAAGGCAACCCATGAGACCAAGATAGGTCCATTTCTCATATCAAAGTCTCATTGATATGGATGTTTCATCAAGTTCTAATGACATCATCATAGACCTAGATGACTTGAGTGCACTAAGGTTACAGTTGGCAGAGCAAGATCCCATACACAAGAGGTTACAAAAAGAGAGAGAAGCTGAGAAAGTGAATGCTCTGATTGAAAGAGAATCTCTTCTTAGAAAGATTAATGAGTTGAAGGAGAGAAACAAGATGCTTGCCTCTGCTCCCAAGACTTTGCAACATGATGTATTTGGTGATCTTGATGCTTTGAGAAGTGAGAAAGAACACTTGCTACAAGACAATGAGTTTGATAAAGAGGGCCCTATGATCAAACAGGTTCAAAGTTATACTTCCCTCCCTAAATATAAAGATGCGCATGAGATCACTAAGCCTGTTGTTGTTGTTGGTGAAAAAGGAAAGCAAAATATGGTGGGATACCAAACAAGAAAACCATTGACAATACCAAAGGTCCCACCACCCATTTCAAATAAGGATACAGAGATGGAGAGAAGAAGAAAGGAGGATGAAGAGCTAGCAAGAGAATTAGAGAAGGCTGAAATTGAAGCCTCCATTGCAAAAAAAAGAAGAAAGACCCAGTTCTTGAAGGCTTCATCTACAAATGCTCTGGCCCATCTACTACTAAAATAGGTATGCCATCCATAACTACTACTGTTCCACTTAGTAATGCTACTACTAGTAATCTAATTCCTACCACATCTACCAAATTAGTTGTTAACCCTAATAAATAGTCAAATATACAAATGGGTGGGAATGTAGATAAAAACATTGATCCTAAGGGGGACACTAGTTCAAGTTTTCAAAGAAGACCTATGCAATTAGAAGGCTATAGGAAAATTAGTTTTGAGGGAATACCTGGCTACCCAAATGCTTTTCCAACTGATATAAGGGATAAGGTACCTAAGTTTTCTGGTAACAATGCCATTAGTTGTGAGGAACATCTTAGGTTATTTGTTGATATGCTAAATGATTATGAGATAGAACATGAGGATGTAGTCATGAAATTATTTGTTCAATCTTTGGTGGAGGATGCTAGAGATTGGTTTAAGAGACTCCCTAACCGATGTATTGATACTTGGGATTCTTTTGAAAAGTGTTTCAAAGAACAGTATGGTGATAGGCCTAATGCTAGTTTCATGTTGAATGAGTTCAACACTATAAGGAAAAATCATAATGAATTTGCAGTTGAGTTCAATATGAGATTTCAAAAGGGTATGCAAAAGCTATTTCAATTCATAAGGCTAGATGATAATGTTTGCTTGACCACATACTTCAATGCCTTTGATGGAAAAATGGGGTATTTGTTGAGGGACAAGGAACCAAGAACTCTTAGAGATGCTTTTAAGATTTCTATCAATATTGAAAATAATATGAAAATATCAGGAAGATTGGGTGGGAAAAGAGATGATCCAAAGTTGTTTGGAGACAAGAAGTATAAACGGGATAATGAAAAAAATGTTGGAAACAAGAAACAAGAGGAAGATAAATTGGATAAGGTGTTGAATGCATTGAAGGATTTAAAAGCACTTTCTAATAGAATTAATAATGCTCCTGCCAATGAAAAGCCTCAATTCAACAACCATTTTAATAGGCAGAATAGACTACAGAATTATCCCTACAACACCCAATGGAAGGATGGAAAGCCTACAGTTCCTACTACAAGAGGAAATAATGATAAAATTATGCCTGATCCTTTGCAAAAATCCTATGTAAATTTCATAGAGGATACACCATGGTGTATAGCATGGCAATCCTCTCATTCTGCAGAGCATTGTGTGGTTGCACAATCCATGTCAGCATATCAAGATGATAACAATGAGGAGTTAGATCAAGAAGAAAATCATGATGACATTGGATGCAACATGGCAACTTCATATTTAGGATATGAAGATGATTCTGATATTGATGAAGAAGCAGATGTGTGTTTGAAAAGACACAATAGGGAACTTTTTCATTAGGAGGTTTTTTCTGATAATGATGATGTTGATAGAAAGATATGTAACATGAATTCCTCCTCAGAAATAGTGAGTTTGAGAAGACCTTCAAAGGAAGAAATGGATAGAATTACTACAAAAATGATAGCCCAAGTGCAAACTAGAGGCATGGTGGCAAGGGATACAAATGGGAAAGCTGCAGGAATGTTTATGAAGAACACCAACTCCGGGGAACCCAGTGAAAATAGATCAAAGGATGATCATTTAGTAAGGTTCAAAAATGTGAAAGGTAAGAAGTGGGAACCTAAGGGAGTTGGAGCTGAGAAGATTCCTACTGTTCAAGACAAAAATCATCAAAGTGAAATGGGAAAGCCAATTAACAAAATGGCTAAAGTTGGAAAGGTAAAGGTCACCAGTACAACCAATATATCAGATAAACAAAAGGACACTAAAGCAATGCAGATTGAGATTCCTCCCTCTGCTCCTGTTGATATGTTGGTTGTACTATCTCAAATAACTATTAAGGTTCCTTTGTCAGAATTGTTGAGGATCCATGAACATAAGGATAGGGCTATTGCATGGGTAGATAATGTCCATGATAATGATGTTGCATGTAATGAACCTTAGGATAAAGTTTTGAAAGAAGTGGAGGTCCAAGGATTGGTATCTCACATACCACCTATATACTTGGATAATTCTATCAATGCTAGGCTTGAAAACATAAACCCATTCTTTTTTAGTATCATTGTGAATGGGATGAAATTAAGAAATTGTATGATTGATTCAGGTGCTTCCAATACTGTCATGCCTTTCAAAATTATTGAAAAGTTAGGTCTCAAAGTTGATACAAATCAAGGTAGATGTTGTGCAATGGATCAAAGGGAAGTACCAGTCATTGGGACTATAAATGCAATGCCATACAGATTGGCAGCCTATCCAGAGAAGGAATTGACTATGAGTGTCTTGGTAGTGGACATTCCACCTCATTATGGTATGCTATTATCTAGGAAATGGAGTGCTACCATGGGTGGGTGTTTGCAGTGTGATCTTTCTTCTACAACTTTCAAGATTAATGATCAGTTTATTAGGATTGAAAGAGAACCAAGGGTAACTTATATGATTGAAAAGAATATTGATAATGAGGTTACTTTCTTTTTAGATATTGATGGCAATGCTTTCAGAGCTGAGGTCACTATACTTGAAAAGGAGCCTATATTGCCATGTATTGCTGAAGAGATAGGTTCTAGGTCTATGAAAGGTGATTTGTGGGTGATGTACTTTGATGGTGCTAGCTACAAAGATGGAGCAGGAGTAGGTATTCTACTCATTTCCCTTGATGTAAATACCTACAAATTCTCTTTCACATTGAATTTCTTTTGTACCAATAATATAGTAAAATATGAAGCATTGTTGTTAGGACTAAGATTGGCACAAAAGCATGGAATTAAATGTATAAAGGTTGTTGGGGATTCTAAATTAGTGGTGTCCTAAATAAGATCAGTATATGCTTCCAAGAATAAAAGGCTAAAATAGTAGAGAAATGTTGTATGGGATTTGATTGAGTGTTTTGATGCCTTCAATATTGAGTGGAAGGATAGAAGTAATAATAAGATGGCTGATTTGTTAGCCAATATAGCAATTAATCCTGGTGATATTACTTTTGCTGGCCTCTCTAAGGTTGAAATTCAAACTAGGCCTAGTATACCAAATAATGTTGAGAATTGGCAAGTTTTTGAAGATGACCATGATATCTTGAGATTTATGAATTGTGAAGACCAATATCATGGTCAGGAGTTAGATTGTTCAGCCTTGGTTGAGATTACAGAAGGAAAAGAAGTTGTCCTTGGTAATGAGGTCCTGTAACTTAAAACTAACAAGGTTCCTAAGGGACTTGTTGTTCTATAAATTGTATTTGATAACCAAGACAGAGTTCAAAAATATATTAAAAGGGAAGATCATATGAATTTGGAAGAGATAAATCTTGGAACACAAGAAGCACCTAAGAAGGTTTACATTGGTAGAGAAATGTCTCACAAGGTAAGGAAGTGCTTGATTGAGCTATTAAGAAAATTCAAGCATGCCTTTGCATGGTCATATGATGACCTAAAGGTTTATAGAGAAGACTTGTTCCAGCATGTTATTCCTTTGAAGGAACATGCTAAACCCTTTAGGCAAAAAAAAAGGCCTATAAATCCTACTTTGGCACCTAAAATGCAGGAAGAATTAATGAAGCTAAGAGATGCTGGAATTATCAAGCCCATTAGGCATTCTTCTTGGGTATCAAATTTGGTCCCTGTTAGGAAGAAGAATGGAGATATCAGACTTTGTGTGGATTTCATAAATTTGAACATCAACTCATTAAAGGATAACTATTGTTTGCCTAATATGGAGGCTATGCTGCAAAGAGTGACCGGATCTAAATTAATGTCTATGATGGATGGTTTCTCTAGTTATAATCAAGTAATTGTAAAAGAATCAGAACAATTTAAGACATCTTTTACTACACCTTGGGGGACATATGTTTATGTGAGAATGCCTTTTGGTCTCACAAATGCTAGTGCAACTTTTCAAAGGGCGATGGATGTTGCCTTTTCAGATTTCATAGATGATTTTCTTGTTGTCTATCAAGATGATTTAACTGCCTATTCCAAGAAGGAAGAAGACCATTGTACTCATCTAGAAAAAATATTTGTGAGGGCTTTGGAATATGGCATTTCATTAAATCCAAGGAAATGTGCATTTGGTGTGACTGAGGGTAAGTTGCTTGGCCACTTGGTTGGAAAGAAAGGAGTTAGAATTGATCCTGAGAGGGTGGCAGCCATTGATAAGATTCAAAGACCAAAGAATATTAAAGGAATTCAGTCTTTCTTTGGTCAAGTGAATTTCTTGAGAAGATTTGTTACAAACTTTGTTGAAGTCATTAGGCCAATATCCAAGATGTTGAAGAAAGGATCTGAGATCAAGTGGGAAGGTGAGCCTGATGAAGCTTTTAAGAATATCAAGTGGGCTATCAAAGATGCACCTGTGCTTAAGGCACCTAATTATAGTATCCCAATGCATATCTTTTCCTTTGCATCTTTTCATACTATTGCTGCAGTTTTGTTGCAGAAGAATAATGAAGGCTATGAGCAACCTATTGCATTTTTTAGTAAATCTTTGCAGGCTACTGAATTGAAATATGATATCAATGAAAAATAGGCATATGCACTGGTGAAGGCTGTAAAGGCTTTTAGATGCTATCTGATGGAAGCAATTGTGATTGCTTTTGTACCAAGTGCAGCGGTCAAACACTAGTACATTTTGGCAAATATGTGACTACATGACTAAACCTTTTAGTCACATGACCAAAATTGATCATATTCTACTAATATTTTGTACTTCACAAATATAAATGACTAAATACGTGAGTAATTTGATCATAAGGTAAAATCACAAGTGCAAAAAAATAAAAATGACTAAATAGATGATCAAATAACTGACTAATTAAATGATTAAACAATTAGTCACTCATAATTAATTACCCAAACAAAATTTACTAAATAAATGATTAAATTAATGACTACATAATTAGTCACCTAAACAAAATGACTAAACGAATGATTATACCTCATTTATAATTATAACATTTGAATATAATATCATAGACTTGGAAATTCCAATTTACAAATAATTCTTTCTTGTCAATAGGCTTATTGCGCAAGAAATCTTATATGTACAACTAGTTTTTATTAGTTACATATTGGTTTTAAGTTTAGTTTGTATATATAGCAGCGCGTGTAATTTCCTTAGTAATCGGCTCTCTATTTAATAATAATAATGATATGGGTACTAGATTCTCTTGAATCCCTAATTGAATTATAAAAAAACTTCATAACTAAATGTACACACGACAAATAAGAGCCATGGTAAATTCAAACCAATATGCAATCACTCTAGAGAAATAGTAAACTCTAACATCCTCTTCAAACAATAACTTTTTTTTAAACTAATATCATTCATAACAAATTCAACTTATAATTGTTGAACAACAACATAATAGGCATTTTAAATCATGGGTAGACGAAGTGATGCATCTTCTTGTGTACATAAAAGACCGATGTGAATGTATCTTGATACTTACATCCCCTCAATACTCTCAAATATATCTTTGTTAATTATATCAATATATTTCCTTTGCTATAATATTTCTATACCTAAAAAAAATATGCATACACTTTCATATTAAAAATAGTAGTTTTTTTATTAAATTAATAAAATATGAATATATATTAAAACTATATAAAAAAAAGTTATAGGAAAATATAAAATAGTTTCAATATATAAAATGGTATCTAATTACATATGGTAACTAATTATAAATTGCAAGCACTACCTAATAATATAATAATACATGATAAAAATAAAATATATGACATACTTTATCTTACCCTACTAATCGACTTCAATATCTGCAAAAATTTTCATTTGAGCGGGAAGAGGAAGGGCATCACACAAAGGGCATCACTTCGCGCGCAGAAGGCATGCATTTTGGGTAGGAGAGCGGGAAGAAATCACAAGAAAAGAAGAAGATTTTGTAATAAAACCTAAAATTCCTATCTCAAATTCCTTTCGCTGCTTTAAGGTTTTTTTCACAAGCTTCAATATCTTCCATCCATCCAGGGTTTTAACTGGTTTTCCCTTAAGAAAAACATCTACACAGAGAATTTTTTGTTGAAGGATCAATTCTGGACGCAAGAGAACCCTGCATTGAAGGTATGTTCAATGAATAGTGTGTATGTTTTTGTATTTATGCACTATAATCGTATAATGCATGTTGGGTCTTTTTTTATGTTAGAAGTTTTATGTTAGAAATGTTCAAAAAGGATATGTGCAACCTTCTTTCCACAATCATACCCAGCCATTGATCCAATCAAATAGTCTTCATGATGCATTCCTTTAACTCTGCAATTGCCTGGTTGTGGTCATAAGGTTTAGAATTGAGATTCAGAATGACTATAGAATTGAGATTCAAAATGACTAAGTGTAGGGTATGTACAGTGGCATTAGAGGATTTTAACTTAGAGGTGCAGATGAACTAATTCCACTGTCTGGTTGGATGCTAATTGGCTGAGGAGAGCAGTTTAAGGGCTTCATCACTAGCATCACTAGTAAGGTGGCACCTTCTTTTATATATTATTTTTATTAATATATAAAAATAGTAATATCATTTAATCTTTTCTGAATCCAATTTTACGGTACCAAGACAACCCCTATTTGATTATTGTCTTCAAATAGCCTTAAATTTCAAGTATGAACTCTGAACACGTTGAACAATATAGGTTGACTTTGTCAATTTAGATGAGTTTTCAATGTGGACTAAGAACTAGTAGAGATTGTCAAGGCAATATGGGTATAGCATGTCTATTTAATATAGATTTCTATCATTCAGGACTGCTCTTGAATGACTTACTTTTTTTTCTTTTACCTTTTTTCCTATCAGAATTGGCTAATGCTTGTTGTAAATCATTTCTCAGTGCATGTTACACATTGTTTTCCAGCTATTTTGTAGTTACATTCTTCTTCTTCTTCTTGCATTACACAATAGAAAGGCTATGCTTTTTGTTCCTGATTAATGAGTGTTTCCATAGAATACTTGTCTCTTCTTGTAATACTCTCCTCACCCAGATTGGGTCATAGCATTTAGGACATAACTATTTATCAATTTCTTGATTGCTACTTTTATTCTATGACATAAAGCTTGTTGATCTCCAGTACCTGATTATATTACTAAGTGCACCTAATTTTAGAGGTCTAGCATTGCAATCAAAATATTAGTAGTAGGCAATTACCACCAATGATAGCTAAATGTCTCGGTAATTTTCCATGACCTTCTATCATGAAGTTCATTGATTTTTTACCTTAGTTGTTTGAATTAGAATCTGGACATCTGTATGTTATGGGGCAACTAATGGAATTGGAAGTAGTACATCTTGAAATGCCCATAGTCATAGTCTTTGTCATGCATTGCATGGTGTCATAGTCTACTTTATGTGATGAGTTAATGGAAGAAATCTCTGGCAAGACAGTTCCCTTTCATACAACATATTATGTGTATCATCATATTCCAATCCCATTTGGTCATTCCCAATTTTTGAAGAAGTTATCATAGTATTAATCTTTAATTTTTTCTGAATCAGGGATATTAATGTTAAATTTTTCTACTTTACAAACAAGCTTAAATTTTGTTTTCTCCTTTAATTGGACCAAAACAGCACTGTTGTGAGACTCTATCTTGCTCATATCAGATATGTTGGATTTTATCTGTAGACAATATGATGCAGAGAATCATCATTGGAACAACCAAAACACTTCATCTCTTCAAATGGAGGCAAAACACTTAACAAATCCTTCATTAGGTCTTAACGTGGGGTTGAGGCATCTAATGCCTATTAGCAAGGTCACTCTCAAACAATCACTCTTACTCCATAAACACATTAACCAATTCCAAAACATAAGTTCTTCAAGGTAGAAACTAACTCAATAGTTCATCTTACCACCTTTTGTCCTTGTTGATTCTTCACCATTCCTTACCATAGTCTTGTCCATTCACCTAATGTCCTTTTGTACTCTTAGGCCCTTTATCTATCAAGTCTCTATCCATCATAACATTCCTCAACACGGTTCTGTCTTGCACATTCTCTTGTCACAAATACATTTCACATTTGTTCACTTAATTAACACTGTCCAACATTAGTGAATCCATACTATTTGGACCATTCAAGAAGATATCTAAACACTTCACACAAATAGACAAGTATTGTCCATTAACCTTGATAACATGCAATTCATCTTTACTATTTTGAAAACATGCACTATAACTTCTCATTGTCCCTGCAGACTTTTCCTTAACCTAGGGTTTCTACCACCTTCACACACCTTAATAAACCTCAAACAAAATGTTATCAAAGTTCTCAAACTCACATCTCATCAATTGTTACCAAAACCCCACTTTAAAAAAATAAATCTCAAAACTGCCACCTTGCTGCCCTCTAGATAGACCTTGGGACAGTCAAAATAACTTTTGGAAGAAACAATATTTTAAAGATCCATATGGTGACGTTGTCCTAAATTAGGTTCTTAACAACATACAAAAATTTGGGAAAGATCCATCGGTGGGTTTATGAGATATGACTCCCGTAACAGCACCCAATTTTCTGTGACTGTTCTGTCTTCAACACAAGAAATTTTCTGCAACAATCCACTATGGCTCGACTGTTCTCTTAACATACTAAACCAAATCAAATAAAAATTGATGCATTGGAAAGCTTATGGAATCTAGTTTCTAATGAATCTAGAATAGTCATTTTTCATTGGGTGATTCAATAGAAACTTAAACCATTCTCGCACAGCTCCATTAATGAGGGTTTCAGAAAGTTTTGATAAATCCTCTAAGATCTCTGCTCACACTTCATGGCCAAAGCTCCAAATGAATTGAAAACATTCATAAGACATCTAAAAAACATTTCAAAGCAAGAAACTAAGACATGCAATGCATTTATTCACTGTTACATGCTTACAACAGCAACTGTCATGACAGAAAACCAGAAAAATCAAATGAAACTTGCAATAAAGCATTTGTAATCACCAAAATCTTATTTCCAAGTCATGCAATATATAAAAATCTCATTCATCCTTCAATTCTTGATTACATTCATGCCAAAAATGGCATTAAAACTTCTGCACTTAACTGTATACAGTCAGAGGTGCTTAGGATTTTGCAATAAAATGCACCCTCTGATCTTCTGATCTCTAAAACCTATCCTCCTCTATGCTTTGCACGACCCAAAACAAGGACTAAATACACATTTCATGACAGTTACATTTGACTCTTTGTCTTCCCTCTCTCGTTGCATCTTTTGCATGCAACTTTTCCAATTCTCAAAACAGCAACATTACATCTTTTCTTGCTTTTTTTCACATTTTTGACCTTGTGACCACTTCCCAAGGTAAATGCACCTCAAAATAAATTCAAATGGTTTATTTAATGACAATTACATAATCTCTACCCTTTTGAGGGTCATTTGACAACTTTACAACATTAAGACCTCTCAGGACCTAAATAGGACATATCAACAATAATGGCTTCCAGAGCCTTACAACTTAATACAATTGAATACAAACAATTGACTTAACCATATTACATTGAAAATGGGATTAAAATATTGATCTTTGAACCCCTGCTCTTCCTGATCTTGCATGCACCTGCATCATACTGCCTGGCTTGAAAAATTTCCAAGTCCCTTGGAAATGTGGATTTTTAGTGACCTGCAACTTCTTCTTCTTTGTCTTTACATCTTTGCCTCTTGTCTTATTTCTAGTACCTCTGCTATTTCAAATCTTCAATCAATCTTAGTTTGACTCCTCATAATGGAGTTCATCCTGGCTCAAGGTGCTGCTACCAATCATAAGTCCACCCTTCAGTGCTGCTTCACAACTCACCAACAACTCTGTCCCTCACTTGGGAGTCCCTCTTGCCTCTCTCCCCAAGACTTTTGGTGACACACAAAGGACCATCCATTTCACCCAACAGCAGATCTTGGAAGATGCCTCACCTTCTTTGTGCCATGCACCTTCTACCCAGCTTCATCCCTATTGGAGAATGGTCATGACAGACCTCTCATGTCTTCCCACACAAAATGAACACCAACATGCAGCTTGATGGACATGCACCTGCAACCACAACTCTATCAGCAAGAATCAAATAAACAAACTTTCATGGTCCAGGTCCTGGTGTGAGTTTCTACCTCTCACACACTCAGGAGCTTCTAGCTCTGATACCACTTGATGCAGAGAATCATCATTGGAACAACCAAAACACTTCATCTCTTCAAATGGAGGCAAAACACTTAACAAATCCTTCATTAGGTCTTAACGTGGGGTTGAGGCATCTAATGCCTATTAGCAAGGTCACTCTCAAACAATCACTCTTACTCCATAAACGCATTAACCAATTCCAAAACATAAGTTCTTCAAGGCAGAAACTGACTCAATAGTTCATCTTACCACCTTTTGTCCTTGTTGATTCTTCACCATTCCTTACCATAGTCTTGTCCATTCACCTAATGTCCTTTTGTACTCTTAGGCCCTTTATCTATCAAGTCTTTGTCCATCATAACATTCCTCAACACAGTTATGTCCTGCACATTCTCTTGTCACAAATACATTTCACATTTGTTCACTTAATTAACATTGTCCAAAATTAGTGAATCCATACTATTTGGACCATTCAAGAAGATATCTAAACACTTCACACAAATAGACAAGTATTGTCCATTAACCTTGATAACATGCAATTCATCTTTACTATTTTGAAAACATGCACTATAACTTCTCATTGTCCCTGCAGACTTTTCCTTAACCTAGGGTTTCTACCACCTTCACACACATTAATAAACCTCAAACAAAATTTTATCAAAGTTCTCAAACTCACATCTCATCAATTGTTACCAAAACCCCACTTAAAAAAAATAAATCTCAAAACTGCCACCTTGCTGCCCTCTAGATAGACCTTGGTACAGTCAAAATAACTTTTGGAAGAAACAATATTTTAAAGATCCATATGGTGAAATTGTCCTAAATTAGGTTCTTAACAACATACAAAAATTTGGGAAAGATCCAACGGTGGGTTTATGAGATATGATCCCTGTAACAGCGCCCAATTTTCTGTGACTGTTCTGTCTTCAACACAAGAAATTTTCTGCAACAGTCCACTATGGCTCGATTGTTCTCTTAACATACTAAAATAAATCAAATAAAAATTGATGCATTGGAAAGCTTATGGAATTTAGTTTCTAATGAATCTAGAATAGTCATTTTTCATTGGGTGATTCAATAGAAACTTAAACCATTCTCGTACAGCTCCATTAATGAGGGTTTCAGATAGTTTTGATAAATCCTCTAAGATCTCTGTTCACACTTCATGGCCAAAGCTCCAAATGAATTGAAAACATTCATAATACATCTAAACAACATTTCAAAGCAAGAAACTAAGACATGCAATGCATTTATTCACTGTTACATGCTTACAACAGCAACTGTCATGACAGAAAACCAGAAAAATCAAATGAAACTTGCAACAAAGCATTTGTAATCACCAAAATCTTATTTCCAAGTCATGAAATATATAAAAATATCATTCATCCTTCAAGTCTTGATTACATTCATGCCAAAAATGGCATTAAAACTTCTGCACTTAACTGTATACAGTCAGAGGTGCTTAGGATTTTGCAATAAAATGCACCCTCTGATCTTCTGATCTCTAAAACCTATCCTCCTCTATGCTTTGCACGACCCAAAACAAGGACTAAATACACATTTCATGACAGTTACATTTGACTTTTTGTCTTCCCTCTCTCGTTGCATCTTTTGCATGCAACTTTTCCAATTCTCAAAATAGCAACATTACATCTTTTCTTGCTTTTTTTCACATTTTTTACCTTGTGATCACTTCCTAAGGTAAATGCACCTCAAAATACATTCAAATGGTTTATTTAATGACAATTACATAATCTCTACCCTTTTGAGGGTCATTTGACAACTTTACAACATTAAGACCTCTCAGGACCTAAATAGGACATATCAACAATAATGGCTTCCAGAGCCTTACAACTTAATACAATTGAATACAAACAATTGACTTAACCATATTACATTGAAAATGGGATTAAAATATTGATCTTTGAACCCCTGTTCTTCCTGATCTTGCATGCACTTGCATCACAATATATAGCTCGGATGATACAACCAACAAAATTTTCAATATCTTCCAGAAGTTGAGAAACAAGACATATGATTCATTTTGAGCAGACAGATTCTCTTAAAGTTAAAAAGACTAGATTCATTGATAAATTTGCCAAACTTTGGGGACATTCTCATCAATAGTTCTCTAAATTCCTTTCAGATTCTTAATGGTCTGTTTTTATGTATATTTGTGAGTATCATTTTAGTTAGATCCCTTGTTTGATAACATGCAGTACAACCCGTGAAGATGACCATTACTGGAGAGCAATTTCCAACAATTGTACTCTCCGTTGCACTATGAACAAATCTAAACTGGTAGTTTATTATTGCTCCATTACTTTCATGCAAATGGACCACTAAAAGTAGGTGTAAACATGATTTCATTGGAAAATAAGTGGAGAACCAGGCTTCATGCTAGCTACGAACTCGAGTTAAGCACTATGGGAAAGGAAATACAATATCTGTTGAAGGATTGTGCTCACTATAGCCTAAAAGCGCTTGATTACAAGTATAGATTAAGAGTACTTTATGAATAAATTATCCCACAGTAAATTGGACCTAAATAACAAGTGTTATTAAAACTTCAGATTATGTACTCATTTATTGTAATTTAACTGCATAGTTTTTAGTCAGTCTTCATCTCAAAGAAGTGAACCATTAGAATTTCTGAAAAAGTAACCCATCCCAATACCAAACACACTTTCTTTACTTCCATTAAGTATTGTGCCTTATGAATCATTCATCATATAAGTCCTTGGTTATGTTTCCTTACTGTATCAAAAAATGTGATAGTTTAACAAAATACCAATAAAAAAACTTCTCTCTCATCTCATAGAATGCATAGAAGATGACTCAAATCAACAAGGTCTTGATGACAAAGTAGGAATAATGAATGACCTGTTTTGTATATCAATTTATGTCAGCAGATCAACAATATTACAGATTTGTTATTTAATATTTTGTGTAGATCAGCAATATTATAGATTTTCTATTTAGTAATTTGTGTTTATTTGACACTATAAATAAGAACACTTACTTTTAGTGACATCAAAAGTAAACATCAGCTATGGTCTATAGCAATGATTCCATTAATATAGCATTATAGAGAATCTGAATATATGTACAAATCCAGAGGCCAAACTTAGTCAGTTTTGTACAATGAAGGCTATTTGAGCGAAAAACTAATCATTGGTGCCAAAGTTTGCCTTATTCCACTGAATTAAACAAGGTACACAGGTGGGAACTTTTGGTACTCTCCTTCCATGGATATAGCACAGAGTCATAACATTTGGAAGGTAAAGCTTGTAGCCTTTTGTGTCTTACTTGAAACTCAGGCTTTCCTCCGTGCCCTCTATCATTGCCTTTAGTAATAATCAGAGGAGGATTATTTTGACCAAACAAGGACAGCCATTTACTCTTCTCTGTGATCCCAACAACACAGGAATGTAATCATTCCAGTATAAAGAAAATTATCTGTAAGCTATTGGTTGATGGAAACTACATATAGATACAAGCTACACATCATATGGCCTTAAAGAAGAGCTGCAGCACTATTCTTTGTGGTGAGGTTAAAGGAATTAGAGGACTGTGGTGGAAGAGACTGAAAAAGTGTATTGTCTAGCTGTTTAGAATTCATGGCCTTGCATGAATGAATTGCGTCGATAAAACTATATTCTGATTAATGGAAACATCTAGATCATCAGAAGCAAATTTCAAATAGTCATGCAAGCCAACCTCCTGTTATGCACCTGGATCATCTTCCATCAAGAACATATCCATAGAAGGAATTACCCAGGCACTAGATGCAACTAGCTTGAAGCAAACAATGATAGTTGGTACTTCTAGAACATAAGAAGCAGGCCATGTGAAACAAAAGTTGAAGGGGGGTATTGTGCTCCCATCAGGGAAGGGGGGTATTGTGCTCCCTGAAATTCTGAAGCCTATTGATCTTGATTTGCCTAGAAAGAAAGTGCCAGAAGCTTCCTCCAGTGAAAAGAAATTTACTGAGGTTGATTCAAAATCTGGGTAACTATCTTGATTTTGATTTCTTTTGAGTATGATGTGATATGCTCTTCTTATATAATTGAAATTGACAAAATTTCAATAACAGTTTCCTTTATAAGCTATGTGACCTGTCGAGTCTGTTCCTTTATCTTGAGGGAAAGGACAATAGTTGCTCACAAAGATGCAAAAGGTAATTGATCTGTACTGTCAGAAGTAGTTTCTTCCACTTGATTCTTTTTTTCATAGACTAGATTTATCGTGCATGTTCAAAATTGTATTTTAGCTTTTACCATAAGCTAGATGGAAATGTCTTGAAGGTTGACCATACATGCTTTTGAGTAAACCATAAGGATCTGTATTGATCATAGGTTCTTTTTGCCCCAGGCAGAATCAAATGCGAAGATATATTTGATTGAGTTTTATGCTATATATATTATCACATGCAATAAAAGCAATGTTTTGGAAGAAAAACAATAATAATCAGAGGATTATTTTGAAAGTCTCCTGTGGAGAAAGTGATGTGGGGTCATCTCCGCATATTCCAGGTATCAAAAACTTGTTTGTTGTAGATTTACTGATGTTGAATCATTATTGCACATATCTATGATCCATCTCCAAGTCTTATAAGCAACAAGAAATTGAAAGACTGGAACTATTTATCCAATTTTTCTCTAGAATTAGTAGCATCAACACCTCATCCTTTGACCAATAAACATGAAAAGAGTATAAAAGAAATTATGAAAAAGCTACTGATAAAGTTGGCATGGTTGACTCTGATGCTAGTTAGTTGATATGTACTGACCAAAGTAGTGACTATTGTTTGACCAGAAATTAGTCTATTTTGATCAGATTTTGCAGCTGTTCAAACCGAATTCCATTTTCACTGTTTCTTGTAGCTAAGTACACACTCATCTTTTCCAAGAGGACTTAATTGTTCATTAGGCTGGGATTTTAATGTCACTTAAGCCAGTTCAAAACTCTTTAATACGCAGCAAAGTTGGCTTTGAACAAATCTCATCTCTAAAATGCAGTTATTTCCAATTTGGTGCAGGATCCCATCTTTCTTCTCTTTATGTGTGGTCTACAAAGTAAACGTTCCCACTCCTTCAATAAAAATCTGTGGTAACCTTATTTTGGTCTGTAAAATGCTATTATTATCATAAATGAATGAACACCCACATATCTACACTAGCCTGTGTTTCCAGGACCTTTAGAAACTAAACGAAGTCTATTAAAAATTCTTGAAGAGACCTCAATTCACAATACATTTAACCTTTAACAAACAATATCACTTTTTGAACTCTTAACACAGTTTGAAAGGACAGGCCCAATAATGCGTGGCTTTTATACCTTGTTAGAAAGCTTGGAAGGGAGAAAAATTACATTGCGACCACTAGATAATTGACAAAATGGACCAATAGGATACAAAACAAAGTGTTGATGAAAAATAAGTGATACAGATCTGGGAGCATGAAATTCATATTTATTATTTCTTACAAGATGAATATCTCAACTACATCTTCTCAAAATTAGTGTACATTCTTTTCATTCTATTAGTAGAACCTGTTGGAATGTGTTCAACGTCACACCTCAGGACTTGTGACATGGAATAATAGCCTTCTATGAGATCCTTAACTAGCCTTTGGAAGGCTAGCTACCATGGGATTTCAGTCACAACTTTTCAATTGCCCAGGAGCCATGTTGTCTTGCACTTGCTACCTTAACGGTTGTACATTTTTAGATCAAGATTCAAGTTTTGGCATTCCTCTTTGTAGAGGAGCTTGATACAGGAACTCTATTGATTTCTTTTTTTATTGTTATAATCATGGTTGAATTGATTTTTCTTGAAAGAATAAAATGTGGCATCTTCTCTATGAAATTAGAGGAACACTTCTAAATATAGGCAACGTGTCTATAATATGACATCACCTATTTCAACCTTACCATATAAGCTGCTAGACCAGACCAATAGATTCAACCTTGTTGTTTGAGCCCTTCTCAAATATGATATTTTAAGCTCCTTAAAGATGTATTAGGTGTTTCTTAGCTGACATTTAGCCTTTTTGACGCCCAGGTTTCCTTTGCAACCCCTATAGAGTTGACCACATTTTCAGATCTACAGTCTTCCCATATAAGGGACCTTTTTCCCCTCCAGACTCTTAGTCAGACTATCTCTGAAATAGCCACTTCTAATTTGTTTAAGTGGCAAAAGGTTCTCTTGTCCATGGAAAACCTTTCTATTTCTCTCCTTTGGGACTTCTTAGGAATTTAGAAAAGGGATTTTTTACCTGATTGGTGCTCCCCTTAAATTGTTCTAGTATTTCTAGTGAGAAAAGCTCCCTAATAATCTGGGTAGATTCCAACAATACTTGTCTTTTGTAAAACCCATGTGATACTTCATAAACAAGTTCACAGTTTTAGAAGAGTCGGTAGTAGACTTACCAAAACTTGTAGAGCCATGAAATGGCACATGACTTGGAAATGCTTCCCTTTATCAATACAGGACAATGACCACCCATAGATAAAATAATGAAGCAGAATTTTAGACAGCAACCAGATAGCTAGAATTAACTAAGACCTTGATTTATGACTTTTCCATTTTAGGATGTCCCAACTAGTAGCACAAGGATAATGATAAATGGTTGGAAAATGAAAATGGATTCTTCTCGATTGCTATCTAGATGGAGAGCATAAATGCCATCATGCTTGTACTCTGGCCTTCTAAATCATATTGTTAGGAGCCAATAATCAGATACAGTGTAATCCCAGGCACGTTATTGTGGAAGTGGAATTCTTATCAAAAGTTACAACTTTTCCACCATAGGATGGCCCAACCAGTAGCAAAAGGATAACGATAAATGGTAGGAACATGACAATGCTTCTACTCGATTTCTATTTAGGTGGAGAGCATAAACATCATCCTAGCTGAACATCTAGCCTCTTAGCCTTGAGTCATATTATCACATGCTCTGCAACCCCAGGCACATTATTGTTGAAGAGGAATTCTTATTTAGAGTTATGAGTGCCCTCACAATAATTTAATGGTAATTTAGAAACAATACAAAAATGGATCATCTGTTAATGGATTTGCAAGATTTTATGAAATGTAATGCTTGGAAATTCTCTCTCGAATCTTAGCTCATATAAGTAAAAATACATTTGTTGTCTGATTGGTGATTGTTGCATAAATGTTTTGTTGCTCTCTTTCTATTTGATTGATTTTAAGCATGTATTCCAAATATTATTATTCAATATATGTTTCTGATATTTTTGTCTGAATATTATTCTCATCTATTTATATACAGGGCGACATTGGTGATGGACTAGGCGTGCTGGTAAGGGTTCACTCTGAGTGTCTTATTGGGGATATCTTCGGATCAGCAAGGTGTGATTGTGGAAACCAACTTGCACAAGCCATGCAACAAATTGAAGAAGCTGGCAGAGGAGTTTTAATTTACTTACGTGGTCAAGAAGGTCATAGTATTGGTCCAGGACACAAGATTTGGGCTTATAATCTGCAAGATGAAGGCCATGATACTGTTGAAGCTAATGTGGAACTTGGAATGTCTATTGATTCTCATGAATATGGCATTGGAGCACAGGTAAAATCTGTTGGCCGAGAGAATTGATTTTTTCCATGAATATTATATATATTCTTTGTTAATAATCTATTGTACTAAACAAATAATCATGGGGAGTTTTTGTTTTGTTTAAAATGGTCGACTGTTTACTATAGGATTAGGTTCCAAAATGTCCACCTGTTATGTCTGTTTTAAGTTTGGTAATCTTGAATGCATGTCTAGTAGATTTACTTGAAATTACTGTCATGTTACTACCTCTAATAATTGTGATGTTATCGTCTTTACATGGATGACATTGAAGTATGGTGACTTAATTGGAGTGCTGACATGTTGCAACCAACTTGATAGGATGTTAGAAAAATACACTACAATAAGTAGTCCACCTTGGCCAAAAGACCTGTATCTACATGTCACACCTAAATGGGAAAGCTGGTATTTTAGATACTATTGAATCATGTTTTGAAGCATATCCCTCATGCAATGTAGGATAGAGGCTCCATGGCATGTCAAATGACTTAATTGGGGGGCCCCTGAAAGCCATTGCAACCATATACCAATGCATGCAACCTATACCGTTGTACAAGGGTTTAAGGACCAAATAACCAACTAAACTATTGTTAGACAACAATTTTAAGCAATGCTTCTATTTATTTATGCTTTAAATCTACTACAAATGTTATCTATGACCAAGTTTTGAGTGTATGTGCTTTGTTCTTGTGGGATAACATTATCTTCATTAAGATCACATCCAGATATATTAAGAGTCATTCCAAAAGCCTCCTGCTTTGCATGCTTTTCAAGTTTTAGACCTATTGATAAAGGCTTGCATGATAATGTTGACCAGGCCTTTACCTTCCTGATGCAGAAGTGTATGTTAATTCTGACAGGTATAATAGGTATCATAAGTTCTTGATTCTTCTGTCATTAATGTAAGATATAAATAAATTAAGAGCTATTCCAAAAGCCTTATGCATCACATGTTCTTTAAGTTTTTACCTATTGGCAAAGGCTTGCATGATGCCATTTCCTAGGCCTTTGCCTCCATGATGCAAAAGTGTACTTTTCTGACAGGTATAACAAGCATTTAATGTACAGTGAAGTCTGTATTCTAGAATGAAAGGACCAACTTCTTCCACATGGAATTGATACTTAATGTTCATATTTGATATTTTGAATTTCAGCCAATGAGACTTAGGGCTCAAATGTAGCTCTTTGCTTGTTCCTGTTCAATTGGAGAGCACATAAAGGTTGGGGTGAATTGTGTTCTGTTAGGCATCTAAAGCATGAATGTTATGCTACATAAATATTTGTTCTTTTCCTAATGAATAATTGACAGAATTTGTAACCAAATGCACAAAGTCAATGAATTTTAGTTTCTTTTATAGTTTTTCTTTATGATGTTTTGTTAACATATTTTTTAGTACAGTGGTTTGAGTTAATGAGGATGTGCAAGTAGCTCCATGACTTTCTTTAAAATTGTATAATTCCATTTCCTCATTCCAAATTTGTTTTTCAAAAGTCAGCTGGAAGACACATTATATACACTTGCAATATAGCACTTAAGCTTGGAGTTCTCTGTTATAGATACTTCCAATTGTGCTTCTTACAAGTTTTGGGCAGATAGGCTAAATTTTAGAATTTTCTGATTACACACTCATCATGTTAAATTTGTTTAATTATTTTGCAAATTTGGTCCGTATAAGACTATTGACCCCGTATTACTAATGGTTGTTCCATAACCCTTACAATGTTAATTGAATATTATTACCTACATAAAAAAAAACCCAGCCTAAATTAGACTACAAAAACCAACTATTTGCAAATGGCATAGACTCCAGTTAAAAAAATGGAATCTTCTATTATAATTTAAAGGGTTTTAGCTCAATGGAAGAGCACCTACTTTACAAGCAGGAGGATGGTGGTTCAATTCCATCGTACCTTAGATTGACAAATTAGTGACCAAATCAATGACTAATTCAATGATTAATTAAATTACCAATTGATGGCAATTAATAATCAAGACTAAAATAATGACTACCGTGATTAAATAAATGACCAATTATTAACAACATGTGACTAAATTAATCATTAAAATGACCAAACATACTACCGGTGGATGAAAATAAGTTGATACAAATGATTAAATATACTACCAATTGACACAAATTAATAATTATAATGATTAAATAAATGACTATCAAGACTAAATGAATGACCAATTAACAACAACAAATGACTAAATTAATGGGTAAAAATACTACCAAATTGATCATTCAAAACAACCAATAGATGACTAAAATTTGTTTAGTCACAAATTTGGCAGTGTTATAAATGACTGGCAATAAACTATTAATGGTCATGTGATCAAAATTAGTCATCAATATGCAATTTTTAGTAGTTTTTTTAGTCTAATTTTGCTGTTTTTGTATTAGTGAAAGATATCTTTTCACAGCAAGAGGTGTCTGGGAGAAGATGTAGATGAATAAATAGAATTCAAGAATTCAATATTGACATCTAGGTTACCAAATTGGTTAGAGGACAAGGATTGGCAAAAATAATGGCTCAATCCAATCTTGATGCAAGTCAAATAAACCAAATTGAGATTGATTATACTTGTGATATGGATGATTGTATTTGGTATCAAGATATTATCTTCTACCTAAGAAATATGAAGTGCCCAGTAGGGATGGATGATAATAAGAAGAGGACACTAAAGTTACAGGCCATCAAGGATGTGATTATAAAATGCAAATAATATAGGAAAAATTTGGATTGCATACTTTTAAAATGTGTTGATGAGAATCAAGCTGACAGGTTGTTAAAAGAAATGCATGAGGGAGTTTTTGGAGGACATTACATGGGTAGAACTACTGCTTAAAAAATCTTGAGAGCAGGATTCTGGTGGCCCACAATCTTCAAGGATGCAAAAAAATTGGTAAGGAGGTGTGATGATTGTCAAAGGTTCTCTGGTAAGCTTAAATTTTCAGGCAATGTGCCCTTGAGGCCAGTAGAAGTGCAAGCTCCATTTCAACAATGGGGAATAGATTTCATAGGAGAAATACCAAATAAGTCTAGTGGAGGAAATTCTTGGATATTAGTTGCTACTGATTATTTTACTAAGTGGGTAGAGGCTATCCCTACAAAAAATGCAACTAGTAAGGTGGTCACTGATTTTTTATTGAATAATATTGTTACTAGGTTTGGTTGTCCTGAGAGGATTGTCAGTGATAATGAAATGTGTTTTAGGTCTGCTGAGTACAAAGATTTCTACAAAGGTGTAGGAATTCAGATGTCATATTCCTCACCTTATCATCCACAGGGAAATGGATAGGCATAATCAACAAATAAGAGCTTGATGAAAATCCTCAAGAGAATCCTTGATAAGAATAAAAAAGCATGGAATTCAAAGTTACCATTAGCTATATGGGCTGACAGGGTAACTGTGAAGAAGGCAATTTCTTGTGCACCATTTGATTTAGTATATGGGATACATGCAAGGATGCCTCAGAACAACTTATTGGAAATGTATAAGTTTGTTCAATTGTATGATGATGACATAGATGATGAAATGCAATTAAGAATTGAAGATCTCATCAAGTTGGATGAAACTAGAAGAGAATTAGCCTCAAGAAATGCCAAGTTGCAATTGCAAGTCAAGAATTTGTATGACAAAAGGGCTGTTGAAAGGAGGTTTGAACTTGATGACTTGGTATTAATCTGGAATGCTAGATTGGAAGATAAAGGGAAACATAGAAAATTTGATCCAATCTAGTTGGGACCATATCTAATTCATGAAAGATGGGGCCATGATTCTTATATTGTCAAAGAACTAAATAGTGATATTCAAGAACTGCTAGTTCATGGATAGTTCTTGAAAAGATACTTCAATTGAAGGTTTTTTCTTTCCATGAACAGTAGCTAGGTTTGTACATAAGTGTGTGCTCTTTTTGGTTAGTCCGTAGGGTTTTGTCCTATTGATCTTTGTTGTTCAAGTTTTGTCTGTGTGCTATAAATGTGTCACACTTCTATGGATCATTACATGCAAGGAAACTCAAGAATGAGCCCTCACAAATCGATCCATAGCTCCCTAGGCATGGAGTGCAAGGGTTTTTAAGAATGCTCTCAGCCAGAGCTATTTAGCTTATAACCTTGCTAGTAAACCATGCAATGGGAGATTCAATGAAGACAAGGGAAAGAATGTCAATATCTTCAAGAATCAAGAATGAAAATGCAATGCAATGCTATGCTAGAAATGGAAATGCAAGCTAAACTATGAAAGGAAATATGCAAGTGTTACAACCCAAGCTAATTAATCTATGTGAGCTAATCTAGAGCATAGAAATGAAACTAATCTAAGAAAGCATAAATATGAAACTAAGCTAAGAATGCAAGAATGAGATGTAGATGCTAAGAATGATCCAAATCTTCAAAAGCTCCAAATGTACCTAGAAAACCTGCAGCATAACATTAGCATAAAAAGTTGAGGATCTAGAATGAAGAAGAGAGCTCTTCTTTTATAAGAAATGAAAAGGAATGGACCATGGAGATTAAGAGGCAAAAGATTTGATCAATGGTGGAGCTTGAAAGAGGAGCAATCCATGTGCACAAGTATCCTCCAATGAGAAAATAGGAGTTGACTTTTGTGTCCATATGAGACAAAAAGTGCTTTTTCCCTTTTTATAAAATAAGAATAATGCTTTATTTGTGCAACTTAGGATAAGAGGAAAAGTGGGGGCTTTTATTTATTTAAAAGGGGAGGAAATATTCCTTTTAAATAAATAAAAACTTAGGATAAGATGGTTAGCCTATAGAAAATAATCGAATAAATGATATAACTAGGATTTGATCAAGAATAAGCAATTTATGATTTAGCAAAAGGGGCTAATAGTCTAGGTGACCATTTTTAGGTGTATACATTTGCCCCTCTTTGACTAATGTGTGATTGATCTGGGAACACATTACGTCAAAGAATAGATCAGCCAAGAAGGCAAGCAGATAGCCAAGAAGGCAAGCAAATAGCGATCTGACTCCAAAGAATGATGTGCAGAGAGATAGCAAATCCTGCATGGTCAGCCTGGTAGCGACAGTACTGAACACTTAGGAAAGAGATAGCCAATAATATATGATGTGTCTGCCCCCTTGAGATCGAAAGTGAAATCCAGGTGGAGGGAAAGCAGAAGCAAGAGCAGCAGGATCAAATCACTAGAAATCATAATCGAAGAAAGAGAATAGAATAACCATCAAGCAGTGAAGATATGCCCCACACATGGGACACGGCGCACGAACCTATTGGTCCCTCAACCTGTAAACACCATGGAGGGGAAGATTTTGAATGTGGGATTTGAAAGTGAATGAAAGACTGGAAGTTTGAAAGAGATGGGGATGAAGAGGTGAAGAATGCCCCAACGAAGATGGAAGGATCAGGCCTCAAAAGGTTAGCCAACTGCACGGAAGGAGAAAGATGATTTGGATGATCAAGGTGAACTCGAATTTCAATTTTGATCCCAAAATGAAAGGAAAATGATGGGATATGAAAGACCAGAAGTGAAAGACATGATCGAGAAGAAGTGAAAGGCGAGCACAATTGATTAACAAGTCCACATAAGATGAAAAGAGAGCTCTCTCCATATGCAAGATGCAAAACTAAACTAACATGAACTTAAAAATGCAAGCTACATGAAAAGTGGTTTACTTGCAAGGTCACAATGCTAATAGACATGTAATATTCATCATCGAGTGTTATTGGTAGCATCGCAAGATCATACAATACACACTAGCATAACTATGTGAATCTAAATATGATCTATATCAGATAAAAATGTGGAAATCTCACCTAGGCATCAGAGACATGTAGGTCAAGATGACTAGTGCAGTGAGATTACCTAAGTTTGATATAGCAAGATTATGCTCGCATCGAGACACAAGAAAGTCAAGATGACTATAAGCATGCACTTGTGAAACAGTCAAGGATAATACCTTGTAGATCGTAATGTCAAGTAAGACTAGCATAAATGCTCATGACAGTTAGGACCAACAAAATATACCCACAAGCAGAAAAAGCAATAGAACATGTTCTCATTCCCTCAGTCTTCTAGCTATGCATTATCAAAAATGATCATAGGGGGAGAACACTCAGCAAAGAAATCATCATAGACAGCACACAAAGAAATAAAATCAAACAAATCTCAGCAAGTCAAGTGCGTGTGTGTAGGTCATAGAGTCAAACTTTGAGTATCGCATCTGCCAGTGAGAAATATTGATCATCTAGATTGTGGGTAGGACATCTGATAAGTGTTGAGAAACACTCGACGCGAGGGTAGTATTGAAAAACACAGTTGGGGTGGTGTTGAAAAACACCATTTGTGAGGTGCCTAAGAAACTTGGACGTACAAAGAGACCCAAGATAAGCTTAAAACAACGTATGCCCCCTAGACTAAGACAAGAGTCAATTCTAGGCTAGGAGAGGCAAAGCAAGAAGTGGAGTGAAAGAGTGCCACACAAGACTGATAGACATAGGTGCAAAGGGTCTCAAGCAGCACCTGTTTCCAAGTTTTCACCACTTGATAGATTTATTGCAATTTTTTCAGGACTTTTTATAAATTTTTTGTATTTTTGCTACCAAGGTGCCTGTTTCCAGGTTTTCACCAAGGCACTTTTTCAAATTTTTTTTTATTTTTTGAATTTTTTAAATTTTTTTGGTGAGACATCAAAGTGCCTATTGCTAGGTTTTCACTAGGATGCTCATTTTTTTAGTACTTTTTATGCTTTTTAGGATTTTTTCAGCATCATATGATAGGCCCCAGGCCTAGATGCTGCAACTGTGATGATAGGAGGTCTCAACCAGTTTGACCAATAATAACCAGCCCTAAGCAATGTCTGAGGTAGCGAAGGATCATTAGAATGTGATCCACATATGCCATCATGGATTTCAGCTAGCACTTTTTCTGACTCCTCTATTTCTAGACACTTAAGGAGAGTTCCATCTAGACCCTTCCTATACAAGTCACCAGAGACAAAGGCAAAGTGTAAGGGATGGCAAAAGGAATGGTGTGGTGGATTTCCAGGAGGAATATGAGGTGGAAGATATGAAAAGATGGTAGGATTGTAAGATTTGTGAGCAGGATAGCGTAATTCATCCACCAGGAACTTGAAGAAAAATTTATGCTTTTTCATTTGTAAGATGGATGTTGAAGTAATCAAGGCATTAGCAACTTTGTTCTCAGCTCTAGGAATGGGATGAAGTGTAACAGATATGAGATCATGCTTGAAGTAGTGCACCATTTTTTTTGTAGAGAATCAGCTTGTCATCTTTTATTTGATAATCATTATTTTTGAGCAAATTTTTACTTTTACTTTTCTTAGGTTCAGATATTGCCACAATGTGGTTTTCACCATCCAACCATTGCTCTTTTCTTTTGACTTGATGACTGTGATGCTTGATTTTTGATTCAATCTTTTTTGTGGCTAGTTCACTAGTGGAAGAAGTAACAGGTGTTGATGCGAGATGAAATGAAGTGACTGGTTCAATAGAATTTATGCGAGGGATGTCATCTCTAGTGACAAGAGAGGTTGAGCCTATAGGGTAGGCTCCAAAAGTAGCTAGATCTAGATTCATCATAGAAGGACCAATGTAGTCCACTAAGGCAATACGGGGAACAAAATCATCAGACCCTGCACAAGACTCATCAACTACATTGGGTGAGTGACGAGAGGTATGAACTACATCAACATCCATATCTATCATGGAAGAATCTTCTAGAAGAGGCTTAAGATGCCGAGAAGTAGAGATACTCATGTCATTATGTGATAGATCACCTCTTTGTAGCAGTCGTGCAATGTTACGACATTGTCTATCATAGTGCAATGATTCTTTAGGCACATAGGTTCTAGACATAGAGGCCTCAGCCATATCATCAGTAGATATACATTCTTCTCCCCAAAGGAGTGAAGTAGAAGGAAGATCATCTCCCATTTGAGCCATAGTGTGTAGTGGTGACTCATCTGTATCTGTGTCTAAATTACTGAGCATGGGAGTATTTCAAGAATCCTCTCTATAGATACACTCTTGAATAGCTTGTTCTTCTCTTTTTGCTTCTAAAGGAACAGATGAAGGAACAAAAGTATCAAAGATCATCATAACAGAAGTGGAAGGCTTCATCTGATCAGAAGGTCTCCCATATGACCTAGGAGAAATAGGTATAGAAGCAAAGGAATCCAACATATATTCACCCATACCAAGGCTCATCATCTTAAGTGTTTTCTCAGCAGCAACTAAAGATGTACTAGGATCAACAGAAGGTTCATTGTGAGGAACAAATTTTTTAGCAACAGCAAGAGCATTAATAGCAATAGTATGGTCTCCAAGAATCACAACTTCAGTGCCATTGTACGGAAATTTGATGCACTGATGATAAGTGGAAGGAACAGCTTACATGTCATGGATCCAAGGATGACCCAAAAGAATGTTATATGCGAGTGGGATGTCCAATACTTGGAAGCTAATATCTTTCATGACAGGGACCACTTGGATAGGTAGCATGACAAGACCTTTGGAAGATCTTTCCACTTCATCATAAGCTTTTATAGTAATCTTCTTAGAATCCACAGCAAATTCTGACAAACCCAATTGTTGTATGACATTGAAAGAAACAATATTTAACCCTGCACCATTGTCTATCAGGACTCGGTGGATTCGGGTATTGTAGACTAGAACTTCAATGTGTAAAGCTAGATTATGCAGGTGAGCAATAGATATGTCATCTTCTATAGAAAAGGAGAGAGATAGCGGAGATGAAATGTGGTTGACCATAGCCTAAAATTGATCTGGATCAATGTCATTGGGAACACGTGTTTTACGTAGAGCCTCATCAAGAATCTCTCTATGCGAAGGGGATAACTGAAGCAACTCAAGGATAGATATCTGTGTTGGTGTCTTTTGCAAATGTTGGACAAGGTCATAGCTAGGGGTGGCTGAAGGAGCCACATGTTTGGAAGGCAAATCTTGTTTGGAATCTTGCATAGTTTTAAGGACAACCTTGGCTTTCCCCCTAGTAACAACATTTAGTGTCTCACTTTGGGAAGATGAACTACCATGTGTTTGCAAGACCAACTTTGGCTTACCATGATTGGCTTTATTATCCTCTTGAGACCTCATCATTAAAATGCTCTCAACGGGCTCTACCATGTTGATCACAGGCGTATTAGAAGGATACGTGTAATTGATCTTTGCATCATGATTCTTCTTATGTGTTTGAGAGGTTTCCCCCTTATCATGCTTAGGTAGAGGATCTTTGAAAGCTGTGTGATCAGAATTTTTAGTTAAGCCATCAGTGGAGATTGTGCCATTCTCAATAAGATCCTAAATATCATCCTTAAGCTTAAAACAATTGTATGTCGGATGTCCCTTGTTTCTATGATAATGACAATAAGAATCCTCTCACCACCAATCAGGCTTATTTAGCGGATCCCAGTTACCAAGTTTATCAGGAAGTGTAAGATATCCATTGTCAACCAAAGTCTTAAGGATCACATCATAAGGTTCTGCTAACTTGGTATAGACTCTCTTTCGAAATGACTTCTTAGGCTTATCTGCATATTGAGGTTTAGGAGCATCGTGAGCATTGGCAGCTTCTTGTTGTTTTGCTGCATAGATAGTATTGGAGAGATTGAAAGCAGGGTCTTTAGCTTTAGGAGCATCAACAACCCCATCCGTAACAACATACTTGTTCTTATTCCAAGGTTTGTTCTTGTCTTTTCCATTGCCTTTAGCATCTTTATTAATAACAATATCCCCTTTTCTTATAGCTACATCCTTAATTCGATATGCACTTTCAACCATGTCATGGAAGGAGGAGAACAGTTGCTTCCTTAGATCATAATACAACTCAGGCACAAGAGTGTTGACAAAAATATCAATCTTTTCCCTTTCAGGTAGCTGACGAGGATCTCAAGAATACAATGAGCTCCAACGTTGCAAATAAGTAGAAAATAACTCTCCTTGGTTTTGTCTCAAAGTACCAAGATCTATCATGGTGATAGGCTGTTGGATATTGTATGAATAGTGTTGTGTGAAGCGCATAGCCAACTCATCAAAAGTCTTAAGAGGTGGTGTCAATTTTGCAAACCATTCCAAAGCTTGGCCTCTTAAACTTCTAGGGAACAGCCATAGAAGAAATGTGTCTTCATGAAGAAAGTCCATGCTAAGAGCATAAAAGTGATGCACATGGTCATGGGGATCACCATTTCCATCATACTTGTTGTATTTGGGAACCTCAATATCCCTAGGAAATGGGACCATGTATAGACTCCTATCAAAGGGAAGAGCACAAATTGATTCTACAAAAGAGACCTTTCGAGGCTCTCTTTCTAATGCCATTTCGGTAAGGCATTGATTTGTCTGACGCAGTTCTTCCTAAATGACTTCCAATTCAGTTGGTACTCTTTGTTGGACAATTTTTCTGACATCATAGCCGGGAGGAAGCTTGTATCCTCTAGAAGTCATATATTGAAAATATTGATCACCATTACGCTCTAAAAGCTTATGCATCATTCGTTGGGAGACCACATCTTGTTCAAATCTCATAAGATCCTCACTAGAAATCTCATCATCAGCCTCTACCTCATGTTGAGAGGGAGGAGGTCTAGGAGGTGAAGAAGGCATACCAAAAGTGGTTCTTGGAGGAGATCTTGGTGGCGTGTTGTTGCCATTGTTGCCATTGATAAAAAGAGGTCTATGCTCATGATTACTAGTCTCAGGTTGCTCATGAAATGTCTATCTATAAGCCATGCGCCTAGCAGCATCCATCCTTTGTTGATTGTGTTCTTTGTCTAAGCGCACTTGGTTATCCTTATGCTCAAAGTGTTCTTGCAAGTGTTGAAATTTTTCTTGTTCAGTCAAAGTGAGTGAGACACTGTCTATGTTTTTGGGGGTCTTGAATGTGGAAAAGAGGAAACCTCCTTTGTACCATGGGGTAGCCTTGGAATTCTCAGATTGGTCAGAACTAGAACTATCGCTGCTAATGGGTTCTTTGGAACGTCTAGTTGGAGAAGGTAACTATGTATAATTGAACGGAGGATGACTCTCCTGCTCAAATTGAGACCGAGTTGTAACCGGCATGAAAAGAGATGTTGGTTGACTAATAGAATGAGACAAAGTTTCTTAGATATTGAGATAAGAAAAAACTAATAAAGATCATGTGTCAAAGTAGAACAATAGAGAGATGACTCATCAAAAGTGCTCAAGCACTTACAGCAATCAATTGACTAAAGCTGAGCAGCGAGCAAGAAGCTCAATAAGCAAGTAGCTAGAGAGGTAACTATGATGCGACAAGTGATCAAGAGTAGCATTCGTTAAACTCAAATCCAATAGTTTTAGCTCATTTGTTTCAGTCTGGAACAAATCTAAGCATGTAGGTAACAAACCAGTTTTAGGTAAGAATAGAAAAAGACACTCTACGATAGGTTAAAGTGCAAGTTTAGCAACTCCAAATTGCAATAGTAATAGGACAGCATAATAACTTAGGATTCTTGGTTGAGGGTATGCAAGGATACTTCAATATCATATGACTCTTGACCAGTGAATGTGAAAAAATCAGTTTTGAAGCGCTTGGGCCAAATTTGTAGATTGAACAGTGCAATTTCTCAGTTTGACAAGCAGTAGCAACAAATAAAAGACAGGTTTGCAAACAGTATGGGATCAAACATGTCATAGAACACTTGAAACAAGGGCAAAAGCAACCTTTCCAAGACAAGCACTTGTGATATCAAAATAGAGAACCTTATGAATGCTACCGTTTGTTTGAATGTTGAGAACATTTACACTGGTATAGAACAATCGAAGACAATTCAAGCAATTACTACCTAGAAGGACAAGGCTCATTACTTAGCAAGGTGGCCCACAACTTGATGCTCCCTTGCCTCACACCAAGCGGTTGCCCACAAGAGATATTGGCGTCGTCATGGAAGTGTCAAAAACACAACCAAAAGAACACATATGGTGAGTGTCTTGGGGTGATCTGGGTAAATCCATTTCGATCAATCCTTGCACCAAGAAGCTAAGCGGCTAAAAGAAGGTGGCCTCTATCTAATGGTTCGTAGTAAGGGCTTTCATTTATAGCACCCCTCTTGCTCCTCATAAAGGACTAGGACCTCGCGGCCTCAAGAGTACCTTAAGCATTCTTGCTTAATGCTTTCCTCATGGTCACAATCCCACAAGTTACTCACATCAAGCGAAGATAAGTACTATGTCTACCAAGGTTTTGTGTCCTTGATAGCCTTGAGATTATAGTGAGTTGGAATCACTCGCCACCAAGGAAAATGATGACAAGGTTATCCCCACTTGGGTCGTTCCTCTTGATTGCTCAAGAGCAGGCCCGCTAAAGGATCCTATACTAAACAAAGAATGGATGATTTTTGAGGTTCAAAGTTTTTGGTTCACCACGAGGGTGAAGAGCATACTCCCCTATCTCAAAGACTTCTCCCAAACACACCAAGCAAAGTTCATTTACCCTCTTATTTTCAAAATTCAAAGATGGGTCAAGATTTTCTGGTTCACCAAAATGGTGAAGAGCATACTTCTCCTACCACCCAAGAATTCCTACAACAAGATCTTAAGTTTCTAATAAATGAAACAACTAGTTTTAGCCACACTTAAAAGGAAAGCAAATAAACAAGCAAGATTTTTTTTTATTTTTATGCTTGGGCAGCCCTACAAAAATCATTAGTAGCCCTCTTTGACATGCGATTCTTTTGGCAAAATATCTCAAGCAAGTGCACCTACAACCACAACTTGTTAGACCCACAATGGTTAGCAAAATCAAAAGATCTAACAATGGTTAGCACATGAAAAATTAGATAATCTGTAAAAAAATAACTGATCAAATGACAAAATCTGAAAATGAAACCATCATGGTTGGATTAGGCTCGAAAAAACCTTTCCAATGATATATAACACTTAAAATTTTGATATCATTTGCAAAAATTTCTTTAAAATGGGGGCCTATTTTCTAGAGTGGCACGGATTTGAAAATGCTAAAATTTTCAAAAAATTAGAAAAACTAAAAATAGCAAACAAAACTGACGAATCTGAAACTCTGGTCTCTATCTGTCATAGAATTTCACGTGAGACAGTACCAAACCGTACGAGAAAATGCAGAAGCTCACGCGAGAAAGTACAGAACCGCGCACGAGAAATCACAAGCCCACGTGAGAAAACACAGTCTCGCATGGGAAAACATAGTCTCGCGTAAGAAAATACTAGCCCACATGAGAAAGTGCTTTGTCATCAGATCCTCACGTGATACAAAAAGAAATCTCACGCGAGATTCTACAGCAGTGACGCACAGAAGTACAGACAGCGTACAGAAATCACAAAAAAAATAAAAAAATAGCCAAAACCTGCAATGAAAATGCAAGAAAATAAGGACAAAACAGAGCTGTCTTGCCCCACGGTGGGTGCCAAAAATGTGTGTTATAAATGTGTCACACTTCTATGGATCATTACATGCAAGGAAACTCAAGAATGAACCCTCACAAATCGATCCATAGCTCCCTAGGCATGGAGTGCAAGGGTTTTTAAGAATGCTCTCAGCTAGAGCTATTTAGCCTATAACCTTGCTAGTAAACCATGCAATGGGAGATTCAATGAAGATAAGGGAAAGAATGCCAATACCCTCAAGAATCAAGAATGAAAATGCAATGCAATGCTATGCTAGAAATGGAAATGCAAGCTAAACTATGAAAGGAAATATGCAAGTGTTACAACCCAAGCTAATTAATCTATGTGAGCTAATCTAGAGCATAGAAATGAAACTAATCTAAGAAAGCATAAATATGAAGCTAAGCTAAGAATGCAAGAATGAGATGTAGATGCTAAGAATGCTCCAAATCTTCAAAAGCTCCAAATGTACCTAAAAACCCAGCAGCATAACATTAGCATAAAAAGTTGAGGATCTAGAATGAAGAAGAGAGCTCTTCTTTTATAAGAAATGAAAAGGAATGGACCATGGAGATTAAGAGGCAAAAGATTTGATCAATGGTGGAGCTTGAAAGAGGAGCAATCCATGTGCACAAGTATCCTCCAATGAGAAAATAGGAGTTGACTTTTGTGTCCATATGAGACAAAAAGTGCTTTTTCCCTTTTTATAAAATAAGAATAATGCTTTATTTGTGCAACTTAGGATAAGAGGAAAAGTGGGGGCTTTTATTTATTTAAAAGGGGAGGAAATATTCTTTTTAAATAAATAAAAACTTAGGATAAGATGGTTAGCCCATAGAAAATAATTGAATAAATGATAGAACTAGGATTTGATCAAGAATAAGCAATTTATGATTTAGCAAAAGGGGCTAATAGTCTAGGTGACCATTTTTAGGTGTATACATTGTCCAGTAAGTGGTCTGCTCAACCCGTGATTCTAAATTCTTGCATGGGCACAAGTTACCCATCATCCCTAGATAGAGCCACTATTAGCACCTGCAAAAATTTATGGTTGTATAATTCTTTCCTGGTCTCTGCAATGGTTCTTTATGCCCCTGGTCCTTGAAACCCTAGGTTTTATTCATACTTATAGCCGTTGGAAGGAAAAAACCCTATTTTATCTAGGCCCTATTCTAATTCTTCATTACCTTTTTTGGGCCACTTAACTGATTATAAGCATGTGCACATTATTTTTCCTTAGTTAGTCACTTAGTCTCCCAAATAAATAAGAATATTCCTAAATATTTAGCAATTACCTTTTGGTCTCCAAGCCTCTATAAGTTTTCTTGAGATCTAGTGACTTTTGTAACAAATTTTGTAAGAAAAGACTATAGTCGCATGGTCTCTAGATGGAAATTACCTTTGGTCAAGTTGTCTCATAATGATTTATTGAAATGAAGTGTTTTTCAATGATTATGGGTTTCTTTTGGTCGTTGATTCTCTAAATGAATGTGTGGTCTTGTTCAATGTTAATCGCCAAGTCTCTAGGCTTTCAAGCGGTTAGTGATTTCATTCTGCGACTTAGACTTTGCCTCAGTCATGCAATCTCCTGACTAGGGTAGTTAAATGTTAAACATTTAGTGACTCTGCTAGCGGTTTTTGTCTTTTCTTTAGTCACTGAATCGCATGATGGTGGCCCCTTTTATAGAGGTGATCCAGGAGGATCTGATGTCAGATTGTGCAGAGGTGTCTAATGGTTATTGGTTATAGAGTAGTGAGTTGGATACACTATCAGTGGGGCTTGACTTTTAGATTACTTTTGAACTAACTACTGGTGCATGATCGCATGGAATCTTTCTAGGCTATGCGATCATGCGACAACCGTTGATTTCAATGGGCTTAGAAGTTAAAAGGTTTTCAGTGATTCAATGACTGAGGGTTGTCTCATGGTCTCTTAATCCAGTGGTTAAGTGCCAGTCATTCAGTGACATGGCGGATAGTTATGAATCTCTTCAGTCACTCAATCTCATAATCAAACAGTTAAGTCATCTTACATTCTGAGATTGAGGAAGGACCGTCGATGGCTATAGGATAGAGTTGAAGATCAACGGCCAGTATTTAATCTCAAGATCTGACTCAAAGTTAAGAATTCTTTCTACAACTTGGAGATTTGTCTCAGTCACATGTTCTCAGGACTTAACCCCAGTTAATAAAAAGGTTATGAGATTCAGTGAAACTCTTTGTCGCCAAGTCTCCAGATAGTGCTGGGTTAAGAGGGGTTAACATCATGTTTGGCCTGATAGTTAGTTTCTTGGTTCGGCGATCTATTGACTATATAGTCACGTGATCCTCATGTTCCTAACGGTTAAGTTGAAAACCTCCAGCGATTCAATGACACGGTTAGTCTCGTGGTTGCTGAATCAAATGGTTAAGTCAGAAAATCTCTCGTGACTTAATGTGAACCGTAAGATGAAGTGAGGAAGGAGATCAATGGTGGTTGTGAGATCTCAGAAAGAAAGATAAATAGTCAAGAAGTTCCAGTGATTAAGAGACTCTTTGTTAGTCGCTAAATCTCTAGGTCGGGTGATTGCTGAATGTCTTTAAAAGGTTAATAAAGTTGTCATGACTAGGAGACAGACTATAGTCACTAGATCTCATGATGAAATATTATAGTATATATCTGCTCAGTCGTGTGATCTCGTAAACAAAAAATTTTCTTCTGCAACTAGATTAGACTATAGTCACTGGGTCGCCAGATGGAAAATTTTGAAAAGCTCCTATTGTCGCCAGATCGGGGAATGAAGAAAGTCTATTTAGTGACTAACAAGATTTTCCTCAATCGCATAATCTCCAGATAGAAGGTTAAAGGGTTTGCGATAGTTAGTGTCCCTGCGATTGGGTAATCTCGTGATGATGATGCAATTAGTGATTTTATCTCGTGACTAAGAATTTCTTCAGTCATGTGATCTCAAGAAAATATGGTGGTTAAAAGGATAACTGTGAGATTAGGAGACTGTAGTCGCTTAGTCTCTGGATGTAACCATAGTTAGAAGGGATATCTAGCGATCTCGCCGTTAGGGAGAAAATGTAAACCAGGATTCTTATGCAGTTAAGGTGAGAAGCTCAAGTAAAATGAATAGATCTAACAGTCATGATATAAAGTTGATTCAGATTTGAATGTTGACCGTCGATACGCTAATTGGTGCCATAATATAGCTGTTTCTTCTAGATTCAAATATTTTAAGGGTTTCTTAGCAACTAAGGACTAGTTTTTAATGCTTGGGTGGTTGGATCTGGTAGATATGATTTCGTCGACTATTGTAGAGTGGTCCAGAAAGTCTAATAATTGATTGCAGAAGGTTTGTACCATGAAAGGGTTGCTCGAGGCATGTTGCAGGTGGACAATCAGATTGATGAACTTGGTAAATTCATGATCTTCAGTACACAAGTCAGAAGAATTATCATAAAAGAAGATCATTCTAGGATCTGTTTGCTCCAGGTTGCTTGGTTTTCCCTCCAATGAATTAAATTCTGATTGAATCTGATTGGTTTGGTGGTTGAAACCTTTACCCTAGTCATCTGTAGCTTGTTGCATCCTGATTTTTGGGATTCCAAGATGACTAGTGGTATATATTGTAGAAGTTTTTATTTTTGTTGGGTTGATGTTGTGTTGAAAATCAATGTTAAATACTGAACAAGGAGAGCTTGGATTTTGGGTTTGTTTCCTAGCATTTTGTTGTCTCGGTAATGTATAGATTCTACAGATTTTAGTGAGAATACACTTGAATTCCAATCTCAGATTTATGTTTGTCTTCTTGTTTTGATCTTGGGCTCATATATGTTAATGTCACAAAGTGAGTTAGCATATGGTAAACATAGGCAAAGCACTTATTCTAAGTTCAAGAGTGTTTGAGTTAAAAAATTTAGTTGATATATGTTATTGAGTGACTCTATGCCCTAGGTTAAGGCACTGATCCATTCTCTAGAAGCAGTCCATCATCATCAATCACACATTTAAATGATAAAATCTTTAAAACCAATTTGTAAAGGATATAGTTGTATAATATTTTGTGACTCCTTTGAAGAAGTGAGTCAAAGGTACACCCGCCTGAGCATCTAGGCTCAAAATGTAGGAGGATCCTTGTTGATCCTTGTTAATTGGCCCTTTTCCTTGTAAACTTCAGAGTGGTGATAGATTCAATGACATTAATTTGTCAATCATAATGTAAACCTGCAAGTAGAAAGAGAAGGGGAACCAACACCTAGCACCCTAATATTGATCCTCATCTACAATTATGCATGTGCATAGTCAAGCCATACACTTCTAAAACAAACTATGCTACAGAACATGTGCACTCAGGAAACATATGCATGTAGTGAGTAAATCAAGACCAAAATGGAGCAAAAAGTATGATGTCAAATATGTTATCAAGAAACACCTCATGGGCTGTGAGTCAACATGGTATATATGTTATTTATACAAGATCGGTAAAAGGACATCTATAACCTCAACAACATGGCAATATTAATCCAATAACAGGAAATATATTACAAATGCCAAGCTCACGGTCTCAATGAAATAAACAGTGTATAAAACAATATATGATGCATGAACTCAAATTTAAAACAGTAACTGTATTAATGTATGATCTAATAGCAACAACCTCATTGATCATTACCTTTGACTCCATCATTATAGAAGAGATAACTAACTACAACTATATTTCATAATTCCTCCTTTGAAGTCATAGGTTAGTTTAAAATGGAGAAAGTATACAAACTCACCAATTTAATCCCAAAATTTCATAACATTGCATTCTTGTTGTTGTTATGGTGCACAACAACAGCAAGCATGCAATAACAACAATAACATTGCATGATGCCTGAGCTCAAAAGGGGGTGTCAAGATTTTATTAAGCCTAATATATGATGTAAACTCATAATTATACTTGATATATATAATACAATGGTATGTAGTATAATCTATACATTTGTGAGATGTGATTAATTCCAGTTATATGATGTTTTGGGATTAAATTGGTGAGTTTGTATAATTTCTCCATTTTAAACTAACCTATGACTTCAAAGGAGGAATTATGAAATATAGTTGTAGGTAGTTATCTCTTCTATAATGATGGAGGAGTCAAATGTAATGATCAATGAAGTTGTTGCTATTAGATCATATACATTAATACACTTACTATTTTGATAGCAATAACATTGCATGATGCCTGAGCTCAAATTCAAAATAGTAAGTGTATTATTTTATTAGTGATGTCCCTATTTGATCTAATATCATCAATATAAAAAACATATCATCAGCCAATCAAATAGGGACATGAGGTGCTCAAACAATGAGCTCATAAACAATGCATGATGCCCTAGCTTGCATCCTACGAGCCATCAAGATATTTCGTCATGAAATTATCATAAACGGGGAGTACCACATGTGTGTGAAAATTGTACCTGATCTGTAGACACAACACTTCAGTAAAACATTAGAGGTTAGCTATAATCAAAATCGTGCAAAATTGAAATCTAATCTAACCAAGCGATCTACTATCTTCTAATAGCTGCGAGATTGATGTTCTCATATTGTAATCAAGATTAGTGACCTAGACGACACCTAAACGAAGGATTTGAATGCAAAACTGATATGAAATATGAATGCAATTAATCTATTTTTTTTATAGATATTTTCTATGCAATGATATGAAAACTTGATATGAAATCTATGATATGTAAAAACTGATATGCTATGATATGCTAAATGATCTAACAAATGAAAACTAATGTGATATGAAAAACTATGCAATATTGATCTCACAAAGCTTGGATTCACAAAGATGATTCTTCAGTCTCCAATTCAGCAATGGGATTATGCAATTCTTGTGGATGATTTGTGAAGAGCTAAAGCCTTAATTTATAGAAATCTAGGGCTTTGGAGGTGCATGAAAAAAAAAAGTCATAAATCACTCAGATTAACTCAACTTGATTTTTGAGTTATTTTTAAATAAAAGATAGTTAACTCACAAAAATATGCAAAAGCTAAGTTTTAACTCAAAATAGAGTTTAGCTTTAATTGATAATTGATAGTTGTCTACTTTTATGATTGTGCATGTTTTATTTATGAATTAATTTAATAATAAAGTGATTTATTTCTAACTTAACTGCTTTTAAAAATTAAAACAATTGATTTATGGGTTAATCAATTATTTTTTCAAACTTTTATTCCAAAAATAATATTATTAAATATGACAACTTGCTTTAATTAATTAAATAAGAATTTAATCAATTAATGATAGGAATTTTGATTTATTGTCAAATTTAAATAATAATATTTAGGAATAAATAGAATTAAATTCAATTAAATAATTAAGTGGCAGAATTAAATCTAATTAATTAAATATTGAGAATATTCAATTAATCAAACTTTAGGATAAATGTGATTTATCGCCAAATAATCATTAAATTAAAGATAATTAGATAAATTAGGAATATTACTAGGAATATTCCCCAATGCAGAATTTAAGATAATCAATTAGGATTCGATGATGTTCAGATGTGCCTTAGGTTAGGACTTCAATGTCGATTTTGTTCGATATGTTGATATAGGAGGTTAATGAACTTATAGCCCATTTTTGGAGTATTACATTTTGCCCCTCTTTGAATTATTGTGCGAAGCGCAATGGTTCAAAAATAGTCTGTGTATGATAAAGATATGAAACTAATTCGAAAGATATGATGATTGAAAGATTTGAAGATATTAGGTCTTGAATGACCAAAGATAATGGAAACTATAAAAGTAATGAACCAATGATTGCAGAGAAGTGTCAAAATGCCTAATTTTGAACCTTAGGATTGCAAAGAAGTGAGTGACCGGTTCTAGACTCGATTGTCTTAGCAGAACTAGCAAGTATCACATCTGAACCCTTCAGTTGCCGAAGAACCAAGGAAGGAACACTATGATCTGATGGTTGCAAAAACTGATACAATTTACAAGATTAGGAGAATACCAGATTGATATGGATCTTGATGAATCTGATATGCCCCGAGTGATGAGGTCTTTTTTGATGAATCGGTAACTAGACGTGGTTGTTGTCTTGATTACTGAGGAAGATATGATTTCAGCAAAGATATAATTTCAAATTAGATTACAGACTTTGAATGATGTGCAATACCATGCCCGCTTTGAGATTAAAATTGAAATCTGACAAGAAAAGTCAGCGTTGATAGTTTAGAAGCATGTTAATTGATTTGAGAAGTGGTTAAACACGTCTGAAAATGCATTCTGCATCATTTAGAGGTCAAGACAACCAAGTTTGACTAGGTTTGACCATGAGTTGACCAAGGTTGAAATTTTAATAGTTTGATGGAAGATAATCAATTAAGTTGAATTCTGGATTTTTGTGATGATTGAAGGTCGATTATGCAAGTAGTTGACAATATGAATGATCTCAGATTTTGATTTTGATCCCAAAAAAAGATTCTACTTGTTGTTTCATTGGAGGAACCTTCGTACGAGATTCGGCTCTTGTTAGATTTGAAGATGCGAGTGGAGAATTGTTTAAGCATTGAAGTTCGTTTAGCCATTGTGAAATCATGCAACATGCAAAATGCAAAGAGACATGCAAAATGAAATGCAACCTAAGACATAGGACCTAGTCACTGATCATGTGTCGATTTGTTATCATCATTGAACTTTTAGGTAACCGGATAAATCAATACAATGCCCACTAGCTATGAAACCATAGACATATGAATATCGATTTGTATGTGCAAGAATCAATACAACACCCACTGGTCAACAACCATGGATATATGAATATTGATTTTATTTTCGGAATGTCAGATTAGATATAAGCACCAAGGCATAAATGCCAGGATGACCTGAATATCATTTCCATTTTGATATAGCAATTTTTATAAGCATCAAAACATAAACATCGTGATGACCTGAATACACCTTGCATGACAAACACATCAAATAGCTAAGAGATTATTCTAAATCCAATGTGAATTACCTGTAGTGACCCTTTATCGTTCACATCCTTAGGGAAGATCGTGTTTCACAGTAGGAGAAAGAACTTACTCAAAAAGACAATAGTGAGATCAAACTTCCTTGAATTTTTTGGGTATCAATGGTCAAGGTACGCATGGCCATCCAATTCAAGATAGAGGCTCTTACAGTCGAACACCATTTCAATCTAAAATTTCCAAAGACGTTAGATTTTCACATACAAGCAGAAGACAAAGAAAATATTATGCCCCTAGTCATCACTCTCTAAATCCTATAAAGGACATCATCGAAGAGCTCGAAGGGACACAATATGCAAAAATCTCAATGCAAATCAGTAAGCATACAAGGAGATAAAAGCATGTAAAAAAGCATAGATTGTTTTCAGTTTGTATTTGATTGTTGTTGTAGATGCAAAATCCTTTCTGGAGAGGAGACTGACTGACTGACTCAAATATAGCTTCAAAGGACTCTGACTGGATATGACACGTCTAAAGTATACTGGAGACCATAGGATATAACATTGATTGCCCCCAAGTTGGAACATTGATAGGATACAGACGCTTGAGCTGATTGGTGTAAAAACTGACTTATTGAAAAATTGGAAATGCAGAAACAAACCGAGAGATATGTACAAACTAAAGCAAAACTGAAAGTTGAGAAAGACCAAGATTGTGCTGATAGATGGAGCATTTTGAAACAAGTGGTGCCCGTTTGCCAGGTTTTCACCATCTTGGCAGAGATTCTATTTTTGCTACCAAGGCACCTGTTTCCAGGTTTTCACCAAGGCACTTTTTTTTTTTTTTGTATTTTTCATTTTTTTGAATTTTTTTGAATTTTTAATATTTTTCAATTTTTTAAGATTTTTTTCAGGACATTTTACCATAGACTGAATGCCTTAGGTGTAGAATTTCTTCAAATGGAGAACGTTTTTTTGGTTCTTAGAGCTGTTCTCCTTCAGTCATTGAGAGTTGATAGGCACCAAAGCCAAAAGTAGCAGTGATTACAAAGGGACCCAGCCAGTTGGGTTCAAACTTCCCCTTGCATTCTCGATGGGATTGATTTTTAGGATTTTCTCTCAAGACTAGATCACCAACCTAAAATTCTCTATGTTTGACTTTCTTGTTGTAGCCTCTAGACATTCTCTTCTGATATACTCTGAGATGATCATACGCTACTTGTCTGCACTCATCTAGTAGTTCAAGTTCTTGCAACCTAGACACTCTGTAGTCATCATCAGTTACTAGACCATGCATTCTGATTCTTAGTGATGGGATTTCAACCTCAATAGGTAGTACCGCTTCAGACCCATAAACTAAAGTGAAAGGTGTAGCCCCTGTGGTCATTCTGATACTGGTTTTGATACTTGTTCCGATACTTGTTCTGATATTGGTAGCATCTGTTTCTATTTGCAAACTCCCAAGCAAGATCATATCGTGTAGTCCCAATGTCTAGCAAGGTGGAGAACAAGAGGGATTGGCAAGCTGGTGGAAGAGATAGAAGACAAGAGAATGAAGGAGAATGAAGGGAAGAAATTCTCAAGGGAAAAGTCCTCAAGAATACTCAAGCTAGGGAAAAATTGTCATGTAAAGTGCATTTGGACAAGCAATGAAAGACGAGCATAGGATAAGTCATAAAAGCGTAATGTCAAAGAAGGACAGGATGTAGCCCAAAGGAGTAGACATGTCAAGAGGCTTCATAGCACTGTGTTTTACTCTTTCTTTTATTAGATCAAGACCAAAGGGGAAAAAGATAGTGACAAGTGAAAATGAATGGAGGAAGATAGACATGAAGGCTAAACAAGAAGGGAATGAAAGCAAGATCATCATAAGATAGCTCACAAGATAGTCAAATGTTCGTGTATAGATCAAAATTGTCAAGATCAAAAAGAGAAGATGGAATGGATGAAATATGTAGAAGAACAACGCATGATGCCTGATTGTTAGGTTTTCATCATGGTACTTATCCAAGGTGCCATAAGGGAGTGGTTTTCACCATAGGATGAATTTATTTCTCTTTACTTTTGCTACCAATGTGCCTATTTCCAGGTTTTCACCAAGGCACATTTTCAATTTTTATTTTTTATTTTTTTTTCTCTTTTTGGAAGAAGGCAAGCTTTTTAGATAGTGTTCCTTGAAAGGATAAACCATGATATGCCAAAGAATCAAAATTATATGCTCAAAGATGATAATAGGTAAAGGGAGATGGAAGAGAAAAATGGAGGATAAGGTTTTATGTAAAGCAAGTGAGGTTGGAAGATAGGAGGAATAGGCAAATGAGAAAATATGATAGAAGGTAGAAGGATAATGCATGGAAGGATTGTGAAAGGGTAGATGGAAAGGAAGGCAAGCTCAACATCAACACATACCTTGAAGGGTGGGGAGAAGATGGAGGAAACATGAATGAAGGAATACGTGAAAGAATATGGTGAATGGATAGCAGAGGTTGCGGTTTAGGCACATAGAATGGAGGAATGTTTTTGGAAGAAGATGAAGTGGAAGTCTTTGGAAGCTTGAATGTCAACTTCACTTTTTTCTCAACACTAGACTCTTTCAAGAGAGACTTTGAAATCCATATAGCCGCAGGCTTTTTATTTCCTTTTGGTAATTTGGAGAGAATATCGTCAATGATGGATTTTGGAACCCATACTTGTCTTGTAGTTTTTTTCTTAGATATCTCTTTTGACTTTATGTTTCTATGTCGATTAGAGGAGACATGGCGATCTTCTTTTTTTGATGAATTCTTGTATTGCTTCTTTTTCTTGTATTAAACATTCAAGTTACTTCCAAAAAACTTGGGACTTGTGGAAGAAGAAGGAGGATATGACTAGTTTAGATGGGTGGGTGGATGAAAAGGATTCAAGGGTATGAGTCTATGTTGATCTTAGGAAAGATAGGAGATGGAGGGATGTAAGGACCTAAGATGGATGGAAAATTAGGAAAGTTAAGAGGGGAAAGTGAAGGGACATAAGGACCCAAGATGGAAGGTAGACGTGAAGCCTTTAGTAGTGGTGGAAGAGGTCCAAGGATGGAAGTGGAAGACACAAAAGGATAATCAATAAGTTCATCAGTATCTATATGACAACCAAGGATATCAGCATCTTTAGAGTGAGCATTAGAATTTTCAATAGAATCAAGTACATCTTGAATATGAGCACCTTCTTTGATAGGATTTTTCAAAGCTTGCAAAGACTTAGGAAGAGTAGAAAGTGGAAATGAACATGGAGTGGTAGAACAAGAAGATGGAAGACTTTGATCTTAACAAGGATCTTTGGATAGCACAAGCACATAATTTTTCTCTTGACTTTCAATAAGCTTAACATCGAAAGTAACAACACCATTTTTACCAACCTTAATGGAAGTATCATCTTTGGAAAGCACAAGTGTGGTAAGGTTATTTTGATTGTCAATAAGCTCAATGGTGTAAGTAGTAACTTGATCTTGCTCAGGAGAAGACTTAAGACATGGTGGAATGAATGAAAAAGGGTGTATAGGATCAAAAGAACCATGAAGCAGATAAGAGACATCGGGAAAAGGAGTGGATGACATGTAGGGTTCTTGATCTTAATCTTTCTTTATGTTCTTTTCTTTATCATTTCTGGAGTCCTCTTGACATGGAGCCACTTTTAAGGACAAGGAAGCATGTTGGGATTATATGGAAGACTATTGTAGAGATGGTGGAGGACTAGCTGAAGTAGGGATTATAGCATATGAAGGCTTAGGCTCTTTAGGTTTAGCATTATTGAAAGTATTAGCAGCCAAGTGAAGGTTAGCTTGAATTTATTGAAGAGGTAGCCCTGGAGGATAACTATAGGGAACCACATGAAAAGTATCAGGGCTTGTGTCGGATGAAGGTTCTATGAAAGATTTGAAAGATTCAGAAGCTTTAGGAAATGTATGGGTATTGGAGGAAGTAGGGGATGGAAGGGAACCATCACAAGACAAAGGTCCAACATTAAAATGATCTTTCTTGAGAGTGTAATCTTTATTTTCAGCCTGAGAGTTCTTAGAGGAGAGATCCTTATAGTATTGACGTTTCAAATCAACATGGTACATTTTATATTCCTCAATAGAAGTAGATGTATTATCTAGATATTGTCCACAAAAGCCATCAAAGTCTTTTTCAAAATCAGAATCATATGGATCACCATCATAATCTATCCAATGTGACGGCCCATTTGTAGTAAGTAGGAACACATGATGAGGAGGACTCTTAGGAATAGAGGTGTCATAGGTATCATTACATTGTCTGTCATCATAGTCATCATAGTCTCCAAAGCTGGATGTGTCACTCTCCATGGAAGAGGTATCATAAGGGTTATCACATTGCTCAAATTCTGTCTGGAGGCATGGTGACATGTACAAGTCTTTATCAAATGGAAAAGGGCATAGAGTTTCCATGGAGAACTCTTTAGGTTCCTTTTCTTTCTCAAGTTTGTTAATATTGACTTGCATAGCGTGCATCTGTTTCATCATGGCCCTCATTAGAGTTTCTTTCTCATGTGTATTGATTCTTTGAGACATGTGTACTAATTCTCAATAGCTACTACTCTATTCTTGACACGGTGATTTGTATGACAAATTTTGGAAATAGGTTGTAAAAGCTGAAGTATCTAGCAATTTTGATAATTTTCTGACAACTTTTCAAAATTTTCCCAAATGACTTTCTGCAGACTCGTACGACAGTTGGTAGGAAATGAAATGACAGTTGAAAAACTTGTACGATAGTTGCAAGTAGGATCTTGACTTTTAAAATTTGCTGGCATGAAAACTCATATGACACTGGGTACTCAATCATACGACAGATGGGTAGTAATGAAATGACACTTTGAGAAAACTCGTATGACTTTATGACCTCCTGAGATGACTTTTGACTCCAGAAAAGGATTTTACTTCAGATTTTACAAATTTTTATTTTTCAGATTTGAATTGTTTGCAAATTTCAATGTCCAGATTTGAGGATTGTAATAGATTTATTCATTTTCAGTAACCAGATAGATAAACAAGCACACAAAACAACAAGTAAGTGATTTCAAGCATGTCTAAAAACAATGAACAAGGGCAAAAGCAACCTTGCACATGAACAATCAAGTGAATTATTCATTCTAATCCTCAGAAGCGCTAATTGTGTATGTTCCAAAAATGTTTTGCAATAATGCACATATACCCTAGAAAATGAAAATTTGGCCTCGCTAGAGTTTTTAGTAATGGTTTGACTCTACAACTTTTATGATCCAAAGGAGTGAACTCCAATCCTAGCACACCAGGGTTTTGACACAGTCTGAGAACTTAATCTTCAGGAGCTACTAGGGAGATCTGACAACCCAACAATGAACCATACCTATGGAGATTTCTTCCACAAGGACATTTATATAGCGGCTATCACTACCACGGTGAAAATGTCTATTACCGCTTGAGGTTCCGTCAATGCAGTTTTCCATGTGAAGAGATTGTCCGCTATGGTTAACCCTCTCTAAAGGTGACTCGCAATAGTATACCACAAGGGGACTTGGCTCTAGATCTAAGGGTTTGACACCTTTTCACTTTTAACCCAAACAAAGCAGGCAGATAAATCTGACACGCTAAGACAAAGATTATCTCACCAAGGTCTATGATATCAACCCCACATGATCTATCAACCTCTCCGGAGAGAGAATGTATCAATCAATAAGGGAAGACACACGGACCAAGTAGAATGTGAGACGCACTAAGTATCCTCCCTACCTACAAGGATTCTGTCATCAAGAAGGATTTCACTAGGAATCCAATCTCTCAAGAACCACAAATAGTGTTCATAAGGCCTAATTACTATGTTTTCACAAATATATTTCTGAAAGCAAATCTACCGAAAGTACTCAAAAGCAGAAAGAGGAACACTTAATGCTTAAAGCGAATATGAGGTGAGTCCACAAGGTGGAACAATTAACCCCTCACAAAAGCTAAAAATGAGTCCACAACTTAAAAAATAAGTAAGTTCCAAAAAGCACAAAAGGGTTGCCTGGTGGAACAATTAACGCTTCTTTCCTGTAGACCCCTCCCCTTTAATGTGGCGCTGATATTGCAACCACGGGGTGGAATGAGGGGTCGGTGGATTAGCAAGTCCAATAACTCAAGATAGCAATCAAGATCAATCACAAGTATCTAAGACTACTTAATGAATCCTTAAGGGGTCACAACCTAGTATCAATCATGCAAGTGTGGTGAAATAGACAAAAGCATGAAAAGATGCACACAAGCCAGACACATAAGAGATTTATTTTAAGTCCAAATCAAAATGTTATTAGATGAAGGAGAATACCTAGGATCCTCGCAACGTGCTTAGTAGATTTTACCTGATTTTTAGCAATTCTTGTTGAGCTTTTTCATGCAAGCAAGTGACGAACTCTCCAACAAGCAAACAAGCAAACAAGATATGCAACATATATTCAACTTATGAAAACCATAGGGTTAGCTCTAAAAATCAATTATTATCAGCAATAATAACCAGAAATTAACCCAAATGACAACTCATATCATTCATTGAACCATGTAAAAAAAATAAGTGCATACCCATCACAAAACTTTTTTTTTTTTTTTTGCTGCATTTGACCTAGTCAACAAGATCTAATTTCTTTTTTATGATTTCGGCCATAAAAAAAAAAATGCATAATAGAGACCCTTGCTAAAAAAATAGAGAGCTTTCCAAAAATGTAAAAATTTTAGAAAAATTTCTTCATTTGTGCCGTAGAGACCCATTTTACCAAAATAGACTAATTTTTGTAAATTGACTATTTGAGCTATTATATTGCATCCAAATTTAAAACACAAAGAATGGACCCCCTGTATAATTTAAAGAGCTTTCTGAAAATATAAAAAAATTTGAAAAATATGCTGATTTGCGTTAGATATTAATTTTTTATGAAAAATCAAACAAAAATTATTAAAAATTCAAAAAAATTCAAAAAATTCTAAATTTTTTATCAAAGCTTCCCTATTATGTCTCCAACTTGAAAAAAAAATTTCAGACTAAAAATCTAAGCCGTTTGGGAGATAAAATTAAATCTTTGAAACTTTAGGGTTTTAGCTCCAAGAATCAAAATCAGCATGCAAAGGTGGGTTGCCCCACGGTGGGCGCCAGAAATGTGTGTTGGAAAATTGTATCTGATCTGTAGACACAACACTTCAGTAAAATATTAGAGGTTAGCTATAATCAAAATCGTGCAAAATTAAAATCTAATCTAACCAAGCGATCTACTGCCTTCTAATAGGTGCGAGATTGATGTTCTCAGATTGTAATCAAGATTAGTGACCTAGACGACACCTAAACAAAGGATTTGAATGCAAAACTATGAAATATGAATGCAATTAATCTATTATTTTTTTTTATATATTTTCTATGCAATGATATGAAAACTTGATATGAAATCTATGATATGTAAAAACTGATATGCTATGATATGCTAAATGATCTAACAAATGAAAACTAATATGATATGAAAAACTATGCAATATTGATCTCACAAAGCTTGGATTCGTAAAGATGATTCTTCAGTCTCCAATTCAGCAACGAAATTATGCAATTCTTGTGGATGATTTGTGAAGAGCTAAAGCCTTAATTTATAGAAATCTAGGGCTTTGGAGGTGCATGAAAAAAAGTCATAAATCACTCAGATTAACTCAGCTTGATTTTTGAGTTATTTTTAAATAAAAGATAGTTAACTCACAAAAATATGCAAAAGCTAAGTTTTAACTCAAAATAGAGTTTAGCTTTAATTGATAATTGATAGTTGTCTGCTTTTATGATTGTGCATGTTTTTTTTATAAATTAATTTAATAATAAAGCGATTTATTTCCAACTTAACTACTTTTAAAAATTAAAACAATTGATTTATGGGTTAATCAATTATTTTTTCAAACTTTTATTCCAAAAATAATATTATTAAATATGACAACTTGCTTTAATTAATTAAATAAGAATTTAATCAATTAATGATAGGAATTTTGATTTATTGTCAAATTTAAATAATAATATTTAGGAATAAATAGAATTAAATTCAATTAAATAATTAAGTGGCAGAATTAAATCTAATTAATTAAATATTGAGAATATTCAATTAATCAAACTTTAGGATAAATGCGATTTATCGCCAAATAATCATTAAATTAAAGATAATTAGATAAATTAGGAATATTACTAGGAATATTCTCCGATGTAGAATTTAAGATAATCAATTAAGATTCGATGATGTTCAGATGTGCCTTAGGTTAGGACTTCGATGTTGATTTCGTTCGATATGTTGATATAGGAGGTTAATGAACTTATAGCCAATTTTTGGGGTATTACACCACATAGTGAATATCAACAAAAAAATAAATAAAGAGAGATCAAACACTTCACACAATGCCTTGAAGGTAATTGAAATGATGCACTAGCTCTCAAAGCTCGCGGGTCATCAAGCATTCGAAATGAAAAGATGTAAACAATGCCAATATTAAACAATGAGCTCATGAATAATGTATGATGCCCTAGCTTGCAGTCTATGAGCCATCAAGACATTTCCTCATGAAATGATCATAAATGGGGAGTACCACATAGTGAATATCAACAAAAAAACAAATAAAAAGAGATCAAACACTTCACACAATGCCTTGAAGGTAATAGAAATGATGTCCTAGCTCTCAAAGCTCGCAGGTCATCAAGCATTTGAAATGAAAAGATGTAAACAATGTCGGTATTAAACAGTGAGCTCATGAACAATGTATGATGCCCTAGCTTGTAGCCCATGAGCCATCAAGACATTTCCTCATGAAATGATCATAAACGGGGAGTACCACATATTAAATATCAACAACAACAAAAATAATGAGAGATCAAACACTTCACACAATGCCTTGAAGGTAATAGCAATGATGCCCTAGCTCTCAAAACTCACGGGTCATCAAGCATTCCAAATGAAAAGATGTAAACAAAGTCAGTATTCAATAGTGAGCTCATAAACAATGTATGATTCCCTAGCTTGCAGCCCACGAGCCATCAATACATTTCCTCATGAAATGATCATAAACGAGGAGTACCACATAGTGAATATCAATAGCAAAAAAAATAAAGAGAGATCAAACACTTCACACAATGCCTTGAATGTAATAGCAATGATGCCCTAGCTCTCAAAGCTCGCGGGTCATCGAGCATTCCAAATGCTAAGATGTAAATAATACCACTAGTAACATTCATATTGTGCCATTAAATCAACAAATGGCATCAAAATGAAATTGAGTTAACGAGAAGACAAAGCTCGAATGCCTACCTCAAGTTCCAGTGCCCTCTTCCCACATGGTGTTGGCCTCTTCATGCACGCCATACTTGAATGCCCTCTTCGCACCACGTAAAAGTGCAGTGCCATCTTCATGGTAGCTCTTCAAATTCACAAAAATTACAAATGACACTTTCTTTTTCTTTCTTTTTTGTTTATAGCCAAGTAGGTGTCGCAATTACGACGTTATCATCACTGTTATGACACTGTTAGGGCACTTGCAAAAAAAACATAAAAAAACAAACACAAGTGGTAGTGGTGTCACAAATTATCATCGAAATTCAACCCCAAATGTTATAGTGTCAATTATTAAATCCTAATTTTCCCTCAACCACCAAATGGGATAAAAATGCATCAACCAATAGGATTTATTTATCAACCTCAAATCGAATCTCCATCACACATAAGGAGAGAGAATCTTGTCCACCCATTTTGTTTCATTGTCCCAAGCTTTGAGGATAATCCATTTAAATGGTCTCCAAAGGTGGAACCATGGACTAAACCTCAACTCCACCCCCTACCCTTGCCAAAATATATAAAAGCAAGGCTAAAATCCATCATTTATCATCCATGAATCTAAGAATAGCATCAAACCTCTTGCAATTTATAGCTAGAAAGGAAAATCTAAGACTAATTAAGGCTAATTTCATTTGAAATTGAACTTTTTAGTTTTTTTATCATTCATTCTTATTTTAGGGTTGTCACTAATGGAAGCTTGTTGAGAGATTTGCATTAGCAAACCAAAATAGAGGTCCATAGAGTGCTTAATTGTCAATTATTTGCTTAAATTAGATTGCTATTTGTGGTAATTTAGTTCTTATTTTCATTTATTTGCAATACTAACCCTATGAAGGTGCTTCTCATAGAAGACAAAATGGCACCCACCATGGGGCATTAGGCCTCATTAATTTTTAAATTCGGAGAAATTGTATTTTTCTTGCATATCCTTGTTTGTTTCTCTATTTTGCAGGTTAGACAATGCATTTGACAGTTTCTACAATGCGTACAAGATTTTTTGCAGTGCGTATGACAAATTTTTGCACCTTTACACAGTCAAACAATGCATTTAATCCTTCTATTATCTTGTCTTAACTTCTTTCAGTGCATGTGCCCTGACTACCAAGCGCTTTCAAATCTTTATGTAGCGCGTTTGAAGTTTTCTTTAAGCGTATTTTCCTATTTAAATAGCACGTTTAATTTTTGTCTCTACGTGTTCAAATTATTCTGCAACACATTTAATCTTTTTAATAGTGCTTTCAATTAGTTCTATTGCACTTTCAATTAAATTGCAAATTTGCAGAATCTAACTTTCAGGAAATGAATTTTATGTGTCTGCAGGATGACTAGTCATAAAAGGATTAAAAATCCAGAGACCAGATTTAATAGTGAGGGTAAAGCATTGGTAAAATAAATTAAAAAGGAGAACATAGCCAACATCAAGCTGGTTTTGGAGAATTCGCAACAAGAAAGTGAGGTATATGAATAGTATTTGAAAGTTGTAGAAGCTTACAAATCAAAATTCATCTCATTAAATTGGATTTATTTGCCTTAATCGATTTATGTCAAATTTGATAAATAAGGCTTAAATTTCAATTTCTACTTGTTTTCTTCATTTTGTTTTTTTGTGTTGACTAACTTGTTGGGTAGGAGGCAAAGAAAAGGGAACGAATGCCACTAGGTGAGTCAAAATCATGACAAAATCCTTCAAAAATGCCCCTAGCCTTTGCTAGCTACAAATCAAGGTAAACCTCAAACTTGGTCAATTTTTGTTTAAATTGTGGCCTTGAGATTTTTGCTAAAATCTAGTAAGTAAAAATAGCATAAAGGATAAAATCAAGCATTTAATCAAACAATGCCTTGTTTGTGGAGGAGAGTAGAAATACTCAATTCCCATTAGTTAGTGGGTTTGGATAAATTGAACATTGTTAATCATGCTTGGGAGGCAAGAATAGATAGGGATATTCTTTTCACCTTTTGGTGAATCAAACTCCCAAAACCTATCTCTTAAATCTATTTTATTGCTTTACACATGAACATCTAGATCTTTAGTGGGCTTGCCTCCCGAGATTTGCCTTAATGAGGCCGGTGAGAGGGACAACCCAAAGTGGGATACATTTTCCTTTGCTGAAAAAATCCAACCCACTATAAAATGAAATGCATGCATCCTTAATAGGGTGTGTGACAAAAGGATATTAAGCTTTCAAACTTCCTCGAGTAGTCCTTCGAGATTGCGCAAAACTTTGATATACCGGTGGTGAGAAGCCTCCTATTTTTGGGGGATGGAACTTAATGTCTATTTTGAATGGAATATTGATTAAATACCTTGTTAACTTAGCAAATCCTACCTTGTAAAGCCATGTTTATGAACCAACTTGTCAATTAGGTAGATTTATTGAATGAAAAACCCGTGATAACGTCTAACATATTCAAACACTTTTTGTGTAGAGGGTTTAAAAAACAAGTGTATTTGTGATTGCTTTGTTTGAAGAATACATAGAACAAGTAAGAGATATCCATTTTGAAAAATCATCTTATACTTTTAATATCTTCATAAAATGAGCAATCACCAAATTTGGAGGGGGAAACAGCCTTTGTTGAATGTCGGTTTCTACACGATCTCATAAACTCAAACTATCTTTACAAGAAGATGGCACTTGCATTGCAAAGAGGTCCCCAAATTTGAATCTCAAAACACTTTCATAAATCACGACCAAGGGGATAGTTTCCCAAACCTTTTTGAAAAGAGAATTGATCCAATGGATAGAAACTCTGCATTTCACGATTACATCCATGGGGGAAACAATGAAAATCAAGTAAACATTAACCATGCAAATCAAGAGCCTAAATAAACACTCAGAGACAAAGCCAATAGGGTGGCTCAAGACATCAAATTCCTTGAAGTTATGGTCAAACTTATAGAGAGAGATAGGGAAAGATATTTCCTTAATTTAGCCCAAGAAGGGGTGAAACTTCCTCATGAATATGATGTTGACCAACTTAAGAAAGATAAGGAAGAGGATAATCCAATAGGTGCTATGAATAAATAATTAAAAATGTTTCAAGCACAAATTGACCTAATGAAGAAATCAGTCTAATCTAAGCCATTTTCCATCGAGCCTTTGTGTTGATTACCCTTTGATAAGAGCTTAGTTATGGCACCTTTCCTGATAAATGTGGTCTTTCCAAAATATGACAAATATACAGGTAAATCAGACCCACAAGATCATCTTAGAGAATTGTGTGCTCTAAGTATCAAATTCATGCACAACATAACCTATCTAATGAGGCTTTTTCTGAGAAGTTTAGGAGGCCAAGCCATGGAATGGTTCTCAAAACTTCCACAAGGAATTAAAATATTTGAGGAATTAGCCTCTAAATTTGTGACTCATTATTCCTATAACATTGAGCATGATATCACCATGCTTAATCTATGTGACACTAAACAATGAGATGGTGAATCTTTTTTAGGGTTTCTCCAAAGGTGGAGAACAGTCTTCACACGATATCCACAAACCATACCCAAAAAAGAAAAGATGGAAATATTTATGAATAACCTAAATATGGAGATGAATTATAGGCTCCAACTTCAATATCCCCCTACTTTTGAATATCATAAAAAATGGTATCAAAATTGAAGAGGTATTGGTTAAAAGAGGAGAAATCAAGTTATTCAAAGATAATAAACCCTATACCAACACTAATAACAATCATAACTTATCTAATTATAACAATAACAAAGGAGCCAACAATCATAATGACAAACCAAGACTATGGTTGAAAAACACCAATAAAAATATTGTGAATGATGGAGTTGTGGAAGCCCACAAGTTAAAGGCTACTCCCTTTAACTTATTGAGCGAGTCAAATCCAACGTATAATGTCAACCAAATGACCAAAGATCCTTATAATAAAAAAAAATCCCAACAAAAAAAAACAACAACAACAATCCCTTCAATAATACTAATGTCAACAAACCTAAACCATTCTTTTCCACTTATCAAAATAGAAAATTCACCTTTTTAGGTGAACCTTTATAAATTGCATTAAGGACTTTGGTGGCTAATAAAATCATTACCCTACCCAAATCAAGGCCATATGAACCCCAAATTAAGCCCAATTGGTGGAATTATTCTCATCATTGAGAATATCATCACAACAAAGGACATAAAACAAATGAATGCATGAAATTAAAACACCTTGTCCAAGATCTAATCGATGATGGAACCATAAAGGTGGAAGGGCCTCAAAATAATGAGGATCATATGGCTTTCAAAAACCCTTTCCTAAACCATGAAAAGGGAGAATCATCAAACATAAATCACAACAATAAAAGAATTAATGAGAAGGTTAACTTCACCCATACTTATGATAATACCATCAATACTTTAAGTGGTGATGAAAATACCATAAATGTGATTGTGGTCAAAGAAAAGCCAAGGGAAGAAACATCTAACATTTTAACTAGGGGGAAAGCATCAAAGATCACTTTATCAAGAGGTGCCCCAAGAATTATTTTACCTAATCAAACCTCATCTTCATCTTCAAAGAAATATAATTTGGTAGACCAATTGCAAAGAGCCCCTGCTCAAATCTCTATCCTAGAATTACTCAAGCTTTCACCAACTCATAAGGAGATTCTAGAAAAATCCCTAGTGGAGACTAATGTGCCTTTAAATTTAGATGCGGATAAATTCCAAAACATGGTAGGCCATCTTGTTGCACCCCATTTTCTATCCTTTTCAAAACAAGAGAATATGTCATTAAACCACCCGCAAAATCTTCCTTTGCATATAGAGGTTTTGATCCAAAAACATAGAGTGAAGAGAGTCATCATTGATGGGGGAGCTAGCCTAAATATTTGTACCTTAAACTTGGTGAAAGCCTTAGGATTTTCGGAAGCTATTGACCCTAAGAAAAAGATAACCATAAAATCTTATGATGATGAAGAAAGAGCATCCAAAGGTGTCATAGTAATACCCATCTGAGTTGGCCCAATGCAAAAGGAGACCATTTTCCAAGACCTTGACCTCAAATTTACTTATAATATCTTATTAGGAAGGCCATGGATCCATGAAATCTAAGCCATGCCTTCTACCTATCATCAATGCATCAAATTTCCCTACATGGGACAAGAAGTCATGATAAGCAAGGATTCAAACCCCTTCCAATATTATAATAACATGAAGCGACATAAATGACTCCTTAGTCCCACATAATGCAGAAGGGTCTATTTACCAAAGAATAGAACAAGGGAAAAGTTCAAAATATCTTCTATCTTTCAAAGGGAAATAAAAGGAAGAAAAAGAAAGTGTTGCTAAAAATAATCAAAGTCCCACTAACTTGACTACCTCAACAAAAGGAAAATAGAAGGTTAGTGAGGAAAATGCTCATGAGGAACAAAAAGAAGACCAAGCAAGATATATCCAAATTTACACCAAGGATCCCCATTATCAAAAGATGGACCACATGATAAATAATTTTGAAAAGCAATGTCAAATCAAATAGAAAGGTGTAGGTGAATACTCCTTCTACATGATGGATCTACCCTTATCTCCAAAATCCCATGGAAGACCATATAATCTACCTCATAAATACAATGAACACTTTGTGAGGTCAAGAACTTATTCATCCATAGATGAAGAAGATAATGAAATCTTAAATTGGCTATATAAGGATGAGGAATCAAGTGCCCATGAAAAGCGCATTCAAAACATAAGCATTCCCACTCATCAATATGGCAAAGCATTTCAAATAATGTAGAAGATGGGATATAAAGGATAAGGGTCTTTAGGTACAAGAAATGAAGGATTAATAGAACCTATTGAAATTTCTTGGAGATATAGTAAGGAAAAGACTAGATTAGGGTACCTTGAACAAGGGTACACTCAAAAGAAACATCCCTTGGTTTATGACCAAATCTTGCAGCTAGGTTACCAAAGTGATGAGGACTCAAACAATTGGGAATTGGATTCATTTTCAAGTGAATCATGTCAAGATAAAGAGATTGATGTCATCCATACCTATACTCCTAGCAAGGGAAAAGAACAAGCCTCAAGATCAAATCAGAATCAAGCTTCAAGTTCTAGCCAAGAGGTCTTAGATAATGTGTTGAGTCAAGAAATAAAAGGAAATCAATGGGTAGGAGAACCTTATGTTCCATCATTGAGACCTACTATAGGGGAATCTAACCCTAGATTTAATCCAAGAGATTTTTACCCAATAGAGACCCAAGAGGATTCTAGTGAGGAAGATTTTGACCCTAGTTCTCTAGAGCACCTAGAAGAGGCACATATCATAGATTTGAGCGATACAATGTTTGAACCTTCAAATGAGGTCATTTTCTTAAACCCTATCAAATCAACCCAAAACTTCAATCCCTTTTCCCTTATCTATCCAACCCTAATTGAGTGGGATTCCATCCAACCTATCATCATCCCTACATTCTTGAATGATAACTTGGTGTCCCAATAATTTAATGTGGTTGAACCTTCTTCTACCATGGAATATCAAGAAGTGACAAAGGGGAGTATTTAACCTTTTATTTTGGGAAAAAGTGAAAAAAACAAAAAACGGAAAGAATCTAATGTTGAAAACCACATTGTGGCAACATTAAATCAAAAGGAAAAAGAAATAAAGAACATTTTTGAAGGTGAAAACCAAACATAGGCACCTAAGGAAGAAATGTTGGATAATTTTCCCGAGCACTATGAGGAAAGATCACTTATCCTAATTGAACCAACAGAGAAAGTTAACATTGGATCAAAATCAGAGCCGAGAATCATACACCTAGCAGCATCCCTATCAAATGGAGAAAGAAAGGATTTCATCAAATTATTCAAGGAGAAACAAATAAATTTTTTTTGGCCATATGATGATATGCCAGGAGAAATCCGAATTTAATCATGCATCATTTGAATATTAAAGAAGGAGTGAGACCAATAAAGCAGAAATTGAGAGAGATGCATCCACACATAGCATTGCTTGTAAAAGTGGAGTTGGAGAAATTTTTGAATGTAGGGTTTATAAGAGCCATTGATTATGCCGATTGGATTTCAAACATTGTGCCTATTTCCAAAGCAGATAAATCTATCAAAATTTGCATAGACTTTAGACATCTTAATCTTGCATGTCCCAAGGATGATTTTCCTCTTCCAAGCATAGACGCCATCGTAGATCTAACAATAGGACACTCAATGTTCTCACTTATGGATGGGTTTAGTGGTTATAATCAAATAAAGATAGCACCTGAGGATCAAGACAAAACAACATTTACATGCACGTGGGGGGCATTCTGCTAGAATGTTATGCCCTTTGGCCTCAAGAATGTTGCAGTGACCTATCAAAGAGCCATGACGACCATATTTCATGACATGATGCACAAGTTTATAGCAGACTATGTAGATGATATACTTTACAAATACCACTCAAGGGAGGAACATCTACCCATCTTAGAAAATATATTTGTAAGATTGGAGCAATTCAAAGTAAGGTTAAATCCAAAGAAAAGTGCATTCGGTGTACAATCAGGAAAGCTATTAGGATACATAGTTTCCACCAAAGGAATAGAGTTAGACCCTACCAAAGTAAAGGCAATCATGTAAATGGGGGAACCTTGAAACACCATCCAAATGAGATCCCTTCAAGGCAGGATTCAATTCATCAGAAGGTTCATTTACCAATTAGCAAAAAAGTGCCACAATTTTACTCAACTCCTTCATAAGGACACAGTTTTCAAATGGGATGAGAAATGTGAAGAATCATTCACCTTATTGAAGAAATACCTAATGAATCCACCAACTTTGATGCCACTGATAAGAGGAAAGCCCTTAATTTTATACATCGCAACAACAGAACATGCATTAGGGGCACTCTTAGCTCAAGAGGATGAAGCTGGAAAAGAAAAGGCCATATAATACATAAGTAGAACATTGGTGAAGTATGAGTTGAACTATGCCTTCATTGAAAGAGAATGTTTGGCCGAAGTTTTTGCTTCCCAAAAATGACACCATTATATGTTACCTCACAAAATTTGACTCATTACAAAGATTGATCCTTTGAAATACCTTCTCAGCAAGACAACACTAAATGGAAGATTGGCCAAATGGGTCATGGTTTTAAGTGAGTTTGACATAGAGTATGTGGACCGAAAATCTATCAAAGGCCAACTAATAGCTAATCAACTGGCATAGTCACCTTTGTAAGATGAACACCCTATCCAAGTAGAATTTTCAAATTCTAAAATCATTAATGTTGAAGCAAAGACATGGAAATTGTACTTTGATGGTTCCTATACACAACATGGATCAGGAGTAGAGATACTATTGATTAATCCTCAAGGGTCCACAATTCCAAAATCATACAAATTGCTATTCCCATGCACAAATAACATAGTTGAGTATGAAGCATTGGTCACCAGCATAAAGTTAGCATTAGAATGGAAAGTAACAGAGCTACAAATCTATGGAGATTCCTAACTAGTTATTAATCAAATCAATGACGAGTATCAAACTAAAGATGATAAGTTGATACCCTAAAAGAACATGATTGAGAATCTCAATAAATACTTCACTCTAATTACATTTGAACAAGTGTTGAGGGATAAGATTAAAGCAATAGATGCAATGGCTATGCTGGCATCACTTCTCCAAATACCAGATCAAAGAGCCAGATATGAATTCCTGGTAGAGGAAGTTGAGCAACCCGAATTTGACCCTTCTCATCCTCACACCATTTTCTTACTAATGGGACATGACTCACCTTGGTATGGAGCCATTTACACCTACTTAAAAGACCAAATCTTACCCATAGACCAAACCAAAAATCAAAAGAAAAGTTTTATATGCCAAACTTCTCGCTATACCCTGGTATCTGACATGTTGTATCGCAAGAGTCTAGATAGAATGCTTCTAAGGTGTCTAGAGAGAGAGGAATCAACCATATCATTACAAGAAATCCATGAGGGAATTTGTGGGTCACATTCAAATGGTTTAACCCTAGCTAAGAAACTTCTTAGGATAGGATATTTTTGGCCTTCTATGGAGAAAGATGTGTGTCACTTTGCAAAAATCTGTCAGAAATGTCAATATCATGGGAACTTGATCCATGTACTAGCACAAGAGCTTTATCCTATGACTACACCTTGGCCCTTTTATCAATGGGGTTTGGATTTGATAGGTATGATTTATCCACCATCTTCAAGTGGTCATAAATTCATCATTACTGCAATGGAGTATTTTACCAAATGGGTGGAAGTTGTACCCTTATCCACAACCACAAGAAAGAAAATATCCTTGTTCATATTAAACCACATAATCTGTAGATATGGTGTTCCTCATTCCATCATAATGGATAATGCAAAACATTTCAATAACAAGGACTTGAAAGAACTAGATACAAAATTTCATGTGGTACACCACTCATCTTCAATATACTACCCACAAGGTAATGGACAAGAAGAAGATACAAACAAGAACATCTTAAAAATATTGAAGAGGGCCATGGATAATTCTGGTAGAGATTGGCACATTCAAACAAACCCTACTCTACGAGCTTATCAGACAAGTATCAGAACACCAACAGGAGCTACACCATTCACCCTAGTTTATGGAGCAGAAGTAATTTTACCTTTGGAGGTAGAAATTCCATCTTTAAGAGTCTCATTGCATGGGTTACTAAGTGAATAAGACTATAGGGTAGCTAGGTTGCACGAATTAGAGCTATTAGATGAAAGACAACAACAAGCTTTTGACCAATTAAAAGTCTATCATAATCAAATGTCAAGGAACTATAACAAGCATATCAAACTGAGGACATTCCAAATAGGTGATCTAGTATTGCGATAAAACCCCAAAAATCAAGTAGAAAGAGAAAAGAAAGGAAAATGGGAAGCAAACGGGTTAGGACCTTCTGTGATCACTTTGTCTTTTGGGACAGGCACCTATAAACTAGTTGATTGTGAAGGAGAAGAGTTGCAAGAACCTATGAATAGTATACACCTAGAACGGTTCTACACATGAAGCAATTGAAAAGAATATCCAAGAAATCAGATGAAAGAGCATTTTATTTATTGTACATAGTCAAAAGAGATCTTGAAAATATCAAAAACATTGAAAAATAGAAAAGAGAAAATAAATAAGAGATGTAGAAAAGATAAAAAATAGTGGAAAATTGAGCCTAAAGAAAGCTAAAATCATTTTGAAATGATCCTCAAAAAGATGTTGTCTTGGTGTAAACCTAGAAAATAGGCACCTTGATGATATGAAATACAAAAAAATTGAAAAAAGAGAAAAAAATGAAAAAGAAGAAGAAAAATTGCCTGGTGAAAACCTAGCAAATAGGCACCTTGGTAGAAAAAAAGATAAAAAGCTCAAAAAAAAAGAGCAACTCCATTCAATCAATGAAAACATGGTAAACATGCATCATTGAAAGTCCAATTCAGTCTCATGCCTAGTGGTCATCCTTGTAAATATTGCATTCGCCAGTATTTGTATATATTGCATAGTAAAACCCCACAGTTGCATTTGCAAGTACCTAAAGATTCCGTCACCCAATTTGCAAAATGTCCCAAGTCCAACAAATGCACTTACATCAAAATGGGGGAAAATCTACTCTAAAGGATGAAGGATTCATCAAATAACATCAATCTAACACCAGATCATTTCATCAAAGCACAAACGAAATACTTACCCAATCAATCCTAATCCAAACATCAATCGAACAAATGCAAAATTTTGATCCAAGATCTCACAAAGACGTTAAATTTATCAAGATTAAAAGTATGAAATGGATGGAACTATACTTGAAATATGGATTTGAAAAATGATGCAAAATTTTTGTAAGTGTTGACTTGATTGATGAAATCATGTCTTTCTAGCAAATCGATGAAATTTTTTAAACTAGACAATCTATGATGAAAGCATGATATTTTATGGGTTTCTGAATGATTGTCTTAAGGTCAAGGTTTTAAAGTATGTATTATTTGTCTAATGACATGATCATTAAAGAATCATTGATGACATGTACAATATGGAAAAATAGAGATCTTTGTTTGTTTACACAACATGATACCTTGGATATTTTGATGTGAAATATCATAATACCAAAATCCACTTGAAACATAGAATCTTACGAAGTCGGTATCCCTACTCTCATGATTGATTTCAATCAGTTATAGTTGTACCAAGAATGGGAAACCAAAAAAGGGAAAGGAAAGAGGTATTCATATCATCATGTTTGAACCAGTGATGGTTGTACTAATTTCGGGTTTCAAAATTGCTCAATGATGAATATAAGCTCCTAAATTTGTGAATAGTGACAGCTAGCTGCATACATCCTAGATTAAATGCATTTAAGGTGTTTGCCTTTCTTAGTTTGAAAATAGATTTGAAAAAGAGAAAAAGAAAAAGGGGGTGGAGGTAAACCAAACATAAAAAAAAATCAAATGTTCATCAAAAACTATATGTGATAGAGTGTGTTGGACATCAAAAATAAATAAAAAAGGTGGCTTGCATTAGATCAATTGTATTTAAATCTTAGTTATCATTATAATTTCATCTCATTCCTTGTAATCTTGCATCCATTTAGTACATTAACCTTAGTTCATTAAAATTTTCATTTGCATTAGTTTGCATTCATTTTAAATCAAATCTTTCATTATAATTATAGTTTATATCCATTAAGTTCATTTAAATTGTATTTGCATTAGTTTGCATACATGTAGTTTTTTCCATTCATTATCATTTCATCATATCATTAAGTTCAATTAAGATAGAAGTTGCATTAGTTTTCATTCATTGATTAATTCTCATCTTTTAGTTGCATTAATTACATCATTTGGACATTATTAATTGCATTACATTTAAATTAATCTCATTGATACATTGCATTTTTCATATAGGTGCATATCATTAAGTTCATTGCATTTACATCTAACATCATTAGTCCATGTATCATTTATATCATATATCATTTACCATTACATCATAAATCATTAAAACATCAAACTCCATACATTGCATCATGTAAGTGCATCCATTACATTTACGTCTCATTTGCATCCATTGCATTACATTGCATCCATCCATAGCATCTATAAGAATCATCACATAACATTAATCATCAAATCATTAAATACCATCATCATATATCATAAACATTAAACACTGTATCACATGCATCCATCTACTCTATGTCATAAGTAAGACAATCATTTAAGCATAACTAGAGATGTGCATTCATAACATAAACTGCCTTTGAAAAAGCATAAAAACAAAGCATGTAGAGATAGAATCATGTAGATCTACATATCATATAAAGCACCTAAAAATAAATTCCAACACATGATGACATCATATAAAGTAAATCTATCAATGAGTATCAGAGTCCATAGTATCATCAAAGTCCATCAGTATATGGAAATCAAATTCTATCAAAGTATAACAAGTATCAAATCATATACAACATCATCTGATAAATGAAGAATGTGAGTCCAATGTCTCGATATCAAAAATAAACAACATAATGTAATCAAAGAATAGATCAATCATATAATCTCAACTGCTAGAACCATCGGCACCATTAGGACCAAGATTTGTATCTAGAGCTCTACTTGAGCTAGCTTGTAGCCTGTGCTGACTCATAGAAGCCATGAATGCCTACATCATGTTGCTCAGATGACTAATCTACTACCTGATATCTGACACATCAAATTGTAAAAAACATGAACATCAGAAGCTAACACTGGAGCCTCTATAGGAGGAGTCTAAGGAGGTGGAGCCTATGGAGGAACCTATAGAGCAGCCATGGAAGAAGAAGGAAGAGATGAAGAAGATGGAATCTATGGAGGAATAGGACCCTATGGTGGAGGAGGAGGTGCTAGAGGACCATGTGCCTGATCAAGCAAAATATGTGTTGCTTATGCATCCACATCAACAACAACCTATGCACCGACCTGCCTAAATACCCGCACATGATGCTAGCCCCATCTGGCCAATAAGTCAACCCCAACCTAATGGAGTGCTCAAAATGGACCACCCCTCATCTGCACACTACCTCTGGTAGGAATAGGAGAAACAACAATAATAGGGATCACAGTCGAACCTCCTCATCTATCCCATCACCCCCATCAACCTTGATGACCTCATCTCCCACCACCATCCCCCCCATCCCCACCGTCATCATCTGACTCATCCTCGATACCAGGCACTAGCTCGGTAGGATATGTGAATCTCAAAAAAGGGTTCTAAAAGAACCACTGTGTGTAATCATCTGTCATCCCCGCATCCATAATATGGTCTCTCATTTCCCACGCAAGGTGGGGTAGCTACAAAAACTCATCATGGGCTATCCTGTAGTCAATATGAGGGCCCCATAAGGACCTCTTGACCTGTACATGAGCATATAATGAAAATCCTTGTGGCATCCCCTGAATGTGGCTGAATTGGCGTAGAACTCTCAGGAAGAAAAATCTCTCTATAATCAAGGGCATCTACCCTATCATCCAGCGAGGCATGCACATGTATGGTAACTCTACTACATCCTTAGGCTAGGCCTCATAACTGATATATGGTCACTAAACTACCTAATTGATATTGTCAATGATATGAAGCTAGTAATCTAACTTTCCCAAATGGGCCTACATGACCATACCCTCATACATCTAGGCGAAAGGCCAACTTACATCCTAATGGTAGACTAATATAGGATGAGTCATAGGGATATGCTCTCATGTCCATAACTGAAGTAGAACCACCCTAGCAGAAAGAGTGGCCCTGCACTGATAAACCACATCATGAAGCTCATGATATAACTAAACTAAGACACAAGATCCCAAATCAAACTGACGTGGATGTGCAATCATGTCCTCCAAAATCCTACTCTAACCAACAAAAAATCTATGACCACACCAATCAGGAACCAAAAAACCATAGATAAGTGCACCTAGAACTACATGAAGCATGAGAAAAGATAGAAACTGAGCCCATTGAAAGCTCCCATCTCTGATCAAGGGATCTACAAATAAGCATCTACATATCATCCCATTATACACCTGATCATAATATATCATCTCCCCATGTGTCAGGATGCGTAGCAACTGATAGACATCCTAAGGAGTGATGGTTGTCTCTCCCATCGACAAATGAAAGGTATTATGGTCAGAGTGCCAACACTCTGCCATAGTTGTAAGTAGACCTTGATTCACACAAAATCAAGGGAGAGAGAGAGAAGGAAAGACAAACTGTATCTACTTATGACTCAGCACTCATCTCTGCTCAAGTCTCGATCATCTCGAAAGGTAACAGGTATAAGCCATAGACACCAAGATTTTTAAGCTCAGCCTACAAAAGCAAGTTTAAACACATCAAATATCAAAATCATTACATTTTGGATCATCTTAAGTCAATCAAACATTTAAACCTATCAAACCATAAGCAATTTTCCTGATTCTACTCAGAGAGGATGGAAAATTTATCATCATCCACCATCTAAATCAAGATTGACCATCAAACATTTAATATGACATGACTCAAACTAACATCATATGACTCACCATCAACCAAACTTAAAACCTAAGCCAATCGACTGATTGACAACATCAGATGAATCAAAAAACTGACTCAAAGGCTTGCAAATTTTACCAAATAGGGTGAACGTGCTATTTTACTGCTTAAAAGCACTAAAAATCAAAAGAGTAGCTTAAAATATCAAATGCACTATAGAAATTATCAAATGCACTACAACAATGTGTAAGAACTATAGAACTTAGTACGTGCTACAGAAAACCCCTGTACGCACTGCTAAAAAGATTAAAAGCGCAAACAAGTTTGCAAGCGCTACAGAAAAAGATGGATGTGAAGCATGCCCTAGTACTAGCATTTGTAAGCACAACTAAAAGTTACGTATGTGCTACAGAAAACTACAGATGTGCTTTAGAAAGGGTGTACGTGCTATTGAAATTGGTGTACGTGCTATTTCATTTAAAAACTGGAAAAAAAATACTTTTACCTAGAAAAATCCAAATTTTTCCAAATTAAATGCATAAATTTGACAAATCAAGTTGTTGGGGTACATATCAAAGGTCCATAGCTAGGTGGACATAGATATCGACACCCTCACTTGAACCTATGCTCATGAATCAGGATCACCATCGTCAAAAGGCTCAGAGGGGGGTCAGAGTGAAAATTCAAAAGGGAAGGTAAAAATGAATAGTAAAAAGACCTTTTACCCCTATATATAGCTCAGTTTGACCTAAAAGGGGCATCTTTGACCAGAAAGTACCCAGGGACACAAACTTTTCACCCACATAGCCAAATCAGGGGCATTTGTCATCACATCATCATGAATACATTATTAGAAATGAAATCAAAATTTATTATTAATCGAACTCATTCAACACAAATTGATCAAAAATGCAATATCCTTCACCTGGAGCAAATTTCATTTTCATTTCCAAGGGAGTATACACTCGGACAATCGGGACCAACATCATAATCATCAAATTAGGAGTATGACATCAAATCAAAGCTTAATCTTTCATCGGAAAAAATTTCACTTATCAATCGTAAGGGGCATCACATCAAATTAGTTCAAATCAGGCACCATATCAGACAACCTATCATCATATTGACCATCAAGGACTTCAAATCAAATGAAACTACTCATCAAAATCTATATCTTCTATCGAGCATCAAATTAGACATCAATTTAAATTAGGACTTCACATCAAAATGATCAGGACATTCTGTGAACCGATACGCTTCGTGCATTGATTCAAAGAGGGGCATTTGTAATCACGTGAAAATGGACAAGATTAATTTAAGTGAGCAATCAAGGAAAAATCAAGGCAATAAAATCAAATCAAGCTAAAATCAAAGCAAAATTACCATCAAGCCTTAATCCAAATTTAATTGAAAACCAAAAGCCATAAAATCAATTTAAATCAATTAATTGTGCAATCAATCTAATTAATTGCATAGTTCATTTAAATCAAATCAATCCATTTAAGGGGTACGCGTGGCTAAACATATTAAATAAATTCAATTATTAAATCTTAATTTTCCCTTAACCACAAAATGGGAGAAAAATGCATCAACCAATAGGATTTAAGGATCAAGCTCACATGGATCAAGCTCAAATTGAATCTCCATTACACATAAGGAGAGAGCATCTTGTCCACCCATTTTGTCTCCTTGTCCCAAGCTTTGAGTACAATCTATTTAAATGGTCTCCAAAGGTGGAACCATGGACTAAACCTCAACTCAACTCCACCCCCAACCCTTGCCAAAATCTATAAAAGAAAGGCTAAAATCCATCATTTATTATCCACAAATCTGAGAATAGCATCAAACCTCTTGCAATTTATAGCTAGAAAGGAAAATTTATGACTAATTAAGGCTAATTTCATTTGGAATTGAACTTTTTAGTTGCTTTATCATTCATTCTCATTTTAGGGCTGTCACTAATGGAAGCTTGTTGAGAGCTTTGCATTAGCAAACCTAAATAGAGGTCCATAGAGTGCTTAATTATCCATTATTTTCTTAAATTAGATTTATATTTATGTTAATTTAGTTCTTATTTTCATTTATTTTCAATACTAACCCTATGAAGGTGCTTCTCATAGCACACAATATCATTTGAATTGATTTCCAAAAAAGGGGGAGAAGAAAGTAAAAAAAGGGGGAGAAGTAAGTGGAAGAGAAGTAAAGAAAGTAAAGGAGAAAAAAGGGGGAGAAGAAAAAAAAAACAACACAAAAAAAGAGGAGGAGAAAAACATCATAGGGGGATATATCGATAGAATACTTTTGGAGAATCAGAGGAGAATTGGAGAATCAAAGTTTTTTCCATCAATGCCAAAAGGGGGAGATTGCTATAAATCTCAAGATAAGTTTTGTCATTGATGTAAAACTATTAGAGTTATACTATTTACACACTATAGTAGAAATTGGAGTTAGTTATCAGAAGTTGATAGTTATTGGATAAAGGAAAACATGTATTATAGCCGATAAAGGAAAGGAGAAAAATATTTTATAGATAAGATTAAGATGAAGGAACCCTAAGATCTAAGGTCATGATTATGTAGTTCAATGGATAGAAACACATAAAATATTTAAAGGAGAGAGAGAGAGAGAGAGAGAGAGAGAGAGAGAGAGCATAAAAAGATATACAGACACAGAGTAAGTAACGAAGGTAAAAAAGAGTTAGAAGATAAAGATAGAGACAGTGAACATAAGGAATCTGACAAGATTTAGAGGAAAGCACAAATAGGTCAAATTTATTGTTGATTTATTCCTATTAGTTTAGTGATAAGATTGTGAAATCCCTTAACCGAGTAGTCTTTATTAGGACTTAGAAGTTCTATTTTAGGAACTTATTGTAAATCCTTTAACAGGGTGAATGTCGTATAGGCAAGATAAAATATCTTAGTAGAGTAGTCCTAGCAAGACTGTAGGTACACTTAACCATGTGTATTAGTCACTCCTTACCAAGTGAGTCACTCAAAAAGTGACACTTTGTAGCCTTAACCAACAAACTCTTTTTAGTTGCAGTGAAGAGTTGTGGGTATCATCCCCACTACATTTTTTCCCTTAGACCAAGGGTTTCTGACACCAAAAATCTTTTTGTTATGGGTGTGTGAATCATTTGATGAGTTATTGTTATTTAATTTTTGTTATTTCAATTATAGCATATCGGTAATACAAAAAAGACTATCGTAAATTGGGAATGAAACTATATACTTAAGATTAAAAGTTTGAATTGATACAAATTTGTTAGTATTGATTCACCCCCCCCCCCCCCCCCCTCAATACCTAATCTTTCCAATCAACATTTATCTTAGTCCATAATTATATATACTCATTGCTAACTATACTATAGTTTAGCATCGAGGGACATTCTCAAAAATACCTATGATAGTTTAAATGAATCCTAAAAGATTCAACTCCAAGATCAATTAGAGGATCTCAAGTATACATATTTAAAGACCATGGATGATTTTTAATTAAATTTTGATTCCATTATAATTTAGTTAAATGGTTTAGGAGTTACTATTAATGATATTCATTTAATTCATATTATTTTAAGAAATGTCTTCCTAGGCAATTTCAACAATTTATAACTAATGTGCATTTCCAATTAGCTATTCCTACTTTAGCTACTCAATTAACCTATATTATTTTTCAAAAGTTATTTCATCAAGAGGAAGATAAGTTGATTCAATTTTAAACTCTTAAATTTCTAATTAACATGCTTTTGTTTCTAAAAATCAAAATCCTAACTTTAGATCTAATAATCATAACAATAACAATTCTCATTCTAGGCCTCACTATAACAACAATAATCATAATAATAGTTATAATAATCATCATCATCATAGTAATAATCATAATAATAACCATCAAAATAATGGTCCCAATAAAAAACCTCATTGCACCTATTGTGGGAAAGATGGTCATGTGACCAACAATTGCTTTAAAAAACAAAATGATAAGAAGCATATGAACTACCTCATTTCCTTTCTTCCAAAATTATATGCAATGGTTGCATGAATGGTAAGATGCATAGGGAACCTTTTCCTCATGGTCAATCTTGGAGGGCACATCATAAGTTGCACCTCATTCATAGTGACCTTTTGGGTCACATGGAGAATAAATCCATTGAAGGTTCTAAGTATGCTCTTACTTTTGTGGATGATTTCTCAAGAAGGACTTGGATCTATTTTTTGCATAGTAAGGATCAAGTTCTAGATATATTTGTTGAACTTCATATGTTTGTTCAAAGGCAATCTGGTTTTAAGATTAAAATCCTTAAAATCGATAATGGGAAGGAATATGTTAACAATGATTTTCATTCTTATTGGAAATCCTTTGGAATTAAACATGAGCTTACTATTCCTTATACACCACAACAAAATGGTGTGGTGGAAAGGAAGCATAGAACCATTGTTGAAATGACTAGATGTATGTTGCATGCTAAAAATATGGATTATAAGTTTTTGGCTAAAGCTATGTCATGTGACACTTATCTTATTAATAGGAATCCTACTAAAGCTTTAAAGGATAAAACTCCCAAATAAGCATGGTTAGGTAGGAAGCCCAATTTGGAAAATTTAAGGATTTTTGGTTCCATTGCTTATGTTCACACACCTAAACAAAAGAGACAAAAATTAGATGCTAAATCTTCTCCTTATATATTTTTTGGGTATGATGAACACACTAAAGGATATAGAGTTTATAATCCTACTACTAACAAAGTTCAAGTTGCTAGAGATGTGTGTATTTCAACAAATGGAGTTCATGATCGTGCCAATGTTCAAGATTTAGAGTTTAGTGGAAGAAAAATTATGGTTGTGGAGGACCAACCTCCTTCTCTAATCCCTATTACTAATGAATCTATTTCTATTTCTTCTAGTGATAATCATGATGGTACTAATATCTCTGCTCCTCATAGTGATGATTCTGTTACTTCTAAAAGAAATCCTAAATGGCTTAAAGATTTACTTCATGAAGGTGATGATTATATATCTAGAATGGGTGGTCTTAAACCTAGGAGAATTAATTTTTTCAATTATTCTTTGATTACTTCTATTATGAATTCTAATGATCCTACTACCTTTTCTCTTGTTGCTAAGGTGCCCACAATCAAACTTGTGCTTGCTTTAGCTTCTAAAATGAATTGGTCTATTCACCAAATGGATGTTAAAAGTGATATTTTAAATGGTGATTTAAATTTTTTTTTTAAAATGTCTCAACCTCATGGATTTATTAAAGAAGGTAATACTCATTTAGTTTGTAAATTGAAGAAATCAATCTATGGATTAAAATAATCACCTAGGGAATGGTATTCAAAAATCAATGCTTTCTTTATCTCTTAAGATTTTGTTAGAAGTAGAAATGATCCTAATCTCTATATTATACATACTCAAGATGATATTTTCATTATTATTATTTATGTGGATGATTTGATTATCATTTCTAGTTCAAATTATTTAATTTCAGATACTAAGTTTTAACTTAAATAAAAAATTCAAATGACAGATTTAGGGATTTTACATTATTTATTAGGAATGTAAATTTGGCAAACCCAGAAGGGTATTTTTCTTTCTCAAAGTAAATATGCTAAAGATCTTCTAGAAAAACTTAAGATGAATGATGCTACTGATGTGCCTATTCCATGTGAATTAGGAACTAAGTTAATGATAGATATGCAAACTCCTTTGGTGGATGCTACAATTTATAGACAACTAGTAGGAAGTTTGAATTATCTAACTCTTACTAGACCTAATATAGCTTTTAGTCTTGGTTTAGTTTTAAGATTTATTTCTAAACCAAAACAAACACATTTCAAAGTTGCTATAAGGATACTCCATTATATTAAAGGCACTATTAATATGGGTTTATTTTATGATGTCAATGCTGATTTTTCATTAAAAGGATTTACTGATTCAGATCTAGGTGGAGATCCCCATGATGGGAAATCTACTTGTGGCTATTGTTTTTTTGTTGGTTCAGGTGCAATCTCTTGAAATAGTTAAAAAGAACATTCCATTTCTCTATTTTACACCAAAGCTAAATATAAAGGATGTACTAATGCCTCTAAAGAAGCCTTATGGATTAGAAGATTACTTGAAGATTTGGGTCTACCGCAACAAGAATCTACACCTCTATATTGTGACAACTGAAGTGCCATTTTCTTGGCAAATAATCCTATTTTTCATGCAAGAAAAAATCATATTGCACTCCAACATCATTTTATTAGAGAAAAAGTTGAAGACAAGAAAGTGTCCCTCATCTATTGCACGGGGGAAGATCAAGTTGAAGATATTTTGACAAAGCTTCTTTCTAAAGATAAATTTAAATATCATTGTAAAAATTTGGGTTTAATTCCCATTGATGTAAACTCCCCAATTAAAGATTAAAGGGGGGTGTTATAATAGTTAATCTTTCCTTGGTTGTATTTATTTAGTTGAGAATAAACCAAGGTATCCTCCTTTTATTTAATTAGGAGATTCCTATGGAATCTCAACATGATGTAATTTTTCCTCTAGTCCAAGTGGAAGGACATGTCATTTCTTGTATTTCCTTTATTAAGGAATTATCTTGTCCTCTTTATGAGGATCTTGACACTTTTCACACACCTTTTATGGATGATCACATTCATTGATTGGTGATTTACTTAATAACTCCTCTTCTCATCTATATAAAAGATATGCTCTCCTCTCTTATTTTCTCTTCATGAAGTTATTGTAAATGAGCTCTCTCTCTCTCTCTCTCTCTCTCTCTCTCTCTCTCTCTCTCTCTCTCTCTCTCTCTCTCTCAGGCTTTTCCATATTCATAATATCATAAGGGGTTTTTCTTTGCTTTTCCCCTTTCAAAAATTTTCTTGTCTCCTTGTGTTGGCTTTTGGATGCTTGCTCCTAATTTATGGTTTTCTCATGGTAACATCTTCTTCTTTAACTATCTCTCTTCGATTACATTCATTTCCTTTCTCTTGTTATTTTCTTTACATATCTGATATCGATTATCAAAAAATGCATCTTTTGCACTCAGGGTTGTGGATAAAAATGACCCACTACCCTATTTTTTCTAAATATATACTCAAACATATTCGATATCGAATATGTAAAAGTTAATATTTTAATAACCCGCATCCCCACGTAGGGTCGCATGTATTTTATTAATATATTAACATACATTAATATTAATTTATATTAATATTAATATATACATATCTTAATATTATACATAATATATGTCAATATAATATATAGTATATTAATATAGTAATATTATAATAGGTTATATATATATATATATATATATATATATATTATATTATATATTAATTGGCTCTTTAAGGGGCTTAGTTGGATTGATCCAACAATAAAGGAGAATGATGAGATTAGATGGATACAACTTGAGGAAGGGTGGATCAAAATTAATTTTGATGGCGCGTCGAAAGGGAATCCAAGATCGAGTGGGATAGGGTGTGTGGCAAGAGATTGTAGAGGGAACATTTTTATATTGGAAGCTAAACAAATAGAAAATGGCTCAAATAATGTAGTTGAAGCATTAGTTTCTCTACAAGATATTAGGACAGATAGAAAAATGGGGATGACAAAAAATTCATCTGGAAGGGGATTCTCTAGTAATTATGGAGTTAATTAAGTTTGGACCAATCATGGCCTGGAATTTGCAAACGTACATTAGCATTATTCACAAAGAATTAGATTTTTTTGAAGAATTAAAAATCACCCAAGAATTGATGTGGCAGACACATTGTCAAAGTGGGCATTAAGGTTGGCAATTGATGAGATAAAATGGGGAGATTTTGAAAATCTTAAACTCACTAGTGATAATGATGATAAGATAGCCAAATGATGAGGTGTATTGGTGAAGGATGAATGATGTCATTAATGATCAACATTGTGAAGTGTGTGATGGGACAAATGTGTGTGTGAAGAGGTTTAAATCAAAATATTGGCATATGAGGAGTAACTGAGACAATGCTTGGTGTTTTGGTGAAGAATTGGCATAACAAATGGAGGCAAATTTCTTGCTACTAATGACATGACAATAAAATACATTTTTTGGTGAAGTGAAGGCTAGGAGGCTCAAGCAGATGATGAAATGCAAAGTAAACAAGGTGGTGAAGGTTGTGTTGGAGGTTCTTGGTGAGGAATTGATCAACAACATGCACCAATGTCACAACAACATGGATATTGTGAGCATGGTGTTAGTGTGGGGTTTAGAGTTGGTCGAGGAGGAGACTATCATTACATGGATGCTAAGAAAGTTGGTGGAGGAAGACATACTATTAGGGCTTGATTCCATCTTTAAATGGGTGGTATTGCGTGTGGGATTTGATGTCGAAGGGGATAGAAGTCCCTCAAGAGGTGGCACACTTTGGCATTGTGTCCTTAATATGCTAGGCAAACAGATTGAATAGGGAAGTTTACAAAGGAAGGATGAGGGTGGTGTGGACTAATCTGAATAGGGCATTGTGAGAGGAGGATTAATGAATTATCCAAGGGCTTAATGTGAATTCTTGTCAACAAGAACCGAGGTGATGACATGCATGAAGGGATGGGTGAGAACATGGAAGGAGGAACATTGTTGCTCTAGAAAAATTCTATGTCTTTTTTGAATTTTGTGAAAATTTAAAAAACCCTAGTTCAAGGATACTAAAGATGTAATGTGGGATAGGATTGTAAATGTTTTGAATGATAGAAATAATTTTAGGTCGATCATGCAAAGCCAATTTTTTGAATTGTGAGATGGGCTGATGATGTAAAGCAAATGATGTAATGGCAAGATGGCAAGTAGCACTATGTAGGAGTGGTTTGGGGTTTGTTTAATTGTTGCAAAAGTGGTATTTTCAGTGTGCAAATAGTGGTTTAGGGATATAGTCATAGTGTGTTTTTAAGATATACTATTTAAAATTGATGTAATTACCTTTTAATATTAATAAAACACATAAAATTATGGATCATATATATATATATATATATATATATATATATATATATATATATATATATATATATATATATATATATATATATATATATATATATATATATATATATATATATATATATATATATATATATATATATATATATATTATATAATATAATATATTATATATTATATATTAATTTAAATATTTATACACACACACACACACACACTTTGTTAGAGCTGATATTGGATACTAACAATTATCCTATTAATATTTGATATCAAATGCATATCTAATATTGGTGTATCCAATATCGGTTACCTACTCAGCTTAGGTGTTTGCTATAGGTTACTATGCTTTCATATCGGAAACTTTGTGTTCTACGTTGAAAATGAATTCTTCTCCTATTCTTTCATATTATATCATGAGCGAATTGAACTTTTTGTCAAATTATCTCCTTTTAAGCTTTGCGTAAAATCTTTCTTCACATTTGAAGTATAGCTATGCATCGATGTTAGGTAGCCTTTTTTGCTTTCTAGTTAAAACCATACCTAGAAAATCTAAATTACATCATAAGAGGGAGTTGTAACTCTAAAATTAAAAGGAGGGTCATCTGTTTAAGATATATATATACAACCATTGGTTTCCAATTTTGTCTTTTAATTCTAGGCATTGTGAATCATTTTTATAAAAGCTATTTTAGAAAGGCTAAAATCTAAACTAACATCAGGTAACTATCTCTATCCTTGAAGATAATTTCACTTTAATCATCTCCAAAAATGAAAAAAAATGAAACATGAAATTTTGTATGGAAAACTATTATTTTTAAAGGGTTATTATTTTCATTATTTTGATTGGGTCCCAATAACCTAGCATGTATAAACCAGAGAAATTTCCAAAATTGGACAAGCTAGGTGTTCTCCCAGCAAAATATCATTATCAATAAACCCTTTAAGTAATTTGGAATACCATGGGGTCTTTCATCGCTTATGAGAATCATGAAGAAAATGACTTATCAAAAGAAGCTAAAATTCTTATAAATATAGATATGGGAGTAAAATCTCTAGATCCACTAGAACTAATAACTGTCAAAGGGAGTTGGTTTTTAGATCCAACCTTCTATAGTGGAAACATAGAAGAAAAAAATATAATCTTAAAAAAATCAAATACAACAAAACATCCTAAAGATATTTCAAAATATAAGAAAAATAAAGCTATCTCAACACAATGAGTATCTATCAACTTAAATGAATAAATTAAAGAGTTATTTTGTGGATACCATGAAAGAATGTAATAATCCAAAGAAGGATAAAAAGAAAGTACAGATTGGATACCAACAAGATCTAAGAAAGATAAGAAAAAATTAATAAATTCAAGCAATGAAACCCTTCACTAGTTACTACAAGATGTAGAAGTATTTCAGGCAGAGGTGGAAGAATAGTTAGCACTTTTAGAAGAAGTTAACAAAGGGTTTAACAATAATCAAGAAAATCTCATAGTAGAAAAAGTTAAAGAGAATGAGAGTATATTGGAAGACAACAAAAAATAGAGTTCAGATCCAATCAATAATATCAATATGAACATTCTTATAGAGTTGGAAGCAATCTACAATTTCATGGGTTTAAACCTAAAATAAGAAATTGAGAATGTAGAAATAATGTTGGAGAAAGAGAAATAACATATTATAGAGAGAATTTAGAAGAAATGGATGTAGAAGAAGGTGAAATGAAGGAATTTGATGGGAATAAAGAAACACTACCTTTAGGAGTAGAAATAGAACTAGTCAACTTGGGAAAATCACTAATGTTTCCTGCTAAATCTGTAAAAAAGGGGGAAGATAATCTATAGCCTAATTAAGACAAAAAGATGGCTCGACAAAAGACCAAGCAAAGATAAAAACACTATTCAACATAGGGAAGGGGAAGTTATTTTCCAATGAGCCATGAAGCTGATAAATTGGAATATTAAGGGCATGAATGCCCCTAACAAATAACACATGATTAAGCAATACATATTCTCATCCAATACATAATTAATATTATTGCAAGAAACTAAACTAAACAAGGAAGAAATAAAGATCTTAATAAAAATTTATGACTATGGAATCGATAAATTATGGGAAAAAGGAGCCTTAGGAGGACTAGGTATAGTATGGCATCTGATAATGGTTACATTTGAGAAACTAATGAGTTACAAGAACTAGCAGAGCGACAAAAAAACAAAAAACTAAATTTTATTCTAATTAATGTGTATGGTCATATACAAAACAACAAGAAAAAGGAGGTCCATGAGGAAATTGAGGATTTCTTGAGAAATTACCTAGATCAGAACTATATAAGTAGAGGTGACTTTAATGACATATTAGATTTATTAGAAAAAAGTAGAGGAATTACAAGAGAAATGCAATCCCAAATCAATCTCATAAATTGGGTTAACCATAATAATCTAATGGAAATACAAAAAAAATAAAGGAAAATATACATGGAATGATAGGAAGATGGGTTTAAGTAACATATTAGAAAAAATTGATAGGTTTTTCTTTAGAGGAAACTTGGTAGACTTAATTACAGTTTCAATTCACCCAACTACTAATAAATGAATGAAAAAGACCCAAAAGATGCCCCTTTAAATTTGAGAGAATGTGGATGAAAGATGAAAACTTCATTCAAATGATTGAACAATGGTGGAGTAAAGAAAAATTCCTAGGCTCTCAAATTTTCTATTTTTTATCAAAATTTAAAAGCAATTAAAAGAAGAATCCTTACTTTGAATAAGGAATATTTTGGAAACATCTTTTAACTTAAAGAGAAGCTAGAAGAGGAAATATAGAATTTAAATAATGAAGTAATTATAAATGGTATGGAAACAAAATTAATAAGATTGAGAAATAAAATGGGATAGAATAGAGGACCCATTAGAAATATCTAAATAAATTATGGAGTGTGACAACAAAATTTTGAATTGTTGAGAAGGATTACATTTAGAAGCTCAAGAAAAATATATATCAACCATTCTTAAAATAATTACAGAACAATAGAACAAGATGTTGAAAGAGAAATTCACAAAAATTGAAATAGAAGCAAAAGTGAATCAATTAAATTTGGACAAATCCTCGGGCATGGATGGATTTCTAGCATGATTTTTCCAAAAATGCTAGTATTTTCTAGGGGAAGAATTGGCTAAGGCCAACTTATATTTTTAACGTTCAATGAGATTTTGATTGAATAAATGTTGATTACAGATTTAAAATAAAATATGTAGCAATAAATGATTCTTAAGCTATATTTTTTTTCTTTTTCAATTTGTTTTTCTAAAAACTATTTGGCTACAATAAATGGACTTTTTAAAACCTTAAATTGTAGCAACATACCTGAGTCTACATGATACACTAAGGAAAAAGAGAATTTTCCCAATACAATAAACATCATTCTCTTTCTACTCCAAATACAAGGGTTCACAATCCACAAGAAGCCATGAGACTGGACCTACGTATATTCTCACATTTTGTCTTGTATGATGGGTTTATTAAAAAGGCTTTAGATGTATGTTCACGATCCACAAGAAGCCATGAGACTGGACCTGCGTATATTCTCACATTTTTTCTTGTATGATGGGTTTATTAAAAAGGCTTTAGATGCATGTTCACAATCCGCAAGAAGCCATGAGACTGGACTTGTGTATATTCTCACATTTTTGTCTTGTATGATGGGTTTATTAAAAAGGCTTTAGATGCATGCCTCATAGATATTGACTCATGGAAAGCAAGGATTTCAATATTTAACAGGGGAATCAATTTTGTTGGAAAGGCCTCATAAAATTTCTAGAAAATAAACTGGCAGGTGTGGAATTAATTCCCCCAATCTTCCCTGCATTCTCCCTCCCCAAAACCATACTAGAGAAGAACAATAAATGAGAGGTGAAGGGAGGGGGCACCATGCCCTACAAGAATTGAAATGATCCCCCAATAGTAATGATGTGTCATGGAATTGAATCCCTAAATCTGTGCACCCATCACTCTTGGAATCTTTGAGATATTGTTTTATTTATTTATTTCTCCCCATTTATCAAAATATTTTATCCTAGGCTACCCTAAACGCATCATACTTGATTCTTGTCATCTATTGCAATTACCTGACCAGTCCTTTGTTGAGGACACCCACACCGTCCCTTACATTTATTGAGTCTGGTGGATATATAAATGCATCCATCTCCCTTCACCTATCCTTGACTATGAAAATCTCTTATTTTTTTGTGTAGCAATTATTTGATGTGAGTGACCTTCCAGCTCCTCCATCTAAGGACAATTTTAAATCCCCCTTTTAATGAGGTAGGTTTTTTTAAAATACAAATAGTTTGTTGGATTAATGATATGCATATACACTTTAAATCATTTGTTAATATATTTTTAATTAAATCAAGGTTATTTCTTTTATTTTTATTTTTATGTTTGTAAAAGTATAATATTTACTTATATTTATATTTGGTAAAAGTTTCATGATACAATAAAGGATAAATAGAACACTTTCAATCATCTAATCTTACCACTAAAATTGATATACTTCAATGTGTATAAGAGGAACTAACTGAAGTATTATATAATCCTATTGTTGTTTATAAGGTATTCCAAGTCGTATTGATGTGTTGGTGCTTATACGTGAATTGCATATCACTTGTACTAGCCAAATCGATGCATTATCACAACATCCTATCATGGATCATTTATTACTTAATAAATAAGAGGGAATATTATGTTCAACTAAATTAGATAAGAAAACATGTTTTATTTAATCCAAGTAAAGTGAATTGAGGTTCTCAATGGTCCCATTCTGTATCTATATATGGAGGTTTCTTTACTTCATGGTCTCTCATTGGGAATGAGTCTAGGCCCTCTCAAAATCACCCACTTTTACTAATAATATGGAACATTAATTATCTTTAGAATACTTATACACACATAATTAGATCATACTTTAATTTAATTTAACAAGTCAAGGATAGAGTTCTCATACATTAATACTAAGTTATTGTCACTTCATTATTCAAGTTTTTGCTAACCTTTCCCACATAAATTACTTCTAAACTATAAATTCCTTCTAATATTCTATCACTACCATAATAAATTGAACTTACACATTCTTAGCACTTGAATACTAATTCTAGAGAGATAAAATATTAAATATGTTCAATCCTTACTCCTAGTCTCATATAAAAATGCAAACAAGGCATATAAGAAAAGTTCATACCTCAACACTGTGAGATTTGTTTCCCTCTACTTGATTCTTTCAAGTCTAATGTTGAATCATGCTTAGTCAAAATTATTAGTACAATATAGAATGGTATCCAAAAATTATCATGAACTTATAATCATCATGCAACATAAGTGTTCCAATTCGCTTCAATTACAATAGGCAAACCCACCATACATTATCCTTTTTAATATTTTCTCATTCTAGACTAATATAGTATATCAACTAAGTAATCTATGTATCTTCAACCTTATCTTTTAATATAAGAGATTATATTAGCATAATCATAGCTTCTTACACCTACAACACCATCATAATTATGGCTTAGTCATAAACTACATGTTTGAATCAATTAACCAAATTATCATCAAAATATAAATAATATACGTCCATCTATAGTTGGGGCCTCACAGCCTCCCCATCTAAGATTAAACTTCCTCTTGGAAGTTAGTGAAGAGGTAAGATAACTACCCTTAATCATGTATATAGCATGGATATATCCAACTTCCCCCATTAGTATGCAATATGTAAATTACAATGTTACAGTCTAGTATGTCATTACAAAATAATTATCCACAAGGGAAATTTTTATTTTTTTTCACAATCTAGAGACAACATTATTATTACCTTACATGATATGTACGATGTATGGAATTGAAATCATCATGAATAATACAATGAACATTTACTTATAGCATAAGGTAATAGTTGCACTAAAGATGGTTACAATCTCAATCGTTATGTTTCCTTTTTTTCTTTTTCATCAACAAATTGCTTAGTAATCAAATGTCTTTAAATGTCAAGGATGCCACTTGATATAAAATTTATCATAAAAAATGGTACAAATCCATCACATCAAACCTGTTATACTTAAATATCTAATTATCTTTCTTTTCCATATTATTCTCTATCACTTTCTTTCTCACGTGTATATCCAAAATAAACATAGCCATCACATAGGTAGCCACAACATAACTCATATGAATCACAACACAAGACTAACACAAAGTGGGATGAGGATGACTAGTGTCCTAAAATTATCCTTTAAGAATCCATATCACATAAATAATTTCCATTAGGTCCTCCCTGAAGTGCCTATATAAAATAAAATATCATATGGTCTAGGGGAAATGGATAGTAACCATCTTATACCGGTCTCATTTACTATTAGATAACTGAGAGGGGTGGAGGGGGGGGGGGGGGGGTGGTGAATCAGTTAAATCAGCTATCCTATAGTCCCAAACTACCAAATGTCCTTTTTCAAACTTATCAAATAGCTCGATAAGATAAAATAACTATCTTTCTATTCATTTACCGAATACCAATAATTTCCAAAACTATCTTTATTGATTTAATCAAATATGCAGTATGTAAAGTATGATAGAAAAACAATCATAACAAATAACACATAACACAAAGATTTAACATGGAAACCTTGCTAAGGGAAAAATCACCTGGGACCGGTAACCCAAAATATTTCACTCTTCTGAAGTGAGCTCGGTTAGGAGCCAACCCTATTAAAGGTTACAATGCACACTGTTAGGTGTGACCTGGTTAAAGGATTTATCACTAATAGTTAACTTTTGACCAGCATTCACTATGGGGTCAACAAGAAAACAATTAAGATTCCTTGAATGTCATATGGAAATACAAAAGACTGTTAAGTCCACTCGGTTAAGAGATTTTGTTGTAACAATGGTTAAACTGATACAATAGTGATCTGATTCAAATACAACTCAATTTGCAAGTATTCAAATCTATGCTAAGCTCAAAATAACTTGTCTAATCAATAATTAATTCACTTCATCATATCCCCCAGCTTACTTCACTCGGTGTATATATCTCTGACACTCAGTTATGCCTATAGTTCAGCTCGGTTCTGTCTGTAACCAGTTTGATCAGGAATGCATGAAAAATGTCTTCAAGAAGAATCGTGTACAATCTCTATTCATCTGGCATAGTCCAATAATGAATCTCATGTCTCTTAAATAGACATGTAAACTATTTTCATATCAGCCATTAGATTTTGCCTCTTAATCTCCTTCATCCATTTTTTCGCTTCAAGCTTCCTCGACAGATGTGTCAATAACACGTTTCATTATATTCCCTTTGATCATCTCTAAATTTTTCATTCGTGGATCTTATAACAAACTTCATCTCTTACCTCATAATCATAAGCAATTCCCAGCTCATCAATTTTAGTCGAATGTTGTAACATTTAATATTTTCATCCATACTCAGTTAATATTGAATGCGTCGGTGATAAAAAAACTCAGTTATTACTATCACTTGGTATACACAAGACTGACTTGGTGTATACATAAATCTTCAATTACCGACCACATTAACTTGTTCAATTCTGATCTCTTCTTCATAATAGAATAATGCAACATGCTCAAGTCAACAATATAATTCCATATACTCATCAATAAGTTACCCAATGTATACCTTATCCTGATCTATCATATCCATCTTTTTCTTATGTAGAAGTCTCATTTCTTCACCATTTCTTCCTTCTACAAATGTTCAGATGTTTGTAACTATCATGATAAGTATAGTAAAAACTAGTTGACATTAATGACAACATATTAACTTATTTAATCATCTTACATATCACTTTGATAGCTCGGTGATCTCTAATCATTGTTTCTTCAATTCATCAAGATATTCAATCAGTTGTAGGTCATCATTTACCCCTACATAATGATTCCCTAGGCTATCTACTCCTCCACATACAACATGTTAGGGACCCCTCATGAGTATGGCAGTCTACATATATCACATTACAGTAAGCATGCCAACAACAATAACCACAATTATAAAGCCTCAAAATTAGAATTCATAAATTTTTAAAAAAACATCATTTAATGAAAATATACAAATGAATGAAAATATTCAAATATGGCCAGCAAAAGAAAAAATGATTCAAAATTTAGAAAAAAAAGGTCATAATAGTGAGTCCTTGAGGCAAAAGATCAATTTTAGAATGCATTTAGTCAAAGAAATAGCTAATACATTCATCACTTTGATACTTTAAAAAAGAAAAATAAAAAAATTTAGATGAATAGAGACCTATTTCATTATGAAACAATTTATATAAGATTCTAGCAAAAGATATGGCAAATAGGATTAAGAAAGTGTTACTAGAAATAATAGATAAAGAAAATATAGGATTTGCCCCAAGGAGATCCATTTTTAATGGAGTAATCATAGCACATGAAGTAGTCCATACAATACAAAAAAATTACAATCCAAGTATGCTTATTAAACTAGACATTAAAAAAGCCTATGATAAAGTGGACTAGAGATTCCTATGTAAATGTCAAGATGTGTTTGTCTTTGCCAAGCAATGCATAAACCTCATCTTTGAGTGCATATCAAGCCCTAGAATCTTATAATTGGTCAATAGAACTCTAAAAGGCTTCTTTAATATATCAAGAAGGCTCAGACAAGGGAACACAATTTCCCCCTTCCTATTTATAATAATATATGAAGCCTTAGTTAGGAAAATTATAAAATCTTGAGAAAATGGATAAATTAAAGGTATAAAAGTAACTAGTGATAAAGAACCTATAATAAATTATCAAAAATTTGTTGATGATACTATGCAATTTGGGGAAGGAGAGAAAAAGGAAGCAAGAAAATTCAAAGTAATCCTTAATTGCTACTCTAGGGCATCAGGACAAGTAGTAAGTTTGGGAAAGTCAAAAATATTCTTTTTCAATATAGATCCTAGGAAAGAAGTAGAAATATGCAACAATATAATTTACAAAAAAGGGGAGTTACATTACAAATATAGGTTTACCCTTAGACAAGGGAACTAGATCTAACAAATTATGGGATCAAATACTATCAAATAGAGAAAAATCTAGAATCATGGAAAGGAAAATGGTTATCAAACACATGAAGAGAAACAATGTTGAAATTTTTCCTTTCAACAATACCTTTTTATCAAATGTCCTTCTTAGATCTTACTGTAGGGGTCAATAAAAAAATAGAAACAAAACTAAGATCCTTTAATTGGCAAGGAACAACAAATAAAAAGAAATTTGCGATGATAGCATGGGATAAATATGAAAACCAATTAAAGAAGAGGACCTAAGAATAAAAATCCTAACAGAACATAATAAAGCGTTGGGGGAAAAATTGATTTAGAGGGTGTATAAGGACGCAACATTAAAATTAGTAAATATCCTTCACCACAAATATCTCAATGGGGATGATCCATCAAGTATATTTAGAACTACTTGTTGGCATAACTAATGTAGAGATAAGTTGAGAATGGTATGGTATGTGTTTGATGAAGATCTAATGATATGTTGATTAGTTTTGATGTTGTCATTGATGTCAACTTAGTATTTTATTAGCTAAAAGTGATCCTATTATGCTAATGTATGTTCAAGAGGTTGGATCTAGATCTCTAGTAAGATTTGGAGTGTGTGATTGTAATGGAAGTCTTAGTGATGTATCTAGATGCTATATCTATGACCACATAGGTTTATCATATGTATGTTGTGACTTATGGTCAATTGAAGGTTGAAAATCCAACAAGAAGAACATGATGAAACCAAGGAGGAATGATTTGATGATTGTGTCAAATAGGTTTGGACTTAGGTGTTGCGGTTCAGGATATGTTATCTTAACTATGTTATAGGGTTTTCATTTTGATCACATCATGACTGGTGACCAAAAGAAAAAATTTCAATGGACAAAATATCACTCAGTAAAAAGGAAAAGAAGTTCTTAGAAAAATTAGTCAGATCCTTAACCGTTGATGTTGCACCGTGTTGCAATAAGTGGTTATGTGTTGTAAGGATCACAATGACGTGGAAGATTGATGAGGAATGATGATTTGGCATTTTCATGATTGTGATAATTAAATTTCTTAGAGTTGTGCAAGAACATTGGAGAATGTAATGTGGTTTGACTTTTCTTTGTCAAATTGATTGTGCAATGGATATAAAGGCTGACATGAACTTGAAATTGTATATGATAATGGGTAACATGTTTTATGGTTTAAATATTGAGTGGGAATGAATTGTAATGATGAAATTAAAATGTAATCGGGTCATGGCCGACCTAGTTAGTGAAAACATATTTAAATCCTTTTGATGTATTATGAAGTGTGGGAGAGAAAGATCATGAATGTAGATGTGTGATTGTAGGGTTTGGATGTTCTGCATGTGAAGTACAGATTGAGCTTGAACTAGATATGTACTAGTAGAGGAGGAGTGCTATTTTCTCATACCATTGTACTTGTTGAGTCCTAATAGTTTCTACAATAAAATCCCTTAACAAGGTGGACTCTAATAGGTTTGATTTTTAAATCCTTTAACTAGGTGAATCTTTAACTAGGGTTTGAAATCCCTTAACATGGTTACTCCTAAAAGGGTAAAGCTCCTAATATGGCTAGAGGTAAATCCCTTAATCAGGTGGCTCCTAATAGGGTCTTGCTCTTAACTGGGCATTTGTAAGCTTTTAATAGGGATGAGCTCTTAATCGGGCATATTTTAGAAGAGTGCATAATTATTTGTGGGTGTCCTCCCAACACATGGTTTTTCCTAGTTGGGTTTCCATGAGAAAAAATATCGGGATTATTGTGTTGTATGGTTGTGGATATTTATCTTTAATATTTTTTTATTCATGCAATGGATGATAATTGAAGAAATTTTTTGAATGGTTTATGATGAAGTTTAAATATTATATTATTGATTCACACCCACCCTCTCAGTAATCTTGGACCTAATAATAGTAACAATTGGTATCAAAGCTTCAATCCTCTTTGTTGTAAGCCTAAAAACTTGAGGTAAATATCACAATGATGAGGAAGGAACCTCCCAAGTTCACTAAAGACAACTACCTGGTATGGAGTGAAAAAATGAAGTTATATCTAAAAGGTATAGAATCACAATATTGGATGCATGTCACACACAAGTATACCACTCCTACTAGAACTCTCAATGCCGATCAATTAAAGGAACAACATGAGAATACTCAAGCACAAGAATTTATTGTAAGCTCCTTATCTAAAATTGAATATGTTAATGTCCATGGACTTGATACTGGCTATGATGTTTGGGAAAATTTGAAGTCAATCTATGGTGGAGATACTCATGTGAAAAAAGATAAGGAAGATAGTCTCAGAGGTAAGTATGATGACATGAAGATGGTAGAAGGAGAAAAAATTGCACAATATAGGACCAAATAATAAAAGAAGTTGTTGGTACCGTAGACCCCTAAAATGCCTTTGTCAAAATAAAAATACTTTATTTTGCAAAACCCCTGACAACATCATCATTTGTTAATTAATTAATTAATTATTATGCCATTAATCCCTCCTATCTTAAATTAAAAACATTTAATTAAGAAACCCCTTCCAAAAATGTTTAAATCCAATTTAAACATCATTATCACCAAAATTTATTAATTATTTAATAAATTGACCAAAAATCCTTTAAATAAATAAATTATGTATTTAAATCCCTCAAAACCCTAGAATCTTCTAGAGATTCCTAAACCCTTCTAAACCCTCCTAAACTTTCCTAAACCTACTTAAAAGGTGATCCCTAACCTTCTTAGTCTAATCCACCCTCCTTTGACTTTTGGTCAAACCCCCTCATTAATGAGCCTTATAGACTCATTAATGGCCTCTTACACCCTCGTTAAGGCTTCTTACAACCTCATAATGAAGCCCGTGTCTTCTCTTTCACCTTGGTTCCCTAGGCACACTTCCCTAGTGTTTCTCACACGTGTGAGAAACCCTTAACCCTCATCCATCTAACCTTACACCTAACTCAACTCTAGACTCTACCCCAAACCCCAACTCTGACCCTAACTCCACTTCCTAACCCAAGCCCTTCTTCAAAACCTATAAATATCCTCATTTTCAGGATAAAAATACCAATTCACCTTTCATTTACATAGTGATGTTATAATACTAAATCACTTCTAGATTATAAGCTTTAATCCTAATTGTTAGTTTAATTCATTTCTAAGCTTTCCTAAATCACATCCTAGCTTAGCTAATATGGATTAATCTTAGTTTCTTTCATTTTTTTGCATTTAATTTCATCATCTCACACTTCATTTGGATTAAAATCAATCTATCATAAGCATTTGTAACTTAATCTGCATCTTGGCTTCATTAGGCTCCTTGAGGCTCTAGGGGAAAATCAAGTGTTCTATACCTAATTCTATGCCACTATGGGGTTCTCATAGTCCCTATTTGATCATAAGCCTTCCTAATATACATTAGGGACATGCTCCAAGTGTTTTGAGAGCACACCCACATCCCTAAATCGAGAGAAAATCGAACGGTGACAGGGTGCTCCCGTTGAGCTCTATCTGAAGTGTCTTTGCAAATTGCTTTTACCATATGCTATGAATAGACTATTTGAATAATGTTTGAATGTATACACCTATTTCAAATAGGTTAGGTTTTCTCTGATCACATTTTGGCATGCCCGGTGGGACCCCACAAGCCTTCACAATTGTATTTTTTTTGCTTTTCCAAGCAAAAAACTCACTTTCTGACAATTCTCATCCTTTTCTTGGTGGATTCTCATATAAGTAAAATTAATGGAATATTTTATTGTACAGGAAAACTTCTTGGCTCATACTGGGGCCACCCATTACTCATATGGGGTTTTTGTAAGCATTTTAGGCCTATTTTAGGCTCTCTGGCCCTGTTTACTTGTACCAGCAGTCATACTGACTTGTAGAGTAAAATCCCCCAAATAAACTACTCTTTTTACTTATATGGAAAACAAGGGGCATGTGTAAGGCCATAATCAGGGTTTAAGTTGGTTTTTAGGGTTTTCTAGGACCTCTTAGTGCCTCTTGACTGCAATTTTCCAGTTTTAACCCCATTTTTTGTAGGTATTCATTGGAGGAAAAGAAATAATAAAAATGATAAGGCCTTAAGGCTAATCAATCATTTTTCATGTTTAGGAATCAAAACACTTTGTTTATTGGGCTTAAAAAGAACATCAAATCACTCTTGAATACCTGAAGTGTAAAACACTGCAAATCTTTCCTAAATGCTTCCTAATCAATCCTAAACAACACTAATCATTCCTAATCAGTTATAAAACAATAAAAAAAATCTCTAATTCCTTTCATTTGGGTAAAAATAACTTCATGCTTTCAAATCTAAGTGGTTTTAGGGTTTTCATGCAAGCCATGAACACTTCAAATTTTGGATGCATAAAAAGAACTACTGTATACACCTAAAAATGGTCACCTAGACTATTAGCCCCTTGCTCGCATTATTTTCTAAAATCTTCAATTGCTTATTCTTGATCAAATCCTAGCTCTATCATTAATTCAATTATTTTCTATGGGCTAACCATCTTATCCTAACTCTTTATTTTATTAAAAGGAATATTCCCTCCCCTTTTAATAAATAAAAAGCCCCCACTTTTCCTCTTATCCTAAGTTGCACAAATAAAGCATTATTCTTATTTTATAAAAAGAAGAAAAGAACTTTTTGTCTTATATGGACACAAAAGTCAACTCCTATTTTCTCATTGGAGGATACTTATGCACATGGATTGCTCCTCTTTCAAGCTCCACCCTTGATTAAATCTTTTGCCTCTTAATCTCCATGGTCCATTCCTTTTTCATTTCTTATAAAAGGAGAGCTTTCTTCTTCATTTTCATATCTTAGGTTTTTATGCTAATGTTATGCTGCAAGTTTTCTAGGTCATTTTGGAGCTTTTGAAGATTTGGAGCATTCTTGACTTTTGCATCTACATGTTATCATAGTTTTCATTTCTTGCATTATCATGGCATTCTTAGCTTAGATTTCCTTTATGCTTTAGATTAATCCATCTAGCTTAACTAGGAGGCTTTTTAATACTTGCATCTTTCATTTTCATAGCTTAGCTTGCATTTCCATTTCTAGCATAGCATTGCATTGCATTTTCATTCTTGATTCTTGAGGATATTGGCATTCTTGTCCTTGTCTTCATTGAATCTCCCATTGCATGGTTTACTAGCAAGGTTATTGGTTAAATAGCTCTAGCTGAGAGCATTCTTAAAACCCTTGCACTCGATGCCTAGGGAGCTATGGATCAATTTTTGAGACCTCATTCTTGAGTGTTCTTGAATGTAATGATTCATAGAAGTGTGGTCGCATTTTCACCATACAACTACAAATCTGCATTTCATTCCTATTTGATTCCTAAACAATCATAATCTATGCAAAGTGTTCCTAAATCCAACTCAATGCATTTTTCTAATTTAAAGTGAACTTTATTTGCAAAATCTCAAAGTGCTTTCAAGTTTTATGCAATCTAGGAACAAATCTACATCTCTTTCCTATTCAGTTCCTAAATGATCTTAATCTATCCTAAACATTCCTAAATAAATCCTAATGCTTTTTTCTTGGATAAAAAAATGATTTGTTGCAAAATTTTGAATGTTTTCAAAAAATCTCACGCATGAGTCAATTTAGGAACATCTTTTGGTGTCTAAAACTGAATTCTAGAACACCAAATCTTGAGTGAATCTAAAAAAGTGAACCAAAGTCCAAAGAGTCATTTTGTCATAATCCTAAAGCAAACACAAATCTTGAATGCCTTAAAGTGAAAACAAAGCAATTTCATTCCATTTCAAAAGTTCAAATCGGGTTCCTAAAGAAGCAAAAACTCAATCTTGAATGCCAAAGTAAACAAACTTGCAATTTTTTCTTCAAAATCTTTCTTGTCTTCAAGGAATGAACAAATCAAAATCTTAAGCACATGTGTTTGCAAGCTTTCATTTCAAACTCACTAAATCAATTTGGGAAAAGAATCTTCTTGGTGTACTTGTTAAAAATTTTGAATTTCTACAAAGCCTTGCTAGTTAAATAACGTGAAAAAAGTTGAAATTGGACGAGTTCACTTATTTTACTTTTAGAGAAGCCTCTCCAAAGAGAGAAGTGCTTCCTCTTTGGAGAGTGACTTCAAACCAGTACTTCCTCGACCAGTATAGAAATAAAGCATTGAGAAAACTCTCACTTCATCCCCTCAAGCTCAAGCAATGTGTGTTGATGGTAGCCTAAGGTAGGTGAATATCCCTACTATTTTGGCATCGTCAAATAGGCTCTTAAGTGAGTTATGCACATACAAACTGATTGGGAGGACTCCACAGACAAAATTAAACACTTGATAAATCAGAGGCTTCCCTATCTACTCCCGGAGGTATCAGAATCTTTGTGCAAGGGTCAATCCAAGTGGTTTCCCAGATCACTTTAAGATACTAACCATATGTATCCCTTTTAGGGATATCAAGCTATGGGAAAATATTTTGATACTAGCCTTCCCTTAGGTAGTCTATCTGGTGTGTGTTTTTTCAAAGTTCCAAACTTAGTGCAAACACATGTAAAAACATACACATCTTTCGAGAACATTATTAGATTCAGTGTTCAATCATTTACTTGTATCCAACAAATTTGCTTTGTCCTTTGTTGGGATTGCTTTTAGAGTGTCTTCTGTTGAGTTTGTCCTTTTCCATTGGAGACGCCAAAATTGATCCAAAATCTTGACCAAATTTATTCAGACATCCTTGCAAAAAGAGATTCTTCAAAATCATGTACCCAAAGCTTTGTTTCAATCCAATTGCCAAATCTTTCCAAGATGTGTCCTATTCAATCAAACACAAGAAAGCCAAGCTTCCCAAATCCCAAGTCCATCAAGAGAAAAAGGTTGCAGAAAGAAACCTAAAAGATCACCAACCTTCCCTTAAATAAATCCAAGTAGAAGAAAAGTATCAAGAGAAACTGGACAATGTGGGCTATAATTCCAGAGTGAAGCAATTTGCATACTAGTTCCAGGTTAATCATCACTATATCAACCTAGAGAGCGAGGACTAGTTCATCCCATCATATATCCACCATTCCTTTAGAATCCCACAATCCTATCTTGACATCATTTTGCATCCTAAATCATCCTTAGATTCATCATTGCATCACCATCCATCCTTAGGTGCATTTTTATCATCTTCCTAGTTGCATCATAAGTCATCCCTTTTCAGCTACATCTAGGTTATCCTCTTAGAATAGCATCATTTCAGTCATCTTTCATGATCATTTCATCAACAATCCACAATCAGAATCCTTGTCATTATCCTTCATCCTTGATCCAAATCCAAAAAACCAACATGCAAGTAAGAAACCATCATCCTTGAACCAAATCCAGTGATCCAAATCCCAAACACTTTGTGTCTTATCCTTTGAGTTTCTTCAAATCCTTATCCTAAATCAGAAATCTCCACCCTTTGATAAAGCATTGTCTAGGGCATTCATACTTCTCCTTGCAAGCCTCATTATCTTGAGCAAGAGATTGGCTGCATTCACAAGAATCTTGTCAGCCGAAGATCATTAGTCTATCTTAGGTTGACAATCCAATCTTATTTGATCCTACATCAGGAAAACAATAAATCATTAACCAATACTTAGTAATCTTCCACCATCTTCCACCAATCTTCCATCACCTCCTCAATCCAAATCCAGCATTCCACCATCCATCAAAATCCCATCATCCTTAAGTTGATCCAACTCCTTGCATCAAATCCTAGAAATCCATCATCCTTAGATCTTTTTTAGATCTGCATCCATCACCCTTAGATTTCTTTCATCCACCCAACATCTACATTTTCATTCTTAGATCTTCATTCCATGCCTGCTGAGACATGATCCAAGAGGAGAAGGAATATGGATCCCAATCTGGCCACTAGTTCATCTAATCCTAATAATCCTACTAGCGCAATGGTAACCTACAATCCACAAATCCCACAAGTTGAGAATGTATGGGATGTTCCCAATAGGCCCCCCACTTCATTTTCCATGGAAACATTCATGAGCCACCTAGGGCATGCACAAATGGTGAGTGCAATCATTGATCAAAATCGATGGGCTATAATAGAAAATTCTTCACAAGAGGGTACTTCCATTCCACCACATCTCTAGCCCCTCATCCCCATCAACACCATTTGTATCCCAGCTAAAACCTACACCCCCATCATCCAACAAATCCATGATCCTAACTTGCACATATCTCATGAAGCCTCGCCCATCCCCCATCTCTTGCAAAGTAGCTTCGCAAGTCCTACAACATAAGAAATAATGCAATCCACTCCCTTTTCCATCATGGGAACACCATCATCTTCTATAGCATCCCAAGCCACTGCTTAAGCCCAAAGCATCTCACAAAACCAACCTCCACCTCTCACACAAGCCACTACACAAACAGTTCCTCCACCATCCATGAACCAAGCATCACCCTTTCTGGGGGCAACACAATCATTTCCCTCCTTCCCTCAACAAACCTTCACATCAGCACCACCCTTCTCATGGGCAACAAAAGCATTTTCTTCCACTTCCCAACCAAGATTCACCCAATCATATGTTCCACATCCACCTTTTATTTCCAATACGTAATCCCAGCAAAATGCCTTCACAATGGGGATGCCCTCCATGGGATCTTAGAATCCACCATCTATATCCCAAACCCCCACCATCACATCTGCATTTCCATCATTCTCTGCATCACATCTTGTGCCATGAACCAGTTCTCATTGGGGCCTCACTCAAGCATAAATGCAAGCTTTGGGTATACCAACCCAATCCCACATACCCATGCCTACAAACCAACAAGCCACTTTCCCTCAAGAAGTGCAACAACAAAAATCACAACCTTCACCAGCTTCATCCTTTCCTTCATATACCAACTATCTATCAGTACCACCCACCTCTTCTCAAATAGTTCCACCACCCCAACAATAGAGTTCATCTCATCTCTCCAGCTACTTTGCGCAACCACCTCCCATCACCAGCTTCCCAACATCCATACCACCCCTAAGAAATGCAAGAATACATCCAACCTACATTAGCCAAGAGCATCAAGGTCAATCCTATCAACAAGCTGCACCATTCAATCAACCTCCTCCACCACAACAATACTTCCCAGTGCAACAAAAACAACATCCCATTATCCCCCAACAGCAACAAGCATCCTCTTATCTAACACAACAAAAAAATCCCATCATACCCCAACAACAAGCCATTCCATATCCTCCACAACAATACACTCCCACACCTTAGTAGCAATATCATCCCTAGAAACCATCACCCCAACATCCATTCTAATCTACCTATCTTGCTAGGCAATCTCCATATCCCACTCTGCAATATCCACTACAAAATCATCCTTATTCACTAGCACCATCAGATCCTTTTCCAATGGGAGTACCCACTCCAATGTCAATTAATGTCAAGTGAGAAGAAATGAAGAACATTCTTAAGGAGCTCAAGGCCGAAATAGAGAGAAAGGCCTTCAAGTTTGATGAGGTATGTCCCTATCCCTTTAATAGATCAGTCACAACGATCCACTTTCCCAAACACTTTGAGACACCTAAGCTCAATAAATATCGAGGGAAAGGAGATCCCATCAGTCATGTAAAGGAGTTCTATATGGCATGTCAAGAAGTGGCCTACAGTGACAACTTCTTTATGCGCCTATTCCCCAAGAGCTTGGGAGGAACTAATATTGAGTGGTTCTACAAAATACCCTATGGAAAAGTCACAACCTTTTCCAAGCTCTCTAAGAAGTTCATTGCCCAATATTCCCACAATGTTAAGAATGAGTTGTCTTTGCTAGACCTTTGCAACTGGAAGCAGAAAGGAGGAGAAAGCCTAGCCGATTACTTGCAATGATGGCATAACCTCACTACTAGGTTATCATATCAACCCCCTGAGAAATATCTTATGAAGATCTTCATCGATAACATGCATCCCAAACTAGCCCACTTCATGAGAATGAATTGCATTCAAACCTATCAGGACATCAAAGGAAAAGGGATAGATATTGAAAGAGGCCTCTTAGATAAAGGCACAATCTGATATTACAAGGACAATTCCCACAACAAGCCCAATAATGAAAAACCATGCTACTAGAATAGAAACAAGAATGTTGTTACCAATGGAGCCACTGACACCAAGCACGTCCAAATCATTTTGGCCGGTCCTACACTAACTCTTGCATATCAAGAGAAAAAACCTGAGATCAATCAGCAACCCATGCAACATTCTAAAAACTAGCACCTAAATCCAACTTATCAAGCCAATACCATATCCACTACTCCAAATTAGAACAAGCCTCGAGTCCAGACTCACCAAAAGAGAACCTTCACCCCTCTTGGTGAACCATTGGACATAAAATTTCATCGAGTGGCCAAGGACAACCTAATCACTTACCCACTGACCCAACAATTTGATGATGCCACTCCCAAGCCTAACTAGTATAAAGATCATGAATATTGTGATTATCATCATGTTAAAGGACACACAACCCTACGGTGTATGAAACTAAAGCACTATATCCAAGATCACATTGACAAAAAGGAGATCCAAGTGGACACACCACCCCAAGCCTCGCCTAATGCCAATCTGCAGATCTATCAGAATGTGTTCCCTCAACACAATACTGGGAAGAACCTGGTCAATGCCAATCCTCCACCCTAGAACCAAGGCAAAGGAAAGCAAGGAGACCATGCTAACCATAAAGACTATACTATTGCCCATATCAACTAAGAAAATTTGTTGGATGCATAACCCAAGTTGAGCCCACAGTCAATGTCATCCATGTTAAGGGAGCAAATAGTTAGTGTGTTGTTACCACCCATAGAGATCGAATATCTATCACCAATGCAAATCCAAGGCCAACTCACAATGCCCAATACAATCTTCTCAAACACCTTGGGAATAAACCTACTCAAATCTCCATCCTCGACCTTCTCCACACTTCACCCATCCATCAAGAAATCCTCAACCGAGCCCTCCAAGAAGGACATGTCCCCACAGATATAAATACCATCCAATTTGAGAACCTTGTGGGATATTTATCAACATCTTATGCTCTTTCCTTCAAACCATATGATATACCAGCTATTGAGCCTGACCACAATCTTCCTCTCCGCATCGTCATCATGATAAAAGACTTTGCCATTAAATGGGTCATGATAGATAATGGCTCAGCCCTAAACTTGTGTACTTTGAAATTCATTCAGAAAATAGGGCACACAAAGGCTGACATATCACATGATGTCATCACCATCAAGGCATACAATAACTTGGAGCGTACTTGTGAAGGTACCATTCTTTTCCCTGTCAAGCTAGGCCCTGCAACTCAAGACACCATCTACCACATTGTTGATCGTGATCTACCATATAACATCTTCCTCGACTGACCATGGATATATTCCATCAAATTTGTACCATCTACTTATCACTAATGCATCAAATTTTTGCATCAAGGCACTGAGGTCACCATCCATGTAGACCCTCAACCCTTCGCATACTGTCATGCAATGGAAGCATCATTCCCTTATTCCACCCATTATCTTGGAATCAAAATTGGCACCTTTGTTGCCAGCTCATCCCGATCCCATAGAGATTTAGAGACTATCCTTGCCTCCAATCTCTCTTTCATCAAGATCAACAACCAAGGCTGTGGTAAGTATAGCCTAACCAATGTATTTGCAGTAGGGGCCCTACCTCTGGATCCACATACACAAGGGTGCCCAATCCACCAAAGCAAGCCTACTCAGGACAATCATGAAATCAAGAAATTGGGACCATTGTTGTTTGTTTCCCATGGAAATATAGACAACCTTGAAATGGACCATGACATCAATCAGTGGTTGTACAGAGATCCCCCACCTCCTGACACTAAACTCCTTAGCTACTTCAAAGAGAAATATCCAACATCACACAAGTATGCTATAGAATAGTGGAAATACCAAGGCACTGGTCTAGGACCACAAGAAGGTGAAAGAAAAGATCCAATCATAGACTCAAAAAATCCAAAGCATCAAGCTCTTGGCTTTAATACCCCTCGCCTGTGCATACAAGAATCCAATACCGCAACTTGGGGAACCAACTTGACCAACATTCCCTTCTTGAATAGCCAGGATGACCTTGTAGAGATTGAAGACATCCCTAAAGACAATGAAAAGAAATCCTATGATAACATCTTCGATGATGATACCCTCCTAGGCACTTCTATCCTCCATCAACTTGCCATTAATGTCATAGAACTTCCCCTCTTTCATCCCAAACTCATAGACTAGGATCTGTTAGTGATTTTTCTTGTTGAATCCTATTACAAGACTTAAATGCTTCAATTGAACTCTGTGATTCCTAAACTCATGACTCAAGCAAGAAAAGACTAATTGACAAGGAGAAACTCCTTCTACACTTCGTGCTCCATAGACCCAGGCGGGTGTGCCTCAAACATGCTAAATCTACATACATAAACACTCTCTCACTAAACCCTTTATGTAGACATAAAAATCAGTGGATAATAAAAACAAGGATATTCACCCTTCTTCTCTTTGAACCAGGAGGCTCAGACAGGCTAACCTATCAGATTCACTTGTACAAGGAATCACCAACAATGTCTGTACTATTCAATATAGATTCTGAACATTCATGCTCTCAAACAGGAAATGTAAAATGATTTTGAATTTATGGTTTGATGATGAAGTTGTAGGATAAGCAAAGACTAGTGCCATATCTAATGGGCAACATAGTCATACAAATGGACATCAACATAAATCACTTAATAGGAACACAAACAGAATGCCTTACAATCTATATGCAGCTTAGATAGAATGCCTTACAAACTATCTTATCATTCCCAAACTACTATATCAAATCCTCATACAAATGCTTATCCCTCTGAAATTACTCATGAGACTAACTCCTTCCTTGAAGGAAACTCACAGGTGATTGCATAGTTACCTTGCAACCAGTATATTCAAAATGCCTTACAAACTAAACATACAAGAGCATCAACAAAATATAAAGAGACAACAATAATTTGGAACAAGAACTGTATTGTGTTTTATTAAGATCTTTATGCTTCAATACATCTAGAATGACAAAGAAAAATAAAAAACATGACCCTGTGATTAGAAAGTTGCCTTGCAACATTAATTTCACCGTCCATTACAAATCAGAAGAAAAACTAAGATATAGCAAATGAGAGTCAGTTGAAAACTAACTAACAGTTGTCCATCTTTGGCATGAAAATATCTCCAGGTTTTCCCACACTTTGCTCTACAACTGATTCCTCAAACTGAACCACTATGTGCAATCATTTCTCTAACAGACTGATCCTGATTATGATCCTTGGATTTCAAACCCAAACTACTCTTTCACACTTCACTGAAACTGAAAATAGTCATTGTCATTGGATTCCTCATCTTTTCCCAATTTCGAAAACATATAACACTTATATATTCTGATAAAAATTGAATTTCTAGGACACTTTTCCGTGAACGGGCTTGGTCTTTTAAATTTTTGAATATTTTCAAATGTCTGGACTAAATCATTTTTCTAAATCTTTTAAATCTGACATTTTAACCATTTTTATATTATTCTGCACTTTAACCATAGAATGCACCAGAACCTGACACTTGTCATCATCTCATTCATTGCTTGGACTTGACCTCAAGCTTGACCACCCCATTTGGAGAACTGGTGAATGCATGCAATCTCCAAGTCTCTGAATAGATTCCTTGACCATGATTAAGCCTTGAGATCACATGAATAAGCCATTCTCTAACTCTTTGAATTATGTCTTGACCTCAGGTTAGATCTGGAGAATGGGCGACTGAGCCCATTCTCCGAATCTTGAAATGAATATTCATTGACTGCCAAGACTTGGAGAACTGGCGACTAACGCAATCTCGTGATCTCAGAATGTTAGCCACTAACCATGTGGGATCTAAAGAATTGGTGACTAGTGTATCTCCTGATCTCAGAATGTCATGGCCTTAACTGTAGCATTCAGTGACCTAGCGACTGGCGGTTAGCTAACCACCACCTTTGAATCTCCAGATTTTTGGCTAACTACAGGCTTGATTCTGTGACTCAGCGAATGCTTGACACGTGTCATCTTTGTCCACCTTAGCGCGCCACCTATTCTGCAAAATTTACTTACCTTTGTGGGCCCACCGGCATAGAAATTGAGGCACCAACATGGAGGGTCATGTGGGCATAGGCTCCAGCTCTTCATCTATTTCATCATGTGATGAGCATTGCTTATAAAGATTGAAATTCCTCAAACTAGGGCGAATGTGGGACAATGTTTTGCAAGTTTTAAAGACTTCTTTCAAAATAATGGCTAGCACCCAGCTGGCACACACCCCAAGGCATGCCCATAGAGATGGAGATAGCCACTACCTCTTCACACTTTCTTTACATTCATTCTGGGCGCCAGTGTATATAAATACTAAAAACTCCCCAATCCCAGTGAATGTGGGATAATTGTCATGAAGGTTTTATGGGTAGTTTTGACAGTGCTGCACTCAGTCGACTGTATCTCGTGAACCAAGACAAATTTTGAAAATCTCGTAGGTGAGAATCTAATGAACTAGGTTTGCAATAACATATCCGAAATTTAGCCCAATCCAACGGTTGAATTAAAAGTTATGCCCCCCGCAATATGACTATTTTGTTTTTTCTTTGCAAATCCGTGTTTGCAAAATCCATTGTATGGGCTATTTCTTATGTCATTGTGTAGGATTCTCATGTGAAAAATGTACCTCCATTGTTTGTTGTGTAAGTCCCCAATACACCTTGGCCTTTTATCAACAGTGAGCACACTCTCCATTTTGCGTTGGATTTCCTTTATGCATGGCCCTCGTTGAAGAACAAGTGCACCACTTTCAACACTATGGCACACACATATTTGGTGTGCACACCTTGCACTTAGTGCGTGTCATCTTACTCTGGTAATGCACTACATTCAGCAATATATGCATCTTCCATCCATTGATTACATGAAACACCTATTGCAAAACAAAATATCTTGGAAATAACAAGCAAACCAGTTCCCCAAGCATTTACATTTCCTCTTGGCAGCCCAAACCTAACTCCATCTACAATGCACTACGGGTTTTTTCCTTTTAAAAACTGTAGCAAAAACATTGACTAGCACACATTTACTCCTCAAATGTACACAACCTCCAAACTCCAAGTGCGCACACAACCCTTCCTTGAAGACTCGTGCACACCGAATAAACATGTGTATATAACAAAAAGCCAATACACAAAACATAACATAGTGCGCACCACATTACCGTCAAATGGCACTTAGAAAATGGTGTGAACACACCCTTTTCCAATCCAAAATGCAACCCCATGATAAGAAAAAACCTTAGTGCATCGGAGAATTCAACCACATCACCCATTTTCACATCTCTGCAAAAGTGACTAATAACACCAACTGGCTTCCAGAACTGGCTTCTAAAACTGATGAAAAGCCATCATAGGATCACACCACTGAGAACACACATTCACCTCCAACATGTTATCACACTTGCCAAAGGAGATCACCCAAAAAGATTCGAGCCAAAATATAATCATAACCAAACATGGCCACTTGAAAACTAAAACTGCCAAAATCACTAAAGTTGCCCTCGGAACTGGCTTTGAAAACTAACCCATTGAAACTTTCAGGAACCGGAATCACAGGCACTGATTCTCCCTCAAAAAAGGAATACAAAACCATAACTAGATTCCTCAGAAAGTCACATGGCGAAATGCATTCAATCAGCAAAGTCAGCTTATTTTATAAGTTCAGAATTTAGAACAGTGAGAAACATCGAAATTGGGTTTGGAAATGGCCTGGGAAAGTAATCGAATGGATTGGTAAAGACTTGAAAATCATCAGACACTTATTCTTCTAGGTCTATAGTATGGAACCACACTCAATTATTACAGGCCTTGCATAGGGCGCAAATTGGGATACCTCAAAGTAGGTCACTTATAAAACTGGACAGTGCGCACTAAGAGAATTTTAATAAATTGCGAACGGAATGGCTCTGGAAAAGTGACTAAACGAGCACATGGGGGGCTAAAAATTGGTAGGATGACTTATTCCCATGCCTACAATATGATGCAACAACTAGGACATCGTGACCAATCACAAGACAAAAGATATTCAAATGCAAACAGGGCCTACTATAGAAAATTGACACTTAGGCAAAAATGCAGATTTAGACAAGTGCTCAAAACAAGACATCACGAAACAACTTGAAACTTGAACTTAACGACCTGGGATGTCTTCAAATGCCAAAACAAAGGTGATAAGCACTTGACATGCATGGAGAACCTCAGAATCTCATCTGGGCAAATAGGCACATAAGCACTTCAAAGGGGTCAGAACTGCAAAATTTCAAAATGGTACTCAAAAACCCATGTTGTATTTTTTAGTCCCAATGGGATCAACCAAGTGTCACACATGTTGATGAGTTCCAAAGCACAAAAGTTCTCCTAGGATTCATGGGAACATCAGGCCAATAATTATATCAACATTAGGAATCAGTTTGTGTCTGCAAGCTCGACCCTAAAGGATATTTTGGGGAAGAGGCAAGCTTTAGCCATAAAAGTGAAAAAGAAAAAGAAAAAGAAAAGAACTGACTCCTTATGTGAAAACCCTTTTGGGGCATATTCTAACTCTAAAAAAGAGAAAATAAAGGGTGCATCTTATGGTGAAAACCTATCTGAGGCGCTAGAAGATGGATACTTGCCTCTTCCTCCCATCCAGGATTACAGGCCCGAGCAGTCACCCATCATCATTGAGGAAATCAAGCCAGTCAACTTAGGCACAAAATAATGCCCAAGAATTACCTACATTGCAACATCTCTAACTGAGTGTGAAGAAATGGCTCTCACTACACTTCTCCAAGAAGCCACCACCAATTTTGCATGGTCGTATGCACACATTCCTAGACTTGATCCAAATCTAGTTATGCACAATCTCACAATGGACCCTAACACCAAGCCAGTAAAGCAGAAGCTACAAAAAATGCATCCTAAGGTAGCCTTATTGGTAAAAGTAGAACTAGAAAAGCTCCTACAAGCCAAGATCATCAGAGCCATCGATTATTCAGAGTCGATCTCCAACATGGTGCCTATCACCAAACCTTCAGGAGAGATAAGAATCTGCATAGACTTCAGGGACTTAAACAAAGCATGTCCCAAGGATGATTTCCCGCTACCTAACATAGACATGATAGTCGATCTCACAACGGGCCATGAGATGTTGTCTCTCATGGATGGCTTCTTAGGGTACAATCAAATTCGAATAACAGAAGAAGCTCAACACAAAACAACATTCACCATACCATGGGGTACCTTCTGCTACAACATGATACCATTTGGACTAAAGAATGTAGGAGCCACCTATCAACGAGAAATGATAGCCATCTTCCATGATATGATACACAAAATACTGGAAGACTATGTGGATGATACTCTTGCAAACTCTAAGACAAGAGGTGAACACCTAGACATCCTTGAAAGCATGTTCAATCATCTGCATCATTATGTCTTGAAGTCAAATCCAAAGAAGTGTGTCTTTGGTGTAACATCTATAAATGTTATAGGCTTCATCGTATCATGGCGCGACATAGAGATTGATCCTAAAAAGGTCAAAGCCATTACAAAAATTCCTCCTCCTAGAATACTCAAGTAGCTCAAGAGCCTACAAGGTAATCTCCAATCAGTGTGTTGATTCATATCATAGCTAGAAGACAAGTGCCAACATTTCATGCATCTACTCTGCAAGGACACAAGCTTCAAATGGGAGCCTATCTATCAGAGAAGCTTTGAGAAGCTAAAGGAATATCTGGAAAACTCTCCCATCCTTGTACCGCTAGTTTTAGGATGCCCTCTCATACTCTACATCTCAGCAACCACTACAGCACTGGGAGCACTCTCAGCACAACATGACGACAACAATAAAGAGAGAGCCATTTATTATATCATTTGAACTCTTGTCAGCTATAAGCTCAATTATTCACCAATGGAAAAAGTGTGCCTTGCAGTGTTTTTCGCTACCCAAAATCTCAAACATTACATGCTTAGCCACACAATCAAGCTCATCTCAAAGGTGGACCCACTTAATTATCTATTATCAAGGACCACTCTCATAGGTCATATGGAAAAATGGGTCATGCTACTCAGCGAGTTTGACATCCAGTACATAGATCAGAAGGCAATAAAAGGGCAAGTAATTGTCGATCAGCTAGTAGAAGAACCTCTGGTGGATGCATATCCACTAATCATGGAATTCCCTGATGAGCATCTATGTATGATCGAAGAACAACCAATATAGAGGCTATACTTTGATGGCTCCTACACATCACATGGATCAAGGGCATGAATCCTATTCATCACACCTCAAGGTGACTATATTCCAAAATCATTCAAATTGGGATTCCCATGTACTAACAACATTGCAGAATATGAGGCACTCATCTTAGGCCTCAAACCAACCATCCAATGGAACATAACAGAACTACAAGTGCTTGGAGATTCGCAATTGATAATCAAGCAAGTCCTAGATGAATTTCAGAAAAAGGATGACAAGTTGCTGCCCTACAAGGAACTAGTGGACAAATTAAAAGAGCATTTCATGAGTCTATAGTTCACGCAGATACCAAGGCTTCAAAACAAAGTGACTGACACAATGGAAACCATAGGATCCTTATTATAAATCCCTCGTGACTCATCATAGTATGAATTCTTAGTCAAGCAGCTACACATGTGTGCTTATGAGAATGTCGATTCAAAAATGGTGTGTGTCTTGGTTGGTCCCTAGTTCGTATGGTACCATGACATACATGCATATCTTTAAAATGGTATCATATCTCCCCATCTCACCAACACCCAATGCCAAAACCTAATTTTTAGAGCTTCCTGCTACACTCTTGTAGCCAACACCCTTTATCGTCGAGGGTATCATAATATCCTCTCTAGGTGTTTAGATTCAAACGAGGTCATCCTGGCTTTAGAAGAGGTCCACACTGGAATTTGTAGTGCCCACACGAGTGGCATGGTCCTAGAAAAGTAGTTGCTTTGATTCGGGTATTAGTGGCCAACAATGGAACATGATGCATGTGAATTTGTCAAGAAATGTCTACCATGTCAATAGCATGCAAATTTGATTCATGCTCCAGCACAAGACTTGCATCCCATTGCACCACCTTGGCCATTTTCATGTTGGGGCTTCAACCTTGTTGGGTTAATCACTCCCCTTTCCTCGAATGGACATAAATATATCATAACAACCACAAATTACTTCACAAAGTGGGTTGAAGCAATTCCACTCACCCTCACTACTGGCATACAAATATCCAAGTTCATCATTTGTCACTTCGGCATACCATCCACCATCTTCACAGATCATGACATACCTTTTGAAATCTAGCATGTGGATGATCTATGTGCTAGACTCCACATCCACCATCACTTCTCCAGCCCATACTTCCCCTAAGGAAATGACCAAGATGAAGCAACAAATAAAACCATCCTGAAAATCCTCAAAAATATTGTCAATGATTCTGGTCGTAACTGGCACCTCCAAATAAATCCCACCCTTTGGACCTATCATACTTCTCATCACACTCCCATAGGAACCACCCCATATTCCCTTGTTTGTGGTGCCAAATTCATTCTACCCATCGAGGTTGAGATCTCATTATTGTGTGTCTCCATGAAGAACTATACCACATATGAAGACTATCGCATGGCACACCTCACACAACTAGACCTGTCAGATGAAAAGAGGCATCAAGCATATGATCACCTGGTTGCATACCAAAATTGACTCAAAAGGAGTTATAACAAGAAGTTCCATCCAAGACAATTCCAAGTGGGTGACATGGTCCTAAAGGAAAATCAAAAAGTGCAAGCACATCGAGATAAAAAAGGCAAGTTTGAGCCTACTTGGTTGGGTCCCTACATTGTCATAACATGCTTTGGCTCTAGAGCCTATCATCTATCTACACCATAAGGTAAGCCCTTCAATGATCATATCAACATCATACATCTGAAGAGGTTCTATGCCTGAACCAAATCCTTAAAAATCCATAAAAATTGGAAAATCCAAAAAAAATTTAAAAAGCAAAAAAGAGAAGAAAAATAATCGTCCAATGGTGAAAACTTGGCAATTCAAGCGCCATAGATAAGTATGTTTGTGAAAACTAGAAACAGGTACCACACATAGCAAACTAAGTCATTATCTATCAAAATCCCATCCCCCCATCCCAAATCCCAACCCTCTTTATCCAATCCCCATCCCCACCACCAGCCCATCAATCCCAAGGTGTTCTATCCTCAAGCTTGTCCAATTCAACACTATGTTCCTATCCCCAATCCTGAGCTTCTTGTATATATCCTTTATCACAAGATCTTCCTATTCCAAATCCCTAAGCTTCTATACATATCTATTGTAAATCTTTCCTTGTTTGTTGTACATATCATCACCTCTTGTTGTACATATCCTTGCCAGTCCTACAATAACATCAGATCAGATAACTTATCCCATCCAACCTCGTACTTCAGCAACATCTTTTATCGACTATCTTTGATCCTCATGCTTATCCTTGAAATTCATCATTTTCCAACACCAGCACACATTCTCCTCATCACTCAGCAGGTCCTTAAGGATGTATCCTTCCTCCTGTCTGACCTAATCTTCCACCAATCTAACAAGGTCTGTGTCGAATGTATCCTTCCTCAAGTTCAGACTAAATCTTCCCCCCATCAATCAAATCAATCTCTCTCCTTAGAAAAGGATGTCTTTTGGAGTTATCATTTTGGTCTTGGATTTTTTCCTTTGGATCTTGTTAATCTTTTAGGGATTTTCATTGTTCCTCTCCTCAAAGTCACCACGATCCTTTATAGCATGGTGTGCTGCGAATGAGGACAATCTAGGGCAAGGTCTTTTTTTATCTTTTGCTTCTTCTTGTGAGTTAGTCAGACATGACCCTTGCATGGTTCACATGTGATCTTCTAGGTTATATGGTGCACTTGGGACATGTTGCTTGTTTGTGGTTTCTCTAACATAGTTTCTACCATGCTTCCTCTTAGGTTCATGCATGATGCTTGGGCAACCCTTGCGTGTCTTTTTCATGTTAGTCCTCTACAACACTGGTGACAAGGCCTTGTGTTCTCAGTAATCTTGGCATGTCTCTACTATTTCTATATTAAACTAGGTTGTGCTCTCCACATTTACACATGGAGCTCCCCAAATCCCCCATCCAGCATCTAGCATCATCCTGCATCATATAGATTAAATCTTGCATCTTGCATCCTTCATATAACTTCATCTTGCATCTCATCTCCTATTTCATTCTTACATCTTTGTTGTTGGAAGTTTGGTTTTTTATTCTTCCCTTCCCTTCTTTTTTTTGTTCTTTTAAAGAAAATTCCACAATGTTTCCTCTTTGTGTTATTTTCTCGAGGGGGCACAACCCCTTATCTTCAATTCTAGCCTAGGGCATCTTATTTTCTTGTCTTTGACACCACGCCACTTGCAACATCACATCAAAGAGGGGAAAAATGTAGACACCTAAAATGCCTTTGTCAAAATAAAAATATTTTATTTTGTAAAAGCCCTGATGACATCATCATTTATTAATTAATTAATTATTATGCCATTAATCCCTCCTATCTTAAATTAAAAATGTCTAATTAAGAAATCCCTTCTAGAAATGTTTAAATCTAATTTAAACATCATACCCTCCAAAATTTATTAATTATTTAATAAATTGACCAAAAATCCTTTAAATAAATAAATTATTTATTTAAATCCCTCAAAACCCTAGAATCTTCTAGAGATTCCTAAACCCTCCTAAACCCTCCTAAACTTTCCTAAACCCTTCCTAAACCTACTTAGAAGGTGATTCCTAATCTTCTTAGTCTAATCCACCCTCCTTTGACTTTTGGTCAAACCCCCTCATTAATGAGCCTTCCAGACTCATTAATGGCCTCATACACCCTCATTAAGGCTTCTTACAGCCTCATAATGAATCCCATGTCTTCTCTTTCACCTTGGTTCCCTATGCACACTTCCCTAGTTTTTCTCACACGTGTGAGCAACCCTTAACCCTCATCGATCTAACCTTACCCCTAACTCAACCCCAGACTCTACCCCAAACTCAGACTCTGACCCTAACTCCACATCCTAACCCAAGCCCTTCCTCAAAACCTATAAATACCCTCACTTCCAAGAGAAAAATACCAATTCACCTTTCATTTACATAGTAATGTTATAATGCTAAATCACTTCTAGATTATAAGCTTTAATCCTAATTATTAGTTTAATTCATTTCTAAGCTTTCCTAAATCACATCCTAGCTTAGCTAATATGGATTAATCTTAGTTTCTTTCATTTTTTTTCATTTCATTTCATCATCTCACACTTCATTTGGCTTAAAATCAATCTAGCATAAGCCTTTGTAACTTAATTTGCATCTTGTCTTCATTAGGCTCCTTGAGGCTCTATGGGAAAATTAGGTGTTTTGTACTTGATTTTGTGGCACTATGGGGTTCTCATGGTCCCTATTTGATCCTAAGCCTTCCTAATCTACATTAGGGACATGTTCCAAGTGTTTTGAGAGCACACCCACATCCCTAAATCGAGATCAAATCGAACAGTGATAGGGTGCTCCCATTGAGCTCTATCTGAAGTGTCTTTGCAAATTGCTTTTACTATATGCTAGGAATAGATTGTTTGACTAGCATTTGAATGTCTACACCTGTTCCAAATAGGTTAAGTTTTTTCTTATCATAGGTACTATCAGAGGTATTGGTGGAACTATTGAGGAAGATTCTATGGTAAGTAAAATGTTGAGAACTTTACTACCTACTTATGCCATTAGAGTGTCTTCTATAAATGAGATGAGAACTTTTAACAATGTTACTATAGATGGACTAATTGATAAGCTTACTACATTTTAGTTAAATAATTTTGATAACAATATTCCAAAAGTTGAGGCATCTTTCAAGGAATTGATGTCTAATGTAACGATAAGGAAAGGTAAAGAATTAAGTCATGATTATAATTGCATGTCAAGTTACACCAGGGAACTTGAAGCTATCTTGGATGATGAGAGGGGACAAGGAGATCTTGAAGTACTACTAGCAAAGAGATTGCCTAGAGGGACTGGTAAGTACAAATCCAAGCTACCACTGAAATGTTTTTCATGTAATAAGATTGGACATATTATAGCTAGATGTTCTAATGGCGAACAAAACAATAAGTTTAGAAAGTTTAAAGAAAAATGGAAGACACAATTATATGTTGTAGTTGAAGGAGTTATTGATGAAGAATCAAAAGATAATGAGGAAGAGGAGATTGTATTTTTTGCAATCAAAGATGATTCATCTAAAGGCAAAATGGCACTAGTTTCTCACACGGGACACAATGATGAATGGATTATAGACAACAAGTGCTCACATCACGTGACCGATGACAAGAGTAAGTTCATTAAGTTTGAAGATTTTTATGGTGGTGTGGTAAGGTTTGGAAATAATACATCGTGTTCGATTAAAGGAAAATGCACTATTAAATTGAATGGTAAGAGTAATATAGCTATTGTTTATCTTGTGGATGGTCTAACATATAATATGTTGAGTGTGGGTCAACTAAATGATAAGGGTTACAAATTGGAATTCACATGAGGTATGTACAAAATACTTGGTAGATCAGGCGATGAGATTACTACTAGAAGGAAAAATAGAGGTAATTTATTCCATCTAAATAATACTATGAATAGTTGTTTAGTTGCAAAGGTTGAAGATAGGTGGCTATAGCATAGAAGGTTTTTTCATGTAAATTTTGATAGTTTGATCAAAGTGAGTAAGACAAATGCAGTTAGGGGATTGTCATAATTAGTCAAGCCAGACAACATGATGAGTAAAGAATGTCAGTTGTGTAAGTTAACTGGCTCTACTTTTCAAAGAAAGTTTTTTTCACCTGAGGGCATACTTGATTTGGTACATATTGATATTTGTGGACCTATGTGGTAGAGAAGTTATCAAGGTGATAGATATTTCATTGTTTACTGATCACTATTCTAGATTGATGTGGGTAATTTTCTTGAAGGATAAATCTGATGCATTCCAATAATTCAAATCATTCAAGGCACTGGTTGAGAAAGAATTGGGTAAAAATTTGAAGTGTTTAAGGTTTGATAGAGGAGGTCAGTTTACTTCTATAGAATTTTTTAAGTCTTGTGAAGATAATGGAATCAAGAGACAAATGTTTTCCCCAAGGAATCCACACAAAAAATGGTATTGTTGAGAGGAAGAACAAAACTATAGTGAATACTGCAAGGAAAATGTTGATTCAAGGTGATGTACTGAAAGTGTACTGGAAAGAAGAAATTAGTATAGTTGTCTACACACTGAACCAGGTGTAAGTAAAGAAAGGAACCAATAAGACACTCTATGAGATATGGTATGGTCACTCACCTAACATCAAATATTTTAAATTCTTTGGCATTATATGTTACATTAAGTGGGATGGTTACACATGAAATTTTGATCCAAAAAGTGATGAAGGTATTTTCTTGGGTTATTCCACTAAAAGTAAAGCATATAAATGTATAAATAAGAGAACTAACAAAATGAATGAGAGTGAAAATATAAAAGTAGATGAATACATAGATAAATTTGATGACTCAAGTAAGAAAGAGATTGAAGACGATCGAGAGTTTGTGTATATTGAACCAAAATTGGATGAACCAATAGAACAAAACAATAAGGAAGTAGTGATTCAACTGATAGAAGAAGAAGTTCCTAGACCAGAACTGGTGATACCTAGGTATGTGAAGTTAAATCACTCTTCTGATCTAATTATAGGTGATAAGAATGTAGGTGTTGTAACAAGAAGAAAACTCAAAGAAAGTACTTTTTTTATTTCCAAGTATGAGCCTAAGACAGTGAAGGAATAAATCAAGGATGAATATTGGGTAAAAGCTATGGAGGAAGAACTTGATCAAACTAAGAAAATGATATATGTACACTTGTTCCTAGACCTATAGATAAAAATGTGATTGGTACCAAATGGGTTTTTAGGAACAAAATAAATGGAGATAGAGATATGATCAGAAATAAGGCAAGGCTTGTGTGTAAGGGCTATGCACAAGAACAGGATTGGAATATGGAGATACTTTTGTTCCAATGGAAAGATTAGAAGGGGTAATAATTCTACTTTCTTATGCTACTTATAAAAGATTCAAAGTTTTTGAAATAGATGTAAATTTAGCTTTCTTAAATGGCATTCTTGAAGAAGAAGTCTACATAGAACAACCTGATGGTTTTTCATTGACAAAGGACAAGGACATGGTATGAAAGCTACAAGAGGCACTATATGGACTAAAACAAGCACCAAGGGCATGGTATGAAAGGTTTCACTCTTATCTTATTTAGATTAGTTTTAATAGAACAAGTGATGATAGTAATATGTACCTAAAATTTGAAGGAGATAAGTTGTTGATGGATGAAGTGTTTGTTGATGATATAATATTTGGAGGAAATGATGAGATGA